>JARQOD010000003.1:102108379-102174193 GCA_033576555.1 Oophaga sylvatica
TGAGAACAACCGTGTGCACAGGCACAGAACATATCAGAAATAATGATTCTGGGGAAAACTCATTTACAATTTATTAATGGCTGAGAGCGTGGTGATAAATAGGATTATAAAAGACAACTTAAGACTGGTTCACACAGTGCTTACCATGAGCGCTACGTTAGGGTTTCTGGCAGGATCCAGTCCTCCTCTTTATATTCTAATGAGTGAAACTGATGGACTCATAAGGGACTGTTTGGCCTCGGCCCTGGCAGTGTTCATCCTGTTCAGACATGCAGGGAAATGTGGCCACCATGTAGACTGCCAGGTGGGACCTGAAGCAACTAGATTATATTAAGTTCAGAGTGGTCTAAACGAGAAGCTGAGGAGCAGAAGACAAAAGTCATCAACGCTCTGCCAATTCCATAATTGTGGGTTCATCCTCGTCTCGTATTATCATCCCCAAAAGCTGTGCAAACGGAACATCATGGCCGAGCAACTGCACGCAGCCTTACATCACCAAGCACCAATGTCAGTGCAGTGGTGTAAAGCCACCACCATACTCTGGAGCAGTGGAGAGTGTTCTGTGCAGTGACGGATCTCACTTCTCTATCTGGCGTCTGAGTTGGTGAATGCCAGAAAACCATTACCTGTTCGACTGCACTGTGCCCACCGTAATTTTGGAGACAGAGGGATTGATATGGGCTTGTTCTTCGCTACTTCGTTACAGTGAAAAGATATCTTAAAAGGGAACAATTCATGTCCTGAAAAGGTAATAACCTGCAGTTATGGGGTTAATTCTACATGTCAATAGCGTTATGAAGTCGTGAGGCCATGGTACTGAATAGTTGAGCTACGGGAGGAAGTGAACTTTATTCTCCTGGCAGCCTCTGGCTTTTTAGGCACTGTCACACTTAGCAATCGCACAGCGATCACGACAACGACACGACCTGGCGAGATCGTTGGTTGCGATCGCTATTTGATCGCTAGTTAGCTTCCAAACACAAAGATCTCATCAGAGATCAGCAATCTGTTAACGACCTCTGCGGTCGTTGGGAAAACTAGTCCCACCTGCGACGCTGGTAAAGTCGTTCATAAAGGGTGTCACACCTCAGCGATTCGGCTCACCAGCGGGACACCAACGACCAAAAAACGGCTCAGAACGTTATAAGCGATCAGCGACATTCAGCGGGGGCCACATCGCTGCTACATGTCAACACACAGGTGCGTCGCTAACAAGAACGCTACTGCATCATAAAATCGCGACAGCAGTAGCGATTAGTTAGCGATTCGCTTAGCGTGACAGTACCTTAAGTCATAGAGGCTCAGCTTCAGTCACCTCTCATAGTGCATAGTGAGGAACGACTCCAGCAATGATGGACAACCAGATCAGCAATCATAAGTGCATTGCCGGCTGTCAGTCAGTCCGGGGTGGTATACAGCCGCCATCACTTATACTGAAAGAGGACTGTGAAACTGTGCTGGCCGAGCCTCTATGACTGAAAGTCAGAGGCTGCCAAAAAGAATAAAGTTCATTTTCTCGTTCTATACGCGCTTTCAGTGCGCACAGCTTTAGGATGCTTTTTATCCTACAGATTAACCCATATTGCAGGTTACTAGTGTTTGGGGGACATGACAGGTTCCCTTTAAAATTTCAGCATATTAGATACTTTGGATAATTGTAGACATGAATTAAGGTCCCATGAAGACAGGTTGGGGGGGGGAGTTTGGTGGGAAGAACTTGACCGGCCGCAACCTCATCCAAACACTTTGGGATGAACTAGAATGGAGATTGTGAGCCCGGCCGTCTCCTCCACATCAGTGTGTGCTCTTCTGGATGAAGGGCAAAAATTTCTAGACACCTCCAAAATCTTATAGAAATCCTTCCCAGAAAGTGGGAGTGGTATAGCTGCAAATGAAGGACTCCTTATTCATGACTGTGGATGTAGACAATATTTTTGTCCATATTCGTATGGGATGATTATAAATATAGTATCTATGTTTATGATGTAATTAAATGTCCCAACCAATTTCTACCACCCATCATCTGTTCTCTACTTCACACTGAACATTATGTAACTGTACAGAGACACTGTTGTCTTTGTCTGGTGGTGCAGGATGACCGCTTCCTAATCAAGGTTTATGCAATACAGATAGGACTGGAGAAAAATATACATGATGAAGACAAATGGAATCAATGTGGAGTATTGTGCATGCAGCTGTGGCAGCCATGAGAATTGTGAATGCAGCTCTGGCTGTGATAGAGAGCTAGATATTTTGTATTAACGGGAATACTTTGGTTTCCTTATTAGTAGTATGATTTTTTTTTTCTGCAGGTTCACAAAGGAAATGCCCCAATGATGCTAATGACAAGACACCGGCAGAGCAACAATGAGCCTCCTTGGATGCACCAAGTAGGGTTCGGTTATGTGTCGGCCTTTCCATCGTTCTTTTGGCCATTAAGAACATTAACCAACTAGAGGACGGGCAAGAGCATCGAGGAGGAGTTCAAGGAATGTGGCTTCTTTCCGGGAGAAACTGTGTACAGCGTTATTCGAAGGAAAAGCCCGCGCCTAGTGGTGGGAAACATTTGTCAAGAAGCCCTGTCCACATCCAGGGAAAGTCCGATCACCCTGCAGTCCAAACTGCACCAACCTGATAAACGAGCTGCACTTTTAACAACCCCTTGTCGCTGGAGGAGGCAGACTACCCTTGGGTACTCGTGACTATACACAAACAGCTGGATATGTTCATCAAGTTGCTTGCCGCCATTTATGTCCCGCAGAACGTGTACTGCATCCATGTTGACCAAAAGTCTTCCAAGGACATACAGTCAGGCAGTGCAGAGACTCAGCAGCTGCTTCCACAAGTGTTTTATCATCCCAACAGGAGGACTGTGGTCTACGCGGGGTTTTCACGGCTACGCGCTGACATTAACTGCATGGAGGACCTGGTCCGCTCTGACCTTCCATGGGACATGTCATCAACCTATGTGGCCAGGACTTTCCCATGAAACACAACAGGGAGATAGTCCAGTACCTCAAGAGCAGGTGGAACGGGAAGAATCTAACGCGGGTGTGATCCAGCCGCGGCATGAGGTACCGCACACAAGCCACTTTCAAGGAGTTTGTTCACATGGGGAAGTCTTATGTCTACCCACCAAAGAGGAGAAGGCCGGCCCACCACCAACATCCCCTCTACTTTGGGACGCCTACTACGCCCTCACCAGGAACTTTGTAGAATTTGTGTTGATGGACCAAAGGGCGAAGGATTTCTGGAGTGTCAAAGGACACGTATAGTCCAGACGAGCACTACTGGGTGCCCTCAACAGGATTGAGGTGAGTTTTCCATAAACGCCATAAAACGATCTCTGACCTAATGCAGTAAACCCCCTTTATTACAAGGTAGAGGTGTTCCAAGCCGGACCCAGACTGATACCTGCCTGACACATTTGGCAACACGTGTGTTTAAAATTTACGGAGATTATATAAAACTGGACAAGAAGCCTCTGTTTACTTTCCCTTGACCGAACGCTTGAAAACTGCAATGAATACAAATGCAAAACATCAATAAAGGGGCTGCCGTGGAGTACAAAAACGTGTTGCTTTCTTCCAGAATTTGCTCCAACCCCGTCCATGGGTTTGGATTTGCAACCTAATGAAGTGTGTTTCTGAAAGAAAGCACCTTTGGGGTAAGTTCCCGTTGGGAATTGCTGCGGAAATTTCGCGGCAATCCCGACTTTTGCCGCGGGGGAAAAAACCATTTTTTTTGTTGGTATTCCGCCAGAAACTAGCGTTTTGCAAAAAGTAATTAGTTGCGAAGCTAGTGTTTTCCCTAGCGATCTGTAGAACGCTTGGAAAATGTTTTTTTGGGGGCACACGAGTCAAAAAAGTGTTTGACAGTGTGACAATTTTTACTATTGATGCGCCTTTGCCGAAAAAAAAAGTAAAGACAAGTAAAAATAATAAAAAAATAATAAATAATTATTCTCACTTCAGGGCCCCCGAGTTCCGCTCTCGCGACGCTGCCCCCAACCTTTCCCCAAAAGGAGCATTGCAGCAGACCCCCAGATGCGTAAACTCGTGAGCCCGAAACGTATTGGGTATTCTCGAAAAGGACCTGGGGCGGGAGGTCGCTGAGAGGGGGAAAGCTGGGGGGCCCCCGGAAGGTGGAAACTTTTTTTTTTTTAATTATTTTTTTTAAAACCAGGGAAGGTACCCCCCTGGAGGGTTTTCCTTTCCCCTACGACCTGGGTAAATCGCACAAAACGCTTACATTCCGCATGCTTATGGAAAGTAAGCGGTTCTTTCCCTAGGCGGCTTTCCCGCTGTGATTACGCAAAATTTTAATGCATGTTGTTTTTTTCCGCGAAGATTTTTTTCCGCGGAAAAAAAAAAACATGGGCCAAAACAGGGGGGAACCCCATTAACTTATAGGATTTAAAATTTGCTTGTGTTTTGTTCGCTTTTTCCGCAAAAAAAATGCAAATTTTCCTGAACGTGTGAACTTACCCTTTTTTTTAAAAAAAAACCCCTCTTTGATTCCAAAAAACCTTCATATTTGAAATATCTATTTCGTAATTCAGCGGGGAACCCCAAACCAGAACCCCGGATGGGTTACGGCCTGAAAACCGTTTTTTTATTTCTTTTTTCGATTTTCCGGATCGCCCCTCAGAAGGGGGGGGGAACATCCGAGTGTGAAAGGGGACCAGGGGGCTCTCACCCGGCTGCAGGGTAACATAAATCTTGGGGCCCTTGGATCAAAAAAGGGGGAAACAGAATTTGGGTATGTGCACACGTTGAGAATCGTGCTGGTTTTTCCACGCGTTTTTGCTAAATCCGAGAAAATTTTTACCTGCGTTTAAGCTTTTTTTGTGGGATTCCCCTCTTTTGAGACCTGAAATTAAAAAAAGAAGGGGTCAAAAAACGGGGAAGCACAAAAGAGAAAAATGCAGGATTTTAAATCTGCAAAATTCCGCAGCATGTGCATGCGTTTTTTTTTTTTTTTTTTTTTAAAAAGGTACGTACATCTTTTGCGTTCTGCGCGGTCCGCAGCAGTTTTCCCCACTGTGCACAAACCTTAGGTCAGGGCCGGTAGTCTGCCATAAGTTTGGTTTTTAAAAGGGAAAAAAACCTGTGCGTGCCTGAAAGGCCAGGAAGGGGAAATCCTGTTAACGCTCCCCGGGCCGCCGGGTACGCACAGAGCTCGGTCTCCCCTTGAGTGTTCCTAAACTCACCCCTGCTACAACTTCTCTTCTCATTGGCATCAGCCCAAACTGTAGTCTTTCTCAATTTTCTGTTTTCACTTAGACCTGAACATTATTTGAATTTTTTTGGTCAGTTTTGCTTTTTTGCTTTTTTCATTTGCCCTTTTTTTAAAGTAACTTTTAAAGTTTGGCGGTTTGGGGTTTTTAAAATTAAATTTTTTGACCTTTTAGTTTTCCCAAAAAATTAATCTGGAGCCATTATGAAGAATTGGCACAAAAATCAAAATTAAAAAAAAAAAAAAAGATTTAACCAAAGATTAAAAAAAAAAAAATAAGGATTTTGTTTTTCTACCGAAACCTTTCTCCGAGCCTCTTGGGGGGGGAAAGGACGGGGTTTTTTGTTCTGCGTGGGGGTACACTAAGTAACAAAAAAAGGTTAGCTCCCCTCCCTATACACCCAGCCCCGGCCCCGGAAAACCCAGTTTAGTGCAAAAAACAGTGGAGGCTAAAAATAAATCAAGATTTCACGTACAGTATATTTAAAAAAAAAAAAAACGTGATCCTTTTTAAAGGAAAATAGAGTTAATCAATATAAAACCAGCCGGCTCTTTTGGGGGGGTGCTGTGTCCCCAAGAGTGTCTGGGAAAGGATTTTGGTTAGTAACACAAAAAAACCCTATTTTTTTCCCTTTTCCCCATTGGGGGCACAGGGGTTGGGACGTCCCAAAGCAGTCCCTTTTGGGGGGGGGGAAAAAGACTCCACGTGTAGTTTAAATCCCATGCTTTAGGGCGCAACCGCGCCCTGAAGATCCTTTACCCAGACGGCATCCGCAGGCTGGGTAGGGGGATTTTTAATGCGGAAAAAGTATGAACTGGACCCCGGGTTTGCTTTACAAACTGTTCCACCGAAACCCCATGCCGAAGGGCCCCGGAGGCACCCACCCTTGGGGGGGTGGCCTTGATCCCTGCGGGAACCCCAAGCGCTCTGAACGGAAGCCTCCGAAAAGGCAACCCCAAACCACCCCGCCAAAAGGGGTTTTTTAAAGGCAGCGTCCCCCTTCCCCCGCCTTCAGGGGGACCCGTGTCCGTCCGAAAAGGGGGCCGTGCGATTATCTCCGGTGCTCTCCCCCATCCCCCGTATGGAGAGCCTTCTCCCCGGGCTCGGAGCTGGGGAAAAAAAAGGGCAAAAAAGTCCTCATTAATATGAAATGGGAACAACCTTAGGAAAAAAGGTGGGTTGGTTGAGCCCCCTTTTTCCTGATGGAAAAAAAAGTAGGAGTCGACAAGACAGGGCAGCCAGCTCCGAAACCCCCCCATGGGTAATGGTACCAAAAAAAACCCCCCTTTTCCGGAAAAAAAAAAGATAGAGAACTTCCTGCAAAGGGGTTTAAAAGGAACCCCTGTGGGACTCCCCGGACTAGATTGAGGCCCAAACCTCAAGGGAGTCTTGAGGGAGGAACTATTTGGAAACCCCTGAATAAGGTCCAACCCCTAAAAATTGAGCGATTTTCGCTGAAAAAAACCGCAAGCTGATATCTGTCGTCTAATGTCGGGGGCGTAGACCTGAATCTAGGCTGCCGGAGAAAAAAGAATGTTCGAATTTAAAAGGGAGGGGGGGAACAACCTTTTCCTGCACCAAAAAAAAAAGACCTTCCATTCCCGTGGTAATGCGAGCCGAAAGGGGGCTTTCGGGGTTCCCCATCGTTCGGCGACCTTTTTAGGCCCCGCCCTGGTCAGGCCCCAAATTTAAACGGCCAGGCGTCAAAACGGAAAACGGGTTTTTGGTGGTAAATTTCCCTGGGAGAGAAGGCCCCGCGCTTGGCAGTCGCCAGGGTTGTCGGTGAGCATTGTCCACCCGGTCCATGAGCGAGGGCCCAAAATGGAGGATAAATATCGCTGGAACCCCCTCTCCCCTGATTTTTTGACCCCCCTTGGGGGAAAAAGGGTTTTGGGGGGAAAAAGTATAAAGATGAAATGATTCCATGGAGGACCAAGCGCTATGCAAAGCCTCGGCCCCGGTACCGGGAAAAAAGTTGGGCACCTTGGCATTTATTTGGGAAAAGCCATCAGGTCACATCTGGGGTTCCCCCAGCGTCGGCATATCTGCTAAAACCCCCGGGATGAAGGCCTTCCCCCTGAGTATCCTTGCGGCTGAGAAAATCCGCCCCCATTTTCCTCCCGGGAAAATTTTGGACCGTGAAATCACAGAGTGTTTTCCCCCGCCAAGTCAAATTGTTTTACCTGTGCATGGCGCCTGCGGGGACCCCCCTGATGGTTTATGTATCCACCCGTGGCATTGTCGATTGTATTCTGAGGGTGGCCCCCAGATGCTGGTGAAAAGTCTCAGAGTAGCCGAGCTGGATCTCTAAAATTGATGGGGGGTCGTTCCCCGCTGAGCCCCAATTCCCCCGGGTGTTGGGACGAAACACTGCTCCCCCCCGAGAGGTGGCTCCCTTTGAAAAAACCAAAAATTTGGAGGAAAACAACCGACCCTGTCAAAAAGTGGGGCCTTCGTCCACCACATTGGTCTGTTGACCGCAGGGGCAGCGGCCCCAAGATTTAGGGAAAAAGGGCTCCGTCCATACTCCCCCAGTGCAAGTTAAAGGGGCGAAGTGAAATTGGGAAATGGAATAGCCTTATTGCGCCCCACCCCTTTCCCCGGACCCTCATGAAAACCGGATGGTGTGAGGAAATTTGGGTTTGGGGAAGGGGGGTTCCCCCTTGCGGAAACCAAGGCCCCGCCTTTTAGGAGAAATTTTCCCCCTGAGCGGGTCGAAATTCTTTTTCCAAAAAAAGGTGATCTTCGGAGGCAGGGAGATGTTTCTTCTTCACCGCCACCCCCGGCGAGAAAGGGGTCAAAAAAATGCGGGGATTTCCTCGCAGTTTAAAAAAAAAGGCCCTTAGAGGAGATTTTTAAGAAAAGGGCGGGATCCCCCCGGGGTGCAAATGGACACAACAGCACCGCCCCTTTTGAACCCCGGGGGCTGGGCACCCAAGGGGAAGGCTGGAACTGAAGATAAAGTTTGCACGGCAAACCGAGAAATCTTGATGAGGAGAAATAGGGGATGTGAAGATAGGGCCCCGATTTTATTTATGCTAGAATTCCCCCCTTTTTTCCCTGGCTGCAATGACCAAACGGAGAGACTCCATTGGGGGAAAAGTCGAATTCTGAAAAACCCCCGGGTTTATGCTTTGATCCAGAATGGGCCTTACGGTCCCTTTTTTTTGGGGACAATGAACAGGTTGAAAAACCCCCCCCCTTTTGTCTCCCTAAGGCACGACAACCCCCCTGGCCGGAGACTGACGCCCTAAAGGCGCGAAACCCCAGATTTTCCTTGGGGGAAGGCGAGGAAAAAAAGATTTGGGGAAGGCTGGAAAATTTATTTTTTACCCCCGGAGATAACTCCCCCGGCCCCCTGTGTGATAATCGATAGCCAAATGGGGGGAAACAAGTAAGCGGCCGCCTACTCTGATAAATTGACGATTCTGCCTCCAGTCTTTGTCCGAATATCTCTGGGGTTTGGACCCTCTAGATCTTGGTTGTTGAGATCGTCCTCTTCCCAGAGGGTTGGTCCTGTAGAGAATGACGATCTCTGGTTGACTAGGCCGACCTGAACCGCTGGAGGTAGCTGGCGCGGCCCAACCTGGGTTACGAAAGGCCCTAAAGCGAGGCTGAAGCTGTCGGCGAAAATGGTGCTTAATCTTTTGCTGAGGAAGGAAACTGCTCTTCCCTCCCGTCGCATCGATATGAGCTGATCCAACCTTTCGCCAAATAACCGACCATTCTGATATGGTAAGGTGTAAGCGTTTCTTTGAGATTGAATTGCTCGCCAGGTTCTAAGCCACAAAGTTCTTCTGATGGCAATTGCATTAGCCGCACTAGGGCTGCGCAATTTGCCGCATCCATGGACGCATTAATTAAGAAGTCTCCCGCAAGTGCTATCTGATTAAAAATCTCAGTTACTCAGATGGTACCTCAATACCATGAAGCGCTCTATTTAGAGACTCCGACCAGGATATCATGGCCTTAGCAACCCAAGTCGCTGCAAAAGAAGGAGAAGGGGCAAAAACCCGATGCTTCAAACACGAGCGGGCCAAACCTTCAATCAGACGATCCGTTGGTTCTTGATCGGGGAAAACGTTAGGAAGGGAGAGGAGCGTTTTAGACGCCAAACGCGACACAGGAGGATCAACCGCAGGAGATTCCGCCCCATTTCTTAAGAAGCTCGGGAGCAAAAGGATATTAGTATTGAGAGCCTTTTGTCCTGCGAAGCGCTTGTCGGTTTCTCCCGGTGGCGCTGCACTAGTTCCTCAAACTCAGGATGAGATCCAAAAACCTATGAGCTTGCCTGGCTCTTTTGAAGGACACCTTATGACGGAGGTCAAGGTGGACTCATCGTCTATCCCCAAGGTTTGATTGACAGCTTCAATCAAACTGTCAATTGTGTCTGACAATTTGGTGCCTCCAAATTAAGGGACCCTTCTGAATCAGAATCCGAATACTGATCACTTGTCAGAGGTGAGGGAGAGCGGGAGACGGAACTGAAAGATGCCGAGGCTCCGGACGGCAAAGGGCGACGCAGTGTGGGTTCGCTTCCCTGCGTTGCCTAGTGAGAGCGCGGCCCTGCAGGCCGGAGGTTCATGAGACGTCGCCAAGACGGGTGAACAACTGTCCTGCTCCTATCGGGAGCATGAAGGGACTCGATTGCTCTAGTCAATGATGCCACAGATTGAGTCAGGGACAGAGCCCATTCAGGGGGACCTGACGCACTGGGTTCCGTAATAGGAGCGGGTTCCTGAGCCCGTTCGGAGTCACAGGCTTCGCAAACCGAGTAATCTGGGCGCGCGGAAAAGGGGACCTACAGGCAATGCATGCGGTATACAGCACCGTATGAGCTTTAGTTCTTCTGGACATACTGAGTCTATCACAGAGTCCGCAATGAACTGGATGTGCGACGTCAGTGAAACGGAGTGCAGAAGTACTTAGTGAAGCGGAACAACCAGGCTGGAGTAGAAGCACTTACCCAGTCCTGTACCCCTGCGTCCTTAAACCGCGTAGCAGTGGCGTCTGGCTCCAAATTTTTCAAAAAGAGCGCCCCCCTGTTAGGAAGGCGAGCTCATGTAGCCGAGCCTTTAGGGGGAGGGTCGAGAGGCGCGGCCTAGCTGTCAGAGGCCCGCCTCCAGCCGCGGCCTAGTCTCCAGCAAAAGCCGGGACTTAATTTACAGCCGCGGCCTAGCACCAGCCGAAGCGCGGCCTAGATTTCCGGCGGGAGGCGGCCCCAAAACCAGAGGGCGGGCCCGCCGGAAGGAGACAATGCCGAGGGCGTATCCCGCGACCGCGGCCCGCCCTCCGGCCGACACCGGACGCTACATCTTGGGCCGCGGCCTAGTCCCCGGCAGAAGCCGGGGACTAAATTTGCAGCCGCGGCCTAGCACCGCCCGTAGCCGCGGCCTAGATTTTCGGCGGAGGCCGCCCCAAAATCAGATGGCGGGCCCGCCGGAAGGAGACGATGCCGGGGGCGCGACCGCGGCCCACCCCCTGCGGCGCCGGACGCACACCTCGGGCCCCAGTCCCCAGTCCTTGCCCGAGGCCCAACACCGCCGAAGCCAGGGACCTGACGCCCCCGGGGGGAACACGGGCCAGGAGTTGTACTGGCTGGAATCCAGACGCTTGAAACCTGCGGGTGCTCCATGCGTGCGGCGTTTCCAGTATCTTCTCCGTTTTCAAAAAGGTGAGCCATTCCGCCTGATGCATTTAGAGGGGGGCTTTGTAGTAAAAAAGGTGGGACGGTGCAGGAACCCTAACTCCATCACCCCTACAGGGGATGAGGAGAGGGACCGTCCGCCTCCTTGCAGCACCGCAGTCTAGCATTGGTGGCGCAGTGGGGGCTGCACGGACAAACTCCTGCCTCTGTGCAACCTAGGGTTTCAATACCTCAGGGTGGACAGGGCTAAGTCGGCATTCGTTGTCCCACGTTGCGGGAGGGATACGCTGGAGGCTTTACTCCACGTGCTCGCCCGTTGATGGTTTGGGGAGATCGGACCCTTTCAATAGGATCCGTCGCCCCTATCTCATCTTCGTGGGGAAGAAAAAAAAAAAAAAAAAAAATGGTCTGGAAAAAGACCAGACGTGTGCCTCCATCAGACACTAAGCAATAACTGGGTTTGCCTGCGGCCAGTGCTGAGGTGTATACGGCGGAGGAGGAGCTACCTTTTTTATGTTACTTAGTGTCAGCCTCCTAGCGGCAGAAGCATACACCCACAGTCCTGTGTCCCCAATGAGACGAAGGAGAAATTATAAATTGGACCCTTTGTGCTTCAGTTCTTCCAAATTTTTAAGAACCCTGCTTGTTTCTGGGGAGTGGGAGCCATCATTACTTACACCCACCTCTCCGGATCCAATGCTTTCTCCTAGCTGAGGGTTTTGCGAGTCCTATCCAGTTTGGACAACCCTTCAAACATTTTACTGCACTTGCCCATTGTAACATTTAGATCCAATTGTAACCTACTTGTCCCATTCATTCCTCTCTCAGGGCACTATATCGGGATATCTGCGTGTATGGCCTCGGAGATCTGCGCTGGTTGATTACCTCTCCGCACCTATTTGAAAAACAAGTTTGATCCGAGTCGCTACGGCCTGGTCACTGACTGCCTAGAAACACATTACAGACGGCGTGTCCTGGACGGGGCGGACGTCCCGGTGGAGCAGAGCTGGTATTTGCAAGATGAGTATTCGACAAAGGCCTTAAAGTGATGCGTCCCAGAGGTGAAACGAGATATGTCCTTTGAATACATGCAAATCAAACCTACCACTCTGATCCTGGGTTCTTGTAAATCTTCAACTTTATTAACCCTGGATAGGTTATCTGCTATAAACAGCAGCATGGTCAAGAGAATTATCGACGGATCAGCCACGCAGGATGAAAACACAGAATCAGTCAGGAGCAATGAAGGGTCCAACATTCTGAAAAAGCCAATCATATTGGACAAGAATACAACTGGCAATTTCAGACCAAAGTCCGGGTTGCAGAGTCCCTGCTTGATATTTACTATGCAAGACTACAAGTCAATGGGTGTCAATAATTTTTTATCAAAGATTCGGTTGTAAGACCCTTCATAGAAGACGCAGGTGCTGGCAAACGAGTGCCAAGGTTGTATTCACAGAAGGGTAGACCCAGGGAGGGGACATGAAGAGCCTCATATTCCAATAGCAATTTGACTTAAGAAAATCAAGGAAAATACACATTCCTAAACCAGGCGTGGGCCACATGCGGCCCAAGATGCCATTCTGTGTGGCTTGCCAATCATATGGACAGAAAAATGCTTGACTGACAGGTTAACTAAAAGGCTATATGCGCACTTTGCGGATTTGCTACCGGATTTTTCAGGGCAGATTCTCAATCTCTTGACAGAAAACGGAGTGTAAATTCCGCATGTTTTTTGTGCAGATTTAATGCGTTTTTGATGTGGATTTAAATGTGGCTGTGTTTGCGGATTTGTTAACTTATTAAAGATGTATAACTGCAAAAAAAAAAAAAAAAAAGTCATTTTCAAGCCCAACCACCATTGTTGATGTGGTTCTCCAAGATGGGCTCAAATCTAGATTCTCCACCCACACTTCCTCTTTCTGAAATAACTTCATTTTTCAAATCCGCAGGGTTTTTTTTTTTAACCAAATCTGCATCAAATCCGCAGTTAATCCGCAAACCTTTTTACACCTGCAGTTTTGCTGCAGATTTGAGGGACTCAATGGAAGTTAATGGGTGAAAAATGCTGCAGATCTGCAAAAAAGAATTGACATGCTGCAGAAAAGAAAACGATGCGAATCAGTGCGGAATTTTCCGCATCATGTGCACAACTCTGGATTCTCATTGATTAACATTGCTTTAGGAATCATTTGCGAATCTGCTGCAATTCTGCGCAGGAAAAAAAAGCTGCGGATCCGCAATGTGTGCACATAGCCTCAGGGTATGTGCGCACGTTGTGGATTTGCTTTTGTAAATTCTGCGTGGATTCAGCCTCTATTGGCAGAAAACGCAATTGAAAATCTGCGCGTTTTTTGTGTGGATTTCATGCGTTTTTGATGTAAAGATGTACTACTGTAAAAAAAAAATAAATCCGTTTTCAAATCCTACCCACATTGTTGATGTGTTTCAATCAAGATTTGCTCTATTCTTAATTCTCCACCCACACACTCTTCCTCCTGATTTATTTGCATTTTAAAAATCTGCTGCGTTTTTCATCCAAATCCGCATGAAATCCACAACCATTTTTACACCTGCGGATTTGTTGCATATTTGAGTGCCTCAATGGCAGTCCATGGGGAAAACCGCTGCAGAGCCGCAAAAAGATTTGAAATGCTGCGGAAAATAAAACGCTGCGAATCAGGAAGGAATTGTCCGCAGCATGTGCACAGAAATTCTGGTTTCCCATTGATTAACATTGCTTGAGCTATCATATGCGGATTTGGTGCAATTCCGGCGGAAAAACCGCTGCAGATCCGCAACAAATCTGCATCGTTGCACATACCCTAAGGGGGCAGCTACACACACAAAAAAAGAGTAGTGGCAGCAGTGAAGAGCAGGGATGGTGCACGGTGTAGACATCTCTGGATGCCTCTTACATAAGGGAATATGATCCCGTAAAAAGTTTAGCACTACAGAAAGGAGTATGTGAAAAATGTTCAACATAACGTGAAAAAAATCAGTTACTGTGTACATAAAACATGCTTTTCCCAATAAAATCAGCCAGAAACTTATTTTAAGAGTATTTGGGCATTTTTGATGTGTATGTAGGAGCAGAATCTATTTCTTAATCCTTGTCAAAAAACTTAGTGAGAACGCACCATTAAAGTGATGATTTTTGGATGGAAGAGTCCTGTTACTTGAATATATACTGATCAGACGTTTATGGTGCAAAGGTCACAGATGTGAATATCCTTTTCATTTTCAGTGTGCCCCATATTGGCTCAGTATGATGTGGCCCTTGGAACGAAAAAAGCTTGTGCACCCTGTAGTAAACCATAACTTATTTTTTTCAATAAACCATAATTAATTTATTTGGGATTTCAATGATTTATATATGCAAAATGAATAATGGAAATGTAGATAACACGTATACCATTATTTTTATGACTAAGAAGCACTTTTTAACAAGAAACCATCTTGCTAAAAATTGATGCATGTGTTCCATAGTCCTTGAAAGATCAACACGTCACACGGAGACCTTGGAATTTTAAATTATGCTGATTTTTATTGATGCAGAATAAGTCACCGTGGTGCTGGCTAGGGGGACAGAAAGCGACAGGAAATGCTTTTGACATTTCGACCCATCCCAGGTATTTTTCAAATAGTTGCTGTGTCCAGAAGGCGAGGCAGGAAAGGTGAATAGCGCAACATGCGATCCAGTGTCAATGTGTGACACAGACGTAGGCTCGCGTAGAAACGCATGTTGGGGCTGGCGTAATTTTAACAGGAGGAACACATGGGTACAGATGAATTTTGACATTTACCGTATATACCCATGTATAAGCCGAGATTTTCAGCCCATTTTTTAGGGCCGAAAGTCCCCCTCTCGGCTTATACGCGGGTCATATACGGGGGTCGGCGGGGGAGGGGGAGCGGGGGTGTCGGATTATACTCACCTCTCCGCCGCCGCGGTCTCTGCAGCCCCCTGCTTCTCCCACGATCTCCGGCTCCTTCCTGCAGCGGTCACATGGCACCGCTCATTAAAGTCATGAATATGCACATATTCATGACTTTAATGAGCGGTACCATGTGACCGCTGTAGGAAGGAAGCGCTGCTGAGAGCGCCGGGAGAAGAGGAGAGGCTGCAGGGACGCGCGGCGGAGAGGTGAGTACAGCGATATTTACCTGTCTTCTCTCCACCGCTGTGTTGCGTCCTCGTCTGACTCCTCTGGCGGTGAATGATCAGCAGAGGGCGCGATGATGTCATTAGTGAGCGCCGCGCCCCTGCCAGATCATTCACAGCCAGAGGACCAGGAAGAGGACGCAGCGCTGCGGTGCAGAGAGGACAGGTAAATATCACAGGTGCCGGGGTTCTGAGTGAGCGGTGACGCCGGCACCTGTCCCCATAGCGCGCCGGTGTCCCCGCCTGCTCAGGACCCCGGCACCTGGCCCCAGCGACGAGAGGTGAGTATGTCATTTTTTTTATTTTTTTTGCAGCAGCATATGGGGCATAATCTGGAACATATGGGGGCATAATATGGAGCATATGGGGCATAAGCTGTGGAACATATGGGGGCATAATATGGAGCATATGGGGGCATAATATGGAGCATATGGGGGCATAATATGGAGCATATGGGGGCATAATATGGAGCATATGGGGGCATAAGCTGTGGAACATATGGGGCATAATCTGTGGATCATACGGGGGCATAATCTGTGGAATATATGGGGGCATAATCTGGAACATATGGGGGCATAATATGGAGCATATGGGGGCATAATATGGAGCATATGGGGGCATAAGCTGTGGAGCATATGGGGGCATAATCTGTGGATCATACGGAGGCATAATCTGTGGAATATATGGGGGCATAATCTCTGAAGCATATTGGGCATAATCTGGAGCATATGGGGGCATAATCTGGAGCATATAGGGGCATAATCTGTGCAGCATATGGGGGCATAATCTGTGGAGCATCATATGGGGGCATAATCATTTTTCACCCTAGGCTTATACGTGAGTCAATAAGTTTTCCCAGTTTTTTGT
The DNA here is from genome assembly GCA_033576555.1 of Oophaga sylvatica. Taxonomy (NCBI): domain Eukaryota; kingdom Metazoa; phylum Chordata; class Amphibia; order Anura; family Dendrobatidae; genus Oophaga; species Oophaga sylvatica. The sequence goes on from JARQOD010000003.1 coordinate 102,124,298, forward strand.
GGCAAAATTAGGGGGGTCGGCTTATACACGGGTCGGCTTATACATGAGTATATACGGTATTTACATATTATATATGAAGCTCCATTTACTGACTTCAGTGTTATTTCTTTACTTTGATACATATGACTGGTTGTTTAGCCTTAATTTCAGATTACTCATTTGTGTTTTGTCATATTGGTCAGCTGTCATCTTTTCCATTTTTCATTCATTTTATATTATTCCTATTGTTTGTTCATATATCCATATTGGAGTCCACTTACTCCCATTCACCATTTCCTCCTGCAGTGTTTTTCACCCTCTAGTGTTCCCCCTATTTTAAACATTAGTCTTTTATCCATTTTCTGTATTTATCTCAATACATTTATATTTATCCTTCTTGTGACTGCACACATTTTACATTTTTGTAGGTTTTTTCTAAATGAAAAACAATACACATATAAGACACCATACACATAGTTCAATCCACAATAAATGTTCTTGAGCTCTTTATGACCAAGAAAAGTAAACTGTATTGGCCCTTGTCAGGTCCCTGCTGGGGACAGTATATAATGCCCTTTGTTTGGCACAACCCTCCTCCACTCATACCACTTTGGAATAGACCATTACCCCACTCTCCTACCCTAGAGAACCAAGAAACGAGAACAACCATAGACCACCAGCTCCACATCTTTACAGCATCACAGTAGTTTTAATATTAATATTTTCTATTTTCTGCTGTCCAAACTTGGGTGCGTCCTACAATTCAAAAATATGGTAAATGCTATATGCCCTTTCTATGTCGCACCAACAACAAAATAATGTATCTACACAGTGACTGCACCAGCAGAATAGTGAATGCAGCTCTGGAGAATAATACAGGATGTAACTCAGGATCAGTACAGGATAAGTAATGTAATGTATGTACACAGTGACTCCACCAGCAGAATAGTGAGTGCAGCTCTGGAGAATAATACAGGATGTAACTCAGGATCAGTACAGGATCAGTAATGTAATGTATGTACACAGTGACTCCACCAGCAGAATAGTGAGTGCAGCTCTGGAGTATAGTACAGGATGTAACTCAGGATCAGTACAGGATAAGTAATGTAATGTATGTACACAGTGACTCCACCAGCAGAATAGTGAGTGCAGCTCTGGGGTATAATACAGGATGTAACTCAGGATCAGTACAGGATAAGTAATGTAATATATGTACACAGTGACTCCACCAGCAGAATAGTGAATGCAGCTCTGAAGTATAATACAGGATGTAACTCAGGATCAGTACATGATAAGTAATGTAATGTATGTACACAGTGACTCCACCAGCAGAATAGTGAGTGCAGCTCTGGAGTATAATACAGGATGTAACTCAGGATCAGTACAGGATAAGTAATGTAATGTATGTACATAGTGACTGCACCAGCAGAATAGTGAGTGCAGCTCTGGGGTATAATACAGGATGTAACTCAGGATCAGTATTGGATAAGTAATGTAATGTATGTACACAGTAACTGCACCAGCAGAATAGTGAGCACAGCTCTGGAGTATAATACAGGATGTAACTCAGGATCAGTACAGGATAAGTAATATAATGTACATGGTGACTCCACCAGCAAAATAGTGTGTTCAATACAGGTTGTAACTCAAGATCAGTAATATGATGTATATACACACACACACAGTGGCTCCACTGTTTATGTGTATTATATAGCTGATTCATGTAACATATGGGCTTTCTATTACTTTGTGAGGCCATATAATATTGCTTGTATTATAATTATAACTTTTAGCCACCATTGTGCATTCAGTGTAAACATTAATTTTGCATTTACAGACTGGGTAAATCTGTGCCTGCTGAAGGTGTGCACCTAATAGTAACATAAGTGAATTGTATCAGAGAATCTCCAGGACTAATAACAGCGCAGGGCTATGATGCCTACGCCACCAGGGAGCGATCCCAGAGGAGGAATAGCTAATGATCTTACAGAACATAAATAAAGGATTAATAACAAGAAACCTTAGAGACGGCCCCAGGGGAACATCCCACAGTTTACACGGCGGCTAAACCACTTTGTGTTAATATAATGATGGAACCTTGGTAGAAAGTGACAGGGCTGTAAAGGAAGAGGACACCGCTGAACAATGGGGGGGAACATAGAAGCAATGCCGCATTGCCCTGCTACAGTCACCAACCTGCAACTGCCTGCTAGAGCAGTATGCTAATCACCTGCTGACACCTACTGATGTGCACCACATTTTTGACAGCGGGGAAAGACATTACAATAAGACGCCTACCTTATGGCAGACGTCTGTCTTGATCTCTTTTAACGCTCTCTCGGAGAATACGCAGCCACATCGTCTCAGCACGCAGAACCTGGGAGAAAGAGGACACATTACAGGAAATACTCAGACCTAAAAAAAAAACGTGACCAGCCAGACTTGGAGCTCCATTAGGCTATATTCACAAACAGCAGATTCACAGTAGATCTTCCTTAGGCTAAAATCGATCCAATATACGTGAATAGGTTTGTATCAGGTGCACGTATCTATCCAAACACCATCCAGATGGATGTGACGGTCAGAGAGATTACTGCAACAACTATGCCATTTATGAGCTGCTTAGCATTACTCTCCGTGCCGTCTGTTACCACCATTGGCGTAGGGGGCTGGACGCTAACGCAAATCAATATGCCCCCATGCCCTGCATAATATTTTGATTGTCCTCTAGTGTAGAAAAGACACAGCTGAAACAGAGCTGAGCGTTAGCAAGTGTGTAAGTAACAGGCTACACACAATTTATACTGCTGGTTTAATCAGAAAAATGCAAATCTGTGATTGCCTGTAATTACATGGTATGACCTGTAGATGTCACTGATGCTGTGGCTCTTATCCGGAGTTGGTTCTCTATGAAAGCCAACCACAGCTGGCAACCAGAATCCGTTTTAGGTCTCACTCACAGAAGTGTATGATACTGCCAAGTGCAATGCAATGTTTTATCAGATAGCACTCAGACCAATGTTACACTATGGGGCAGTGCCAAATAGCGCAGGAGTCGGCATGAAAAAAAAGTTGCAGCACGCTGCAAGTGCATCCTTAAATTGGACCATGCGCACCCATACAAGTCTACGAGTGCGTGGAAATCACTGGACTCAGACAATAGACAAGATGGGAGAAATTAATTTCTCCCATCTTCTCTACACCTGTGCTCGCATGAGAGAATCAGATCACACTCAGATGACACTGCTCAAACTCTAGCAGAGTTTCATCTGAGTGTTATTTGCATAATTGGACTGATTTTCTTGCATGACAGAACACACGGCTGTCTGACAGCAGCCTTAGGGTGCAGCAAGAAGCATCTGCCATCCAGCTACTGTATGTTTTATCTATGGACATGGCAGCAATAGAAAAGCCTGTCATGCTGTATTCATGCTCACATATGGCGCATTTCTTCACCATCACATACATGACCCTATTCAAAGGGAACCTCTAATATTTCCCACGTAAATGAGTTTCAACTAAACATTCATTAGAGTTGGTCTGAATCGATTCGCAGGACCCAGTCCAACGGCCGGGTCACTGATCCGTGGCCGCTGGACTTAAGCCCTGAAAACCAGGTCCAAATTCCTTTCATCCGTGGTTTCTCTTTTGATCAGCTGGCCTGGCACAACGTCACATGTGCGTCATGCTGCAATGATGACATTATGCCAGACAGGCTAATTATAGAAGCATTGCGGAGGATGATCCCAGGGCTCCTGTGCAGCGGCCATAGATTACTGACCTGGGTCCTGCAAATCAATTTACACCCACGCTAGTAACTGTGGTAAAAGAAATAGAGCAGTAGGTAATTTTCTAATATACTATGCTATCCGTTAATAAGACCATTCTTCGAGGTATTCTGGTTGAAAAAAATGTATCACCTATTCACAGGATAACTGCTAGATCGGTGGGGGGTCCGGCTGCTGGGGCACCTTTATCTCTGTTAGGGCCCCGTCTCACATAGCGACTCACCAGCGATCCCGACAACGATATGAACTTGTCAGGATCCCTGCTGAGCTGCCAAACAGGCAGCGATCAGGACAGCGACACTGCAAGTAACGTCGCTTAGTAACCCGCAGTGTACGTTGGATACCAGCCCGCTGATGCAGGGAGCTGGTAACCAAGGTACACATCGGGTTTCCAGGCGCTGCGCGGTGCCTGGAAACCCGATGTGTACCTTGGTTACCAGCTCCTCTGCAGCAGCGCGCTGGTATCCAACGTACACATCGGGTTTCCAGGCACAGCCCCGCACCTGGAAACCCGGTGTGTACCTTGGTTACCAGCTGATCGCTAGTCTCCTGCCTGTCACATGCAGCGATGTGTGCTGGCCAGCGGGAGACCAGCGATCAAAAAAAAAAGTCCAGGCATTTCTGACACGACCAGCGATTCACAGCAGGGGCCTGATCGCTGGTACGTGTCAGACATAGCGAGATCGCTGCTGAGATCGCTATTGCGTCACAATTTGTGACTTGTGACTCAGCAGCGATCTCGCTATGTGAGACGGGGCCCTTAGAATGGAACATCAGTGCCTGTGCTCGGCCACAGCTCCATTACCTACGGGACGGCCAGAGTGCTGCATCCAGCTATTATCGCAGTGTGCACTGCAGCTCCACTCCAATAAGGATAAAAGTGAATGAGAATATCCATGCTTCCATTGAGAAGACGAAAACCGAACACACAAGTCCCAAAACTAACATTGTACCCAGTCTAAGCAATCCTGTATGGTTAAGAGGATCTGTCAGTTCTCCAGAAATGTTTATCCTCTTCCCGACATGGCCAATATCCATTTTTTTTCGTTTTCATGTTTTCCTCCCCCTCTTCCCAGAGCCAGAACTTTTTTATTTCTCTGACCACATGAGGGTTTTTTTTTTTACTGGACAAGATGTACTTTTGAATTATCATAGAATGCACTGGAAAATGGGAAAAAAAAATCCAAGCGTGGTGAAATTGTGAAAAAAAACAAGCAATTCTGACATTGTTTTTACAGTGTACATTTTGTGGTAAAAATGACCTTGTAACATAATTCTGCCCTTTAGTACAATTACGGCAATAGCAAACATGTCCAGTTTTTTTTATATTAGTGGTGGAAAAAAAAACTAAATTTTTTATAAAAAGGGTGGGCTTTGAGTCGGGTTTTTGGCTTGTGTGGCAAATTTTAATGACCTGTAAGCTTTTCTTTTTTCAGCTGATGAAGCTATATGACGGGACGATTTTTTATTGATACCATTTTGGGACAGATATGACATTTTGAGCGCTTACTACGCAATTTTTGTGGTAGTGCAGCAACCAAAAAAAAAAAAAAGTAATTTTGGAGTTCTTGATTTTTTTTTCCTTTTATGGTGTTCATTGATCTGGTTAACCATTTCATTTTGAAAAATCAGACATTTGTGAATGAGGCAATACCACATATGTGTATTTTTTTTTATTATCCTTATTTTTAAAGGGGGGGTGATTTAAACTTTTATGTTCTTCATATTTTTTTCCACTTTTCACTGCTCTTATTAGTCCCCTTATGGGAATTTAAACAGTGAGCGATTGCTTGTGTTATACACAGCGATGCCACAGTATTACCATAAATAGCAAAAGTAAAGGTCTCCTTTGAAGCCCGGCCACAGGCAGGGTTTCAAGGGAGCTTCGTAATGACAAGCATGGTGGGTCTTCAACATAGCAACCCATCGGCGACCCGCGATCATGTCACAGGTAAACGATGAAGGCATAGAATGAGGTGCCCACTGTCGGAGTGCTGTTAAAATCGGGGTTAGAGTTTGGCAGCAGCATTTAACAGGTGTTGCACCACCCGCGGTTGTAAAAGCCAGGTCCTGGGTATAATACACAGCCATTACCCAAGGAGTATGGTACTACCTCATTGCAGGATCCTGCTCCATAAACCCGCTACTGACTTGTGACGTACATGTATGGTGGATGTCGGTAAGGGGTTAAGTAAAACACTTGCATTCGCAATTAAATAATTCTGGAACATCTTTCCTTAGTCCTCTGTGTTGTGCTGTTCCGCTGATATTTCTCCTAAACAACCACAGCAGACAGTGTAGACACAATCCCTTTACACAAGAAAATGGTAACACCCAGTTGTCAACTCATTCATAAAACCTCTAGGAAAAAATAACAAAGGAACCAATGTATCAGTCTAGAGTCCAGGATGATTAGCTGTATACTTTGTAGCAAACCCTTATCAGGGAGAGATATTAGATCAGGATAGGTTTTTAGCCAATTGATGTAAACAGAAACAACAATAGGGAGTATTTGGGATTCACAGTATAAAAGGTTACAGAACGCATCACTGTACCATGATCCAGCTTTATGCACAAAAAAACAATATTTCACAATGGTTTTCATAGATCACGTACCGGTGTTTGCCATTCATTTCCAGGCCCACAACAGGGCAGATGAACTGCGCTCGCTGATCGTCATATTTGTCGCCTTTCGTGTTGCCTTTGTCGCCTGTCCAGGCTGGGTTGTCACTGAGATTGAGCTCAATCACGTTCTATCAGGAAACAACAAATTATTACATGAGCTAAAGCTGAGCTGGTTGGCATTGCACGAGGTGCAGGGCTCATGACAGATGCTGTACAGTGCTTCTTTGTTCTTATTTTATCACACTGATATTGTAACCTGCGACGAAGGCTTAAAAGCAGTTGTGAACAAAGCCTGAGAGCCTCAGTTGCAAGTTACAAAATCAGTGACAAAATCAGAAGAACAAAGCAGGGATGTGCGGCAATTAGCACAAGCAGAGTCTCCATTAGGGAAGAGTCAGATAGTAGCTAATGTCTCCTACAATGCATGAAACTAGAGCCTGTACAATAAAAAGCAGGTGTGGTACCTTGATGCTTTTGATGTGAGCAGCAGAATCCGCGTGCGGTTTATCCGTGGATTTGTCCAGTATGAATTCAATTACAGCGTCTTTATTATACAACCTGAAGAGACATAAAGAGATAGAGTGCCCGTTGTTTACCTGTTTACCATAGCCATGGGACATACATTAACACGATTCCTTATGGCATTATGGAGTCTGGCGCTATTCTAAATGACGACCAGACATTTAGCAGCACAGATGAGAATTACCATTAACGTATCTAAATGAAAGATAAAAAATCTCTCCGCCTTCCTAATTGTCTGGTAAAGGTGATTGTAGGAGAAAAACTAGCAGCAGTTAGAGCAGGATGGCTTTCTAAAGCTCTGGAAGAAAAGAAGCCTACAATCAATCTCTATAGTTGATTTTTATCTTATGTGGGGACCAGTAATAACAGCAAGCAGAGCTCTAGTAATGAATGGAAACAAAAAGATCGAATATATAAGGGTTAGGCTTTGGTGGTCCGCACCTTCCCAGCTCACAGGTCACTATGGGCCTTTTCAGCTTCTCTTGGCTCAGGGTACAGTAATACCAGCGGGCGACCAGCTCTGCGTTCTTATCAATCTGCAAGAGACAAGAAGGGACATCAGCTCGGAGCAGATTAAACATTCATTAAATATCCTACTGATATAGACCTATTTAAATGGCACTTCCCATACAAAATATTAATCCAAAAAAGCATTGGAAGCATTTTGCCAAAAAATTACAATTCTTTATTAGAAAAAAAACCGGATTACTTACCGGTAATGCTCTTTTATAGAGCCCACGACAGCACCCACTGAGAGAGGGGATCCGCCCCTAGGAACAGGAAACCTACAGAGAGATAAAAGGGGCGGCCCCCCTCGCTCCTCAGTTGGATTACAGAGAATGAGAGGAACCGCCACACAAGTTTCAGTTAATTTGCACCATAATACATATATATACATATTTACATTACTAGACTATGTACAGCAATTATATACATTCAGCCCTTCACCCAACGGAATACATCGTGCATACCATAATCAGGGGAGGGAAGTGAGTGGGTGCTGTCGTGGGCTCTATAAAAGAGCATTACCGGTAAGTAATCCGGTTTTTTCTATTCGCCACGACAGCACCCACTGAGAGATTTTCAGAGACTATCACCTGGGAGGGACCACCGTGTGAAGAACTGATCTACCAAACACTAGGTCTGTTGAGGAAGATAGATCTAATCTATAGTGATCATAGAAGGTAGAAGGTGAAGCCCAGGTTGCAGCCTTACATATAAAGTCTATCGGGACATCTGCTCTTTCCGCCCATGAGGAAGATATGGCTCGTGCGGAATGTGCCTTCACGCCTTGTGGTGGGACTTTCCCTTTTGTGACATACGCCAGAGATATCGCGTCTCTAATCCATCGAGACAGTGTACTCTTTGTCACTCCTGCACCTTTACGGCTACCCTGGAATGAGACAAAGAGAGCCCTACTCTGCCTCCAGGGTCTAGTCCTGTCTAGATACTTTAAGACGGCTCTTTTAACATCTAAAGTGTGGAGTTTCTCTTCCTGTGGTGATGAGGGATTATCATAAAAGGAAGGAAGGTAGATCTCCTGGGATCTATGAAACTTTGTCGCCACTTTAGGGAGATAAGATGGGTCTGTTTTTAAGACTATTTTGTCCTGAAATACTGACAGGAAAGGAGGATCTATCGATAAGGCCTGGAGATCACTCACTCTTCTCGCTGAGACCAGGGCTATTAATAAAATGGTTTTAAATGAAACATTTTATTGGAACTGAATGGAGGGGTTCAAATGGATCTTCCGTTAAGGCGTCTAGAACTAAGTTTAAATCCCAAGATGGCATCTGTGGTATATAGATTGGTTGTGCTCGATGGCAGGCTGAGATGAACCGAGCCACCCATCTATTGCCTGCTACGTCATGACTGTATAAGGCTCCTAGAGCTGACACTTGGACCTTAAGCGTATTTACTGATAGACCTAATTCATGTCCTTTTTGCAAAAATTCTAGGATAGCCGGGATAGGTACTTCATCAGATAGGTGTGCCGAATGAAATGTTAAGAATTTTTTCCAGATTCTGGCATATATATTAGTTGTAATCTCCTTTCTACTATGCAGAAGGGTATTAATTAGACCGTTTGAAAACCCTCTTTGCTTTAATAGCTGCCTTTCAAATTCCAAGCCGTGAGGCTCAGGCCTTTGACCTGAGGGTGGTAACATGGCCCTTGTGAGAGAAGGTCCCAGTCCCAAGGGAGGATCCATGGATCTGAGACCGACATGGTCCTCAGCCATGAGAACCATGGCCTTTTGGGCCAGAACAGAGCTATTAGAATTATTCTTGCTCCTTCGTCCCTGATTTTCCGAATGACAATTGGTAGTAACATCATTGGAGGAAAGGCATAAGCTAGGCGAAAATTCCACGGGGTCTGTAAAGCATCCAGTATGTCCGGACTGTCCATCTTGAACAACGAAGCAAACCTTTCGACTTGTCTGTTGTTCCTTGTGGCAAATAGGTCTATTTCTGGCTTGCCCCATCTGACTGATATCATGTTGAAGATTCGACGACTGAGCATCCATTCTCCCTGATGTAGAGTATGGCGACTGAGAAAATCTGCTTTGATATTGTCTGCCCCTCTGACATGCAGTGCTGATAGGGATAGGAGATGATTTTCTGCCAACTTTAGAATTTCTCCCGCGATAAACATGAGCGCTACCGATCGTGTTCCTCCTTGGTGGTTTAGGTATGCTACAGAGGTGGTATTGTCTGATAGAATCCTTGTATGAGATCCTTGTAGCTGCGGAAGAAAGTTATATATAGCATAGTATATAGCTTTTAATTCTCTCATATTTGACGAGTCCTCTACCTCAGATCTAGACCACTTTCCCTGCACAATAAAGTCTTTTAAATGCGCTCCCCATCCCAAGGGACTGGCATCTGTGGTTACTATATTTGAGGGGACCACTACCCAAGGAACTCCTCCCGAAAGATTATCTGGATCTAGCCACCACCTCAGGGAAATGACCACCTCCGTTGGCAGGGATATCATACTTTCTAAATGTCCCTGTAAGCTTTCTCCTTTTTGCAGGATGAATCTTTGTAATTCCCTGGTATGAAATTGGGCCCACTGGACTGCCGGAATACAAGAGGTTAAAGATCCTAGTAAGGACATGCCTGCTCTTAGTGATATTATAGGATTATTTACCACAAGACGTACTTTATTGATTACAGTTAATTTCTTTGCCTCTGGTAGCAGACATCTCTGACTTACTGAATCCAGATGAAGGCCTAGGAACGTCTGACAGGTAACCGGGTGAAGCCTGGATTTTTCCCAGTTTATCAACCAACCTAATTTCTGCAAGGATGAAATTACGTCAGATAGTCTGTGCTCACACTGCAGATACGAATTTCCCACTATTAGAATATCATCCAGATATGGGATTACCAGGGTATCTTTTATTCGCAAGTATGACATCACCTCCAGCATTAGTTTGGTGAAGACGCGGGGTGCCATGGATAGTCCGAAGGGCATTGCTGTGAATTGGAGATGACGGATTCGGCCTTCTAATATTACTGCTACTCGTAGAAACTGCTGATGCGAGATTTGTATTGGTAGATGGTAATACGCATCTTTGAGATCCACGACCGCCATGTAGCATCTAGGAAATAGAAGTTTAATGGCTGACCGTATAGACTCCATTTTAAAAGTCCGGGCCTTCAAAAAGGTATTCAGCTTCTTTAAATTCACTATGGTTCTAAATGAACCATCTGGTTTAGACACTAGAAACAAGGGAGAATAAAAGCCCTTCCCTCTTTGATGAACCGGAACTTCTACTAGTACATTTTTATGTAATAGGCCTTTAATTTCTAATTCTAATGACTCCTGTTGAGATTGAGATTTTAAGGAAGTCAATAGAAAGGAGTCCGGAGGATTCCGGACAAATTCCAGAGCTAGACCTGATTTTATAATATTAATTGCCCAGGGGTTCGAAGTGATTTTTTCCCAGTGATAGCAGAAATGTAAAAGCCTGCCACCAACAGGCAGATTAGCACTACCGGAATTTTTCTCCTGATTTAAAGGGACGTTTACCGAACAAGTTTCCTTTCGGTCTGAAGTCCTTATTGTTCCAGGAGTTCTGGGCTTTAAAGTCCTTCTTTCTGCCAAACGCTGGCTTTCTGAATGATCTCCCTGGCAGGGTATAGTGCAGAGTTTAGATTTAATGTGCGTGTCCCCCTTCCAGACTTTTAGCCATAACGCTCTTCTAGCTGCGTTAGTTAACCCCGCCGTTCTTGCTGCTAGACGGAGAGAATCTATTGAAGCATCTGACAAGAAGGCAGCTGCACCTTTAATTAATGGAATGGAGGCACATAACTTATCTCTGGATAGGCCATTTTTTATATTGTCCTCCAACTGGTCTAGCCATATTAACAGGGCTCTACCTGTACATGTGGACGATATCGCTGGCTTGAATGCTCCTACACATGATTCCCATGATCTTTTAAGCAGTGTGTCTGCTTTCCGATCCAGGGGATCCGATAACATTCCAGTATCTTCCACTGGAAGAGAGGACCGGCGAGAAGTTGAGGCTACAGCCGCGTCCACTTTAGGTGCCTTTGCCCAAGAGGTTAGATCTTCATCATTGAAGGGGTATCGTCTTTTGGATGCCGCTGGCAAAAAACCCCTCTGCCCTTGCTTCTCCCATTCTTTTTTAACCATATCTTTTATGGCTGGAATTATAGGAAATACTCTACCCTTTCGTTGGGAGAGACCTGAAAACATAATCTCTTGGGGAGTTTTGGGATCTTTAACGTCTGACAATCCCATAGTGTTTCTTATGGATTTAATCAGGTTATTTATGCTATCAGTTGGAAAGCATGTATGTTCCTCTTCCTCCTCCGAGGACACAGAATCCTGCGAAGCCTGTGAATTTAGCTCTCCACTATCTGAAGAAGACCCCACTTTAGGCGGGGTGACCTCTCTAAGGCTTTTTCTTCCCATAACACTACTTGCTCCCCCTAGGGCCTGTAGCTCTTTTCTAATCATTAAACGAATATCCTCCGTTCTAATTGAATTTTCTTCCTGGAGCGTATGGCCAATGCATATTTGACACAATCTTTTAGAATACGCGTCTGGGAGGGGCTGGGAGCATAGGGCACATTCTTTGTGTTTGATTTTGTCCGTTTTTTTCGCCTAAAGATAGACAGAAAGAGGAGGAAAGGACCATCAGCTTGACAGGTGTGATTAAAAAACACTCACCCAGTGAAGCTCTTGTCAGCACAGTACCGGCTTTGAAGTCAAGGGACCTGGCTGCGGCGTGGAGTGAGATGATTTTTCTCCATCTCTATTAGTGGAACCACTTCGTTTGGAGCGTCCACTTTCACCTTTTTTGCTGCTGCTGCTGCTGCTACGACGTGGATTAGGCATGTCGTCAGACAGGTGCGACACAGGGTCAATCGGAACTGACATTGCTGCACACCGGAGGGCCCACAAGCGGTGCTTTTATGCAGCTGCCCGCAAAATAACCTCCCCCTTTTTTTTTTTTTTTTCATAGCGCTGACCCGGAAGTGTAATGCTTTACTTCCGGGTTTCTGCATCCTCAGCGCATGCGCGCCGCTCTATACCGCTCTCTGCCTCCATGGTATCCTCGGAGGGCTGAATCCACCTCCGGCGATCACCGAACGCGCCCTCTGTCTGCGCCGTTTGTCTGCCCCGGCACTTCAGCCCACATTATGACAGAGGAGGCGGCGGCTCCTCCACGCCGACTCACATCCCATCAAGGCTCCCGGATTCAAAAGGTAGGGCAGCCTTATTGCCATATTTATGCAAGCCAGAGCTACATCGCTCCTGGCCTCGCATTTCCACCTGGTGTCTTCTCCAGGTGGTTAATCCCCAGTCGAGGAGGGAGTGAATTAAAAACTCCCCCGACGCTGCTTCTGGTACTGGAACCCCTGCCGCTCTTATAGATACTGCGCAGGCGGTTCCCTAGCCCAGGCATCCTCTTCTTAGTAGGTTCCTCTCTTAGGAACAGGAAACCAACTGAGGAGCGAGGGGGGCCGCCCCTTTTATCTCTCTGTAGGTTTCCTGTTCCTAGGGGCGGATCCCCTCTCTCAGTGGGTGCTGTCGTGGCGAATAGAAAACACACACATAACTAACACTAGACAGTTAAAATATCTATAAAAATGGGATGCATATGCAGTATGCTCTCATGGCTGTAAATGCTACCTATGACAGATATATAGCTTAAATCAATGGTAAATACTGATACTATATCGCATGTAGCTCCAAATCTGATACAGAAGGAGTAATAATACGTGCATACTAGTCCAAAGTGAACTGAGGTATTGTGTATGTTAATATGACACGTGATTTGCCACTACTACTACTGAATATATATGCACCAAATAGTATACCGCTTAGTGTAGTTGTAAAGATGCCAAAATTACGGGCGACATATTGTCAAAGTGACGGATTATAGTAAGATGGTGCCCGCTATGGCTACAACTCTAATAAATAAGAAGCAGTAATGCGTGCATACTAGTCCAAAATGAACTGAGGTATTATGTGTGTTAATATGACACGTGGTTTATCACCATTAATATTCTAACTACTGCTACCAAATATATATACACACACCGGATAGTATATCGCTTGGTGTAGTTATGAAGATGCCTAAATAACGAGCAAATTATTGTCAAAGTGACAGATTATAATAAAATAGTGCCCGCTATGGCCTCATAAGTACACCCATAGAGCATAATCAAAAACAGTACTATAGTGCTGGTCATAGAGCATATACAACCTTGATAAGAGCCAGGAGTTCCCAGACGCGCGTTTCGCGTCAGCTTCGTCTTTTACATCACCTACTAACCCCCTAAAGACGAAGCTAACGCGAAACGCGCGTCGGGGAACTCCTGGCTCTTATCAAGGTTGTATATGCTCTATGACCAGCATTATAGTACTGTTTTTGATTATGCTCTATGGGTGTACTTATGAGGCCATAGCGGGCACTATTTTATTATAATCTGTCACTTTGACAATAATTTGCTCGTTATTTAGGCATCTTCATAACTACACCAAGTGATATACTATCCGGTGTGTGTATATATATTTGGTAGCAGTAGTTAGAATATTAATGGTGATAAACCACGTGTCATATTAACACACATAATACCTCAGTTCATTTTGGACTAGTATGCACGCATTACTGCTTCTTATGTATTAGAGTTGTAGCCATAGCGGGCACCATCTTACTATAATCCGTCACTCTGACAATATGTCGCCCGTAATTTTGGCATCTTTACAACTACACTAAGCGGTATACTATTTGGTGCATATATATTCAGTAGTAGTAGTGGCAAATCACGTGTCATATTAACATACACAATACCTCAGTTCACTTTGGACTAGTATGCACGTATTATTACTCCTTATGTATCAGATTTGGAGCTACATGCGATATAGTATCAGTATTTACCATTGATTTAAGCTATATATCTGTCATAGGTAGCATTTACAGCCATGAGAGCATACTGCATATGCATCCCATTTTTATAGATATTTTAACTGTCTAGTGTTAGTTATGTGTGTGTTTTTTCTAATAGGGTCATTCCACATCAAGTGGACCAGTTTTAAAAATCGTCCCCACTCGACCTTCTCCGATTTTGCTGAAAATTTGTAAGGATGTACATGTATGTTTGAAAAGAGGTTCTGTAAATTTTTAGGGCCAGATCTCAAATACATTGGGCACTGTTGACCTTTCACTGGAGGTTCCACCAAGCCTGCGGCTTCAGCTAAGAGGATTTTGCAAACTTTGGCACATAGCCATTAGAGTTCTATACTGGCTATGATGCTGAAATTTGGCATACTAGCTCAACTTTTGCTGCTAAACACGATAAAATTATTACCGGCTATGACAAAACAATATTTCGGCCGCAATTTTGTGTCAAAGTAGCTTGTAAAACGCGTTGCATAAAATTTATGCCAAACTTTGCCCATATATAACTCAAGACCAAAAACCAATAGTAACTGGTGCTTTGCCCTGTACACCAAACATATACATGACTTTGCATTGCTGCAATATCATGGTCAAACCATATGTATTTGTGGAAATATTCACACCCACATATGATGAAAAACTTAAAAAAAACGAATTTTACCTATTTTTAGGTCAAATTTCTCAAAAAGGGTACCCCTAAAATATATTAATTCTGATATCATTAGAAAGAGCACATTTTTCTCTACAAGGATCATTGTTGTTTTTTTTGGAGTCTCTCAGTTTAAGAAAAGAAAAATGCCACTGAACATGGTGTTATATATGCGCGTAATGCATTGATTTTGTGTTTGATTTTCAGATTCTTATCACATGTTACAGAGTTGTATTGTTGCTAGCAATGTTTATTATAATCAAAAACCTATAAACCTTTTTGTTTATGAAAAGTTATTGACTATTGTTACATTTTAATGCATATATTATTTATTTTTTTGCGATGGAGAATGAAATTGATGAAGAATCGGCCCAGTGCTCTATCGGCCTTGCGAACAATTCAAAGCCATTCACCCATAGCAAGGATGAGTTGAAATTGTTTACAAGCTTTGGATTGGATGAATAGAAATTGCTGCGTCGACGAGTGGGACTAAATTTTGACGAACAATCACAAATCTGTTTACACCATGAAGCTTCATTCTTGACCAAATATGAGCATTTGCAAAAATCGTGTTGCAATCCTTTTGGGAAGAAAGGTCATAACACCAAAAAGAATTTTCGAGCTATCAATTTGTTAGCAGCTGACCAGTTGAACGAATTTACAAAGAATGATGTGAAGCCTGGCCAGAAGATGTGTGCATCATGTCGAAAAGAATTTGCTAACAGGAAAAAATCAGCTGATCCAGTTTCCTCTGAATCAGATCCAGATGGAATGGAATGTTTTCCTGAAAGTCTAAATTCAAGCTTAACATCCATTGGCATCTCTCCTCTGAAATATCCACGGGTAAGCCAGCGGGATTCACTAGGATATGCAAGGAGAAAGATAAGCCAGGTACAAAATGCATTTTCTAGCAAGATTGCTTCAATTGGAGGGCTTGAGCCGAAAGACATTGAGCAAACAAAAACAGCACAGTGCAAAATGTGTCTGGATTACAATCACCTTTTGGCAGATTTGAAGCAAAAGCTGCAGGTGTCCAGCCGGGCAGAAAAGGTCCAAATCTTGACATTGGCAACTAAAAGTTGGTCTATTAAGGCTATATCAGACAAATTCGGTGTCTCTGAACGAATGGTCAAACAAGCTCGAAAGCTTAAATGTGAACATGGGATCATAGCCTTACCTAGAATCAAGTGTGGCAAGAAAGTTTCTGAGGAAGTGAAGAAAAAGGTGCAGGCATTTTTTGAGGATGATGAATTCAGTTGAATGTGCCCTGGTAAAAAAGACTATGTATCAGTGCGAATAGCAGGAGAAAAAAAGCAGATGCAAAAGCGACTATTACTGAGCAATATGAGGGAAATGTTTGTTGCCTATCGGGATCGGAATGGCCCTAAAATTGGATTTTCCAAGTTTTGTGAGCTTCGGCCAAAGTGGTGCATAACCGTTGGATCTGCTGGAACACATTCCGTTTGTGTGTGTACCATTCACCAAAATGTCAAACTAATGCTTGCAGCATGCCCAATCAATGATGACAACAAAGAGCTCATATGCAAAATGGTCTGTGGAATTGAATCCAAGGACTGTATGCTTGGCCGTTGTGATAAATGCCCGGGTCCTGAAGTTTTAAAAGAATTTCTAGTCAATGTGTTTGTCAACAGTGACCCTGAAGATATTATTGAGTTAAAAAAATAGGATTCACACTGATCGAGACACGCTTGATACCAAACAACTGACTATAGAAGATTTCATTGAAGAATTGGTTTTGAAAATTTCTACACTTTGTAGCCATCACTACATCGCCAAGCATCAAAGTAGCTATTTGAAATCGTTGAAGGAAAATCTGAGACCTGGAGAGCTTGTGATCCTTATGGACTTTGCTGAAAATTACTCATTTATTGTTCAATATGCCATTCAAGGTTTCCACTGAGAAAATAGTCAAGCTACAGTACACCCATTTGTAATTTACTCCAAGGAGTTAAATGGTGAAGCTGCGCAGAACATCAGCTTGTGCATAATCAGTGATTGCTCAGGACATGACACAGTTGCAGTCCACACTTTAACAGTAATTGTGGAGTATCTCAAGACTCTCATCTATGGGATTCGTCATATCCACTACTTCAGCGATGGATCTGCAGCCCAGTACAAAAATTTCAAAAATTTTCTCAACTTGTGCCACCACAATGCTGATTTCAATATCAGCGCTGAATGGAATTTTTTTGGTACCAGTCATGGAAAGTCGCCCTGTGATGGGATTGGAGGGACAGCAAGAGGTTGGCAGCTCGTGCTAGTCTTCAACGCCCAACTAAAAACCAAATACTGACCCGGGTGGATTTATTCAACTTTTGCAACGAGCAACTGCATGGAATCAAATTTTTTTTGTTCCAAAAGAAAACATTGACGAAATACGGGTAGTTCAAGAGGAAAGGTTCAAAGATGGACATACAATTGCTGGAACAAGAGAAAATCACCAGTTTGTGCCAATTGATGACAAAAAGATTTGCATTTCAAGGGTGTCAAATGACCCATCATCTTTCATTGCCCATGTAGATAGATCTGTCAGATCAGAAATGCCTTTTGTGCCAATTGCAAACCTCCAGCCAGGGCAATACATTGCCTGCATTTACGATAGGAACTGGTGGATTGGAAATATTTCTGAAATTTCAGTCGACGAACATGATGCATTAATAAATTTTATGCATCCTCATGGACCAGCTAGCTTCTTTCACTGGCCTGTGAGAAATGATACATGCTGGATTCCCGAGCAGTCAATCATTGCAATAATTCCAGCACCAGCTGCAACAGCAATGGGCCGACAATACAGCTTCTCTGAACCGATTATGTTGCAAATTCAGCAACAATTCCAGACCACTTAGACTGAACATTATGGCTTGGGACCAACAAAAGATACCCAATATTAGGCTTGGGATCCTAGGCAAAGACACCCACCCTCAGGCTTCGGAACCTGCGATAAAGAGACCGCCCGCGGCTGGCCTTGCACGGCTATCGGCCATGGCTCCTAGGAGATGGGGCTGCCAATTCTCGAAAGACAGCATTATTACAATTCTTAATAGGATTATAATACCAATTCTTAGGGAATTGGTTGTGGTATAACCACCATGGACCACCGCAAGGGTTTGAATAATGCAGTTACCATTCATTGCTTATTAAGAAATAACACCATGTTCAGTGGCATTTTTCTTTTCTTAAACTGAGAGACTCCAAAAAAAAAACAATGATCCTTGTAGAGAAAAATGTGCTCTTTCTAATGATATCAGAATTAATATATTTTAGGGGTACCCTTTTTGAGAAATTTGACCTAAAAATAGGTAAAATTCGTTTTTTTTAAGTTTTTCATCATATGTGGGTGTGAATATTTCCACAAATACATATGGTTTGACCGTGATATTGCAGCAATGCAAAGTCATGTAGATGTTTGGTGTACAGGGCAAAGCATCAGTTACTATTGGTTTTTGGTCTTGAGTTATATATGGGCAAAGTTTGGCATAAATTTTATGCGACGCGTTTTACAAGCTACTTTGACACAAAATTGCGGCCAAAATATTGTTTTGTCATAGCCGGTAATAATTTTATCGTGTTTAGCAGCAAAAGTTGAGCTAGTATGCCAAATTTCAGCATCATAGCCAGTATAGAACTCTAATGGCTATGTGCCAAAGTTTGCAAAATCCTCTTAGCTGAAGCTGCAGGATTGGTGGAACCTCCAGTGAAAGGTCAACAGTGCCCAATGTATTTGAGATCTGGCCCTAAAAATTTACAGAACCTCTTTTCAAACATACATGTACATCCTTATAAATTTTCAACAAAATCGGAGAAGGTCGAGTGGGGACCACTGGTCCACTTGACATGGAATGACCCAATAAAGAATTGTAATTTTTTGGCAAAATGCTTCCAATGCTTTTTTGGATAAACATTCATTAAGCTGATTCTTAGTTACTTCTGATCCTGGGAAAGCAGAGAGAGAACTGACATGTCCACTACTACATCAGCTGTATGATGAAATGCTCGACAAGCAATCCTGCACTGCACAAGAGGAAAGCGTCCTCAGCGCTCACGTGTAGCGGCACATCTCTGCAGGTGAGCAATTCAGTAGTCAGAGAAAACCTGGTTGTCAAATAGGGTAGGTGAACACACAGCAATGGAGGGGATAAGGGAGGGGCCAGCAGCGAGAAAGCGCACGGCGCCGAGGCGCTACCAGAGGGGGGACGCACGACGCCGAGGGGCCGCCAGAGGGGAGACGCACGACGCCGCCAGAGGGGAGACGCAAGACGCCGCCAGAGGGGAGACGCAAGACGCCGCCAGAGGGGAGACGCAAGACGCCGCCAGAGGGGAGACGCAAGACGCCGCCAGAGGGGAGACGCAAGACGCCGCCAGAGGGGAGACGCAAGACGCCGCCAGAGGGGAGACGCAAGACGCCGCCAGAGGGGAGACGCAAGACGCCGCCAAGGAGGAGACGCAAGACGCCGCCAGAGGGGAGACGCACGACGCGCCAGAGGGGAGACGCACGACGCCGTTAGAGGGGAGACGCACGACGCCGCCAGAGGGGAGACGCACGACGCCGCCAGAGGGGAGACGCACGACGCCGCCAGAGGGGAGACGCACGGCACGGAGGGGTCACCAAAGGGGGGATGCACGACGCAGAGAGGCCGCCAGAGGGGGGACGCAAGACGCAGAGGGGCCGCCAGAGAGGGGACACAAGACGCAGAGGGGCCTGCCAGAGGGGGGAACGTGGCGCGGAAGGGCCTGCCAGAGGGGGACGCACGGTGCCGAGGGCCGCCAGAGGGGAGACGCACGGTGCCGAGGGGCCACCAGCGGGGTACTAATGAGGCACGAACAGAGGACAGCAAGTGAGGTAAGACACAAAATATGGAGGTAGCTTGGAGATGGAGCACATTAGGGGGCCACTAATGGCCATATATATGGTAAACCCCGAGTGTCAGCCGCCTGTCCCTCGCCAGGACCTGGTGCCACCACAGCTCAGGAGCCAGACCCTTCACCCCGTCCTCACCTTCTCCACCTTCTTCGGCCCTTTCACCAGTTCATGGCGCTTGGGGATGGTTCCTCCGTCACAACCCATCTCACGACTCTGAGCGACTGTCCACAACAAACTCTGACCGAAAACAGAACTACTTCCGCTTCCGGCGTAAGGTGACGTCATTTCCCGTTCATGCTGTACCGCGCCTATCGGCCATCTTGCTACACCTTACTTATGAGGCTTGTGAAGCAAATATCGCAGAATGCTTCTCTTGATATCATTAAAAAAAAGCGGGAATCTTGTGACTATGACATGAAAAATGAATCAAAGTCTGGTAACAAAAACAGATTAAATTAGTTGTCTTATCCGCGCTGCTGCTACTGTGGACTACACGTCCCGGCATTCCTTGCTCCATGCTATGACTGATATAAGCGTGGATGTGGCAAGGCATGATGGGAACTGTAGTTTCTCTTCTGGTCATTTACAAGAACTGAGCCAGAGATACTGAGGTTGGGTTTCTCAGATCTACTGGCTAACACGGTACAAAGATATACATCTTTACTGTATCAGAGGAGATGTGTTATGCTGGTGCTGCTGAGGTTCCTGAGGTGAAAACATCCTCAAAAGAAATAAGTGGCGACAAATTTGGCAACCAGACGTATGACTAAAGGGGACATGAAAATAACAGTCCATCTGCTTTTTACATCTTTTATGACCAAAATACATTTTTAATTTTGTCCCTTCTTATGAAACAATTTTTATATATGGAATATGTTTTTTTGTTGGTGGTGGTGGGGCGAGAGCCTTAATGGCAACATTTGTTTCTCAATAATCATGCACTGTAAACAGTCTGCCAGTCACCAGCAAAACTCTCGTTCGTCGGGTGAAATGATTTTAAAGCAGACTTAAAAAATCATCATTCTTGGCAGCACATTGTCCACCTGTGCTGCCGACAACAGTGACAGTTTGTGTACAGCAAACAATTTATCACTGATAGTTCTGTGTGCATAAATGCGGTCAGCCTGCTTACTTTTACACGACCACTGATCAGCAAATTTACAGCCGATCAGTGGTCGCTTAATGCTGCTAATTCTGTGGTGTATCATGGTCCCAGACCCTTTTATGTGGCAGCATGGGGGGATTTATGAAGAGGGACAGTGTTGGGAAAATATTGTTGAGAGGGGCAGTGGGTGGGGGCATATTTTATGCAGGAAGCTCAGCGAGGTGCAAATATTTTTCATGGCACAGCAGCATAGGGAGGATCGCATTGTCCCAGGTGAAACACCGGATAAAGCTCCAGTGGGCCCCGGGTCCTTGGTGGACCCCTGAGCAGGACATAGAGGGGGACCGCCAGCACTGCTCTAGTAAAAATGGCCGCCAGCTTATCATGTCAGCGCACGGCATGGGTGTATGGCAGTGACATCACTGTCTTGCACCGCATGCTGATGTCAGCATGCAACCTCCTATAGGCCGGCAGCCGTTTTAGTTTCCACTCTGGGTATGAAGCAACAAGATGACTCCAGGGGAGCTCAGGAAGAATACATTTTTTTCTTCTGTGGATTCGGCAGGATAGTAAAAATAGGGGCCCAGGACAGAGGATATAGGGAGCCAGAATGGGGCAACATACGGCCTAAGATGAGGCAACATAGTGGCCCAGGATGGGGTAACATAAGGCTCAAGATGGGGCAACATAGGGGTCGAGGATGGTGGACATTATTAAACAAAGGGGGCCAGGATGGGGGACAGAGTGCCAGGATTGGGGACATTATTAATAATGGGGGGCTAGGATGGGTGACATTATTAATAAAGGTGGCCAGGATGGGGACTTTATTAAATAAAAAGTCCCACGATGGGCGACATTATTAAATAAAGGGGCCCAGGATGGGAGACATTATTAAATAAAGAGGGCCAGGATGGAGAGCATTATTAAATAAAGGGTCCTAGGATGGGTGACATTATTAAATGAAGGGGCAAGGATTGGTTACATAATTGTACAGGGGCCAGGTTGCTTTTTTCTTTATTTGATGCAGTTTAGACGTCGGGGGGTGGGGGGAAATATAGAATGTGCTCTACAAGTGATCACCTATAGCAGATGTGTGTTATTTTTAGCAGAATTGAGTCCAGGCTGGAAGTAGTGATAGAGGTCTGCGCTAAATGAAGAAGAGAAGCGAAGATGGATTACTTCAACTAAAGACTGGTGAGTCAGTGTATTACCTGTATATTACACACTCTATACTATCTACACAGCGACTGTGTATAATGCCACTGTGGATCCCTGTATTACCTGTACACTGACACTATATACAGAACTCCTGTGTTTAATGTCACTGGTGATCCCAGTATTACCTGTACACTATACACTATATATAGAACTACTGTGTGTTATATCCCCAGTGGTCACTGTATTACCTGTACACTATATACAGAGCTCCTGTGTATAATGTCACTGGTGATCACTGTATTATCTGTACACTATACACTATATACAGATCTCCTGTGTATAATATCCCCAACAATCACTGTATTACCTGTACACTGACAGTATATACAAGTCTCCTGTGTATTATATTATGGTGATCAGTGTATTACATGTACACTGACACTATATACAGAGCTCCTGTGTATACTGTCACTGGAGATTACTGTATTACCTGTATACTATATACTATCTACACAGGTCCTGTGTAGAATGTCTCTAGTGATCACTGTACATTATATACAACGGCGCTCTGTATATAGTGTATAGTTAGTGTACAGGTAGTACAGTCATCACCGGTGACATTATATACAGGAGCTGTGTAGACAGGGTCAGTGTACAGGTAATACAGTGATCCTTTTGTGGGTGTCCAACTACTGGGACCCGAATGATCGGCAGAATGTGGAACTTTTATCCCCAGTGCTGCATTTAGCATTTTCTGTAAGTCTCAAAGAGGATGAATGGAGCTATGGTCAGACATCCCACCTGCCGATCCATTTTAAAATGGGGATAAAAGTTCCCCGTCAGGTATAAAAGTTCCCAATTTTTCTGATCGGTGCGGTTTCCAATGGTCGGATTCCTCCAATCAATAAGTTTTCAAATACCTAACCTGTGGATCAGTGATTACTTGTTTTCACCAAAGAACCCTTTAATGCAGGGGTGGGCAATTAATTTTCCTGAGGGTCCACATGAGAGACCGTGACTGTTGTGCAGGGCCGAACCAATAGGCTGAAATTAATTCTGCTCAATATTAATATCAATATATCATTATTATATTATTGATAATTATATTAATTCTAGATGGAGGCTATCGCATCAGGAGGGCGGTAATGTCACGATGGGGCCAGGCTTTGCAGCATTGAGAATCTCTCCCCCCCCCACGTGCTCACCCACCTATCCACTCTCTCTTTCCCTATGTGCTAACTTCCCCCGTCTGTGCTCTCTTCTTTGACCTGTCTACCCCATGTGCCTTCTTAGTTAACCTCATACACTTTGAAGTTGTAGACTCGGCGGTGTGGTGTGCTGGTTCCAATGGGTCATCTTGTGAGCATGGTATTGCTGTTAAGACTGCAGATTTCTGTTTGCGGCGCTGTTGTTGCCTAATGGCATCCTGCGATAATCTAATGACTTTTGCATCAGGGGACTCATGTGTTTCACGCCTACACTTATATGCATTGTTTTTGTCCCAGCGATGCTGTTGCTCTTCAAGAGTCTCATTTGCCCTTTGTTGTCTTCTACGTTGTGCCTTTGCTGCTTTCCTTTCATTGTCATTGGCATATTTTTTAGGAGGAGCCATGTTGGCGTTGATATTTACTTTTTAAAGGGTTTTCCCACGAACGAAAGTTCATTTTAAAAATAGTGTCTGACCATGTACAGAACATACCACAGGTCCTGGGCAGCGGAGGAAGCAAAAGACAATACTGGCATTACAGCAGGAGTATAATGAATGGCTGCAGCCACCGAGGCGCAGCCCAGCCCATAAACGCCCCCACGTCGACCGACCGCGACGGCGTGGGGCAGGCGTCCCCTGGGGACGTAATATGGACCCTCCATACCGCAGAGGGGTCCTGGGCATACCCGAACTAGGGAAGGGCAGAGACCGGGGTTCTGTGGCAGCTGAGCATGTGGCCAAGGAAGAGACACGTAGGACTTAATTACACCGCACAACTTCAGTTATAGAGAAAGTAAAGTTTACTAAAGTAATAAAGTCACACAGTACATAAACCAAACATGACTATGCCAGGCTCCCGATTCCACACCTCCCAGAAAGGTACCACCCAGTGGACCCCAAGGCACCAACGGATCACCGAGGCACACATAGGCGGGACATCAGGACACAGGCAGGACATCAGGGTACACAAGGTCATCAGGACGCAGGCAAGACATCAGGGTACAAGTGGACATCAGGGTATATGAGGTCATCAGGACGCAGGCAGGATACCAGGACACACGAAGACATCAGGATGCAGGCAGGACATCTGGACACAGGCAGGACATCTGGACACAGGGTGGACATCGGAACACAGGCAGGACATCAGGGTACACATGAGTCCAAATAGAAAAAAAGAGAAGACAGCGCTCCATCCAGGTGTATTAATGAAAAAATTAGAAAATGGTACTTTTGTATAATGTGGTCTTTGTGTATTTTTGATGTCTATTTTGTACGTATATGATATGTATGTTTGTTATGATGTGGTATGTGGCCCAGCTGCGCTTGGTACACATGTCTCCAGGAGAGTGCACAGATAAGGTAATTGTGAAGCCTGATATTCATTCACATCACACACTTCCAACACTGCCACTAGAGGGCAACTTAGACTATTTAAGTTAGTGTGACGTAGCAGTAAAGATGAGATGAGATTAGTTTCCTGTTTCAGTTCAGTTCAGTCTGAGGGAGATTCAGACCAGTTTCCTGTCTCAGGACAGAGCAGTTCAGTCTTGGAGGGAGAGGAGAGAAGACTGATTCCTGACAGAGCTCAGGTAGTTCATTTTGTACTGAAGTGGAGGCTAGTACGAGTGGGAAAGAATCACTCTAGCCTAGTCAGAGCTACATTTGAATCTGAAGCTGTTACTCAGAACAAGCTGCCTGTGTTCCCTATGAACGTGGAAAGTAACTCTCAGAGCGAGCATGAAATCAGTTTGACAGAAGCTCCTGATAGCCACTCTGGACAGAGTGAAGGAAAGAAGGAAAGGGATTACAGCAGTTATAACACCGAGGCAACTGAGAACAGGTCAGTGAGCTTGGAAGAACAACTGACAACTACACCTACTGTTACCCGTGCTTATGTTAAGGGCAAGAGCAGGGTGACAGGCGAGTGGAGAAAGACGGATAAGTGACCAAGGTGACAGATCACTTTCACTTAATTAACCGGACACCGGGGTCCGAAGCATTGCTAGTACTTCACGTCTAGTAATAAGATACACCGGAATCCTTGCTGGACTTCAAGTCACAGAAGTTAGCCCTAAGCGTTGATACGTAACTGGAGTCAGGGAGAACAAGGACTTTTAGCTAGGCCAAGCTTAGAGGACTTCGTTCTTGCCAGCCTCTGAGCATCAGAGACAGAAAAGACTCTACCACAATGTCAGCCGGGCGAAGCTGCTTTAGAAAGAGTTAAACTTGACTTCATGCAAGTTAGGACTCACATACACTTCAAGAAAGGAGAAAAGAGGCCTTAAACCTGCTCAGCAATCCCCTGAATGTGCATTCTCCAACCTGACCAGCTTCCTGGGACATACCTGCCAACAACATCAGTAAAGGTATGGAAAGAGACTGAACCGTGTGACTGACTTCTTATCTGCACCCTGCAACACCATTGACTTTGAGGGAACAGTCCCACCTGTGGGGGACTTAACATCTAGCTGCCTCATAACATCCCCTCAGAAGAAGCACCCTGCAGCACTGGTCTTATTGATCAGAAACCACAGGTGGCGTCACGAACTAATCTTTATAATCCCCTGTAAATATCCCCCATTGTATGAGCGCCCAGGGCCACGGACCGAGCTCTGCTGCCAGTGACATCCCCCATAGACTTCCATGGGCTCGGTGCCGAGTACCCCATAGCCCTGGTACTACG
The DNA here is from genome assembly GCA_033576555.1 of Oophaga sylvatica. Lineage (NCBI taxonomy): Eukaryota > Metazoa > Chordata > Amphibia > Anura > Dendrobatidae > Oophaga > Oophaga sylvatica. The sequence continues at coordinate 102,150,338 of JARQOD010000003.1, forward strand.
TGCGACTCAGTGGGATGTGGCTACATTGTGATTGGATCTGATTTAAGCTCCACACTATTTATAGCCCACAATTTGCACTGTTTGGATATACTTGACAAAGATCCTGTTAGGATCGAAACGTATTTCTATGGCGGAATAAAGTTTCTAATTTTTTCATTAACACACCTGGATGGAGCGCTGTCTTCTCTTTTTTTCTATTTGGGCTATATTTTTCCAAGAAGGTTCCTTGGAATAAATACGGGCGCCCCAACTCTGGGAGTGCTGTTTGCTATTTTTCTATCAGGGTACACAAGGTCATCAGAACATCAGGGTCACCCCCAGGACATCAGAGTCACCGGCAAACATCAGACAGGAGTCATTCAGTTCCGGACATCCGACACGACCTACAGGCACCACTGCGGTCATCAGGCTCCAGACTGCGGTCGTCAGGCTCCAGGCATCGGACCTAGGAAGGAACTCAAGTGTGATGGTGCTAGAACTGCAGGATTGCTGGGCCTGCATGGAGCACTGCATGGTAGTCAGAGCACAGGGTAGAAGATGCTCAGCAGGAACACCGGTTACAAGAGGCTCAGAGTCACTGGGTGCAAGGTTCCAAACACAGAGGGGTTCCAGGAACATAACACAGTGGACACAGTTCAGACAGGGTCAGGTACAGGATCAAGGATTCAGGCCTGGATATACCGCCTCTAGGACAGGCGCAGGAACAGGACAAAACAGGAATCAAGGCGAAGACTTTGGTGCCAAAACATAGACAGGAGAGGTGCAGGAACACAAAACACACATAGCAAAGTTCAGGAGCTTTTGAGTAGCTCAGGCCCCGCCCATAGGGCAGGGGGCCTTTATATAGGAGCTGCCCCTCAGCAATTGGCTGGGGACAGCATTTCAAGTACACACACTAACCCTGATAAAAGCAGGGGAGGTGTGGCCACGCACGCCCTTAGCACAATCAGAAACCATTAGAACACAATCAGTGAAGGAACTGAGGCTCAGGGCACCTAGCTGCACGCCCATAATGTCTGAAAAACACCGCACTCATTGGAGATATGCTTAAGGTGAAAAAAGTTTTATTGAAATATCTCATATGGAAGAAAACGACACGTAATTAACGTTTCGGTCAATGCCTGGCCTTGATCACAATGTCGCTGTAAGAAAGCAAAACAAAAGTGTATTTTATATACAGTGATAAAATAATAGTATATACAAATGTACAGATATCCAAGTATTTAAGGTTGTCACAAAATGGATAGAATCAAGCTACACATACATATTTGAAGGGTTTTACAGACATCCTCCGAGATTAGGAAAAGGGAAAATACAAGAATACTTAGGATATAATGATCACATAATAAGATGGAAGAAATATATAGAACATACCCAATGAGAGATAAATCACAGAATTGTGATCCTGTCACTTTTGGATGATTAATGTGGGTCGCAGTGGATAATCCTGTTTAGAAATGATAGGTGTCAGGTAATATCTCGTATATAAAATGCCATAGTATAGAGCCAGAATATGTTGGATCATTATTGGAAGGAATAGAGACAAAACACAGTTGGGGTGATCTGAAACTCGATAACTAGATTCTATAGTGGTGGCAGAAATGACACCAGTAGTGAAATAGTACCAGTGATAGAGTAAAGATTGGTATTTACCACACTTTGAAGACAATAAATGCGGCTGATATTGACAGATTAAACTCATGCATGAGGTGCTGGTCTGAAAGGAAAATGTCTCATATGAGGACAAAAATAGTTAGAAATGTGAATCTAGATTATTATAGATATGAGTTACCATACAATGAGCGAAGTCAGGAACGATGTTGGTACCGCTGTCTAAAGGCTGTCTAATCACCTCTATATGGATATAGCGCTGTGAGAGAGAGCGATATATATCACTAATAGGGATAGCAATTGAAATGTGCAGTCAATTATTATAGAGGATAAGTGGTGCTCACACTTGTTTCCACTGAAAAAGTCAGGAGCTGCTTGTTGTGATATCACAAAAGTATATGTGGTGCCGCGCTGTAAAAAGAAAGTAATGATATGGATGGAGCAAATCCATAAGTCAAAGGTTACTTAACTTATTGGTGAGGTGTGCTTACGTGTGGATATACATCGGATATATTAGTGATATATATCGCTCTCTCTCACAGCGCTATATCCATATAGAGGTGATTAGACAGTCTTTAGACAGCGGTACCAACATCGTTCCTGACTTCGCTCATTGTATGGTAACTCATATCTATAATAATCTAGATTCACATTTCTAACTATTTTTGTCCTCATATGAGACATTTTCCTTTCAGACCAGCACCTCATGCATGAGTTTAATCTGTCAACATCAGCCGCATTTATTGTCTTCAAAGTGTGGTAAATACCAATCTTTACTCTATCACTGGTACTATTTCACTACTGGTGTCATTTCTGCCACCACTATAGAATCTAGTTATCGAGTTTCAGATCACCCCAACTGTGTTTTGTCTCTATTCCTTCCAATAATGATCCAACATATTCTGGCTCTATACTATGGCATTTTATATACGAGATATTACCTGACACCTATCATTTCTAAACAGGATTATCCACTGCGACCCACATTAATCATCCAAAAGTGACAGGATCACAATTCTGTGATTTATCTCTCATTGGGTATGTTCTATATATTTCTTCCATCTTATTATGTGATCATTATATCCTAAGTATTCTTGTATTTTCCCTTTTCCTAATCTCGGAGGATGTCTGTAAAACCCTTCAAATATGTATGTGTAGCTTGATTCTATCCATTTTGTGACAACCTTAAATACTTGGATATCTGTACATTTGTATATACTATTATTTTATCACTGTATATAAAATACACTTTTGTTTTGCTTTCTTACAGCGACATTGTGATCAAGGCCAGGCATTGGCCGAAACGTTAATTACGTGTCGTTTTCTTCCATATGAGATATTTCAATAAACTTTTTTCACCTTAAGCATATCTCCAATGAGTGCGGTGTTTTTCGGACATTATGTATAGTGGGGTCATCGATCCCGTTCACCAGCACCATTACTTTGAATCGTGTGCTAGCCATTTGCCATTACTCTAGCTGCACGCCCAGACACACGTGGAAAGTCATGCATCAGCTGCAAATGACCTCGCAACCTGCGGACAGCTTCCATAGCGGCAACCAAGGACCGCACATGCGGATGGTCATGCAGCAGAGCAAAGGCCTAACACCACATGAACAGCTACGCAGCAGAGCAGGGAACTGAGCAGGCTCCATACAGGTAACAGCCAACAGTATCCCAGCTCAATTAGGGGGAAGGGAGCAAAGGGTTAAAGCAAAGACATGCATTGTCACGCCGACAACCAGGTACAGACAGAACGGCGTGACAAGGAGATCGCAGAGAATACATTTTGTGAGGTAAAATATTGTTTAAAAACAGTCAGTGAAATATTTTACCTCACAAACTGAATCCTCTGTGATCCCCTGCTGTAATGCCAGTATTGTCTTTTGCTTCCTCCCCTGCCCAGGAGATGTGGTATGTTCCATACACGGTCAGACACAGACAATTTTTAAAATGAACTTTCGTTCGTGGGAAAACCCCTTTAATGTGCCCGGCTTCCTCTACCTGTAGACACGTCACGCATCTGCCGCCGGAATCAGCTGAATGATTCACTGCGCCTGCGCGGAATTCACGCAGGCTCAGTAAATTAGACCGCCACCATCTTTGTGCAGACAGATAGCGGCGGTCACATTAAAACTGCTCATGCGCTCCTCCTGTACAAAAATGACAGCAGTCAGTGAATCATTCGGCTGATCCCTGTGGAGGAGTGTTCGCAACGGTGTTCCGCTGGTGGTACAGCGCAAGAGGCTGCATACGGCATATACAGTGTGTGTGTGGTGCGTACGGTATATACACCATGTTCCAAATTATTATGCAAATTGGTTTTAAGTGTCATAACGTTTTTGTTTGTTTTTTTGTAAATTAAACCCATTGATGGTATTGTGTCTCAGGGTTCTTTGGATCACTGAAATCAATCTCAGATACCTGTGATAATTAGTTTTCCATGTGAGCCCAATAAAAGGAAAACTGGATGTTCCACATTATTAAGCAGCACAGAGTTTTCAAGTAACATGGGAAAGAAAAAGGATCTCTCTGCTGCTGAAAAGCATCAAATAGTGCAATGCCTTCCTTGGTCAAGGGATGAAAACATTAGATATTTCCCGAAAACTTAAGCGTGATCATCGTACTGTTAAGAGATTTGTGGCTGATTCTGAGCACAGACGTGTTCGTGCTGATAAAGGCAGAATGAGGAAGGTTTCTGCCAGGCAAGTTCATCGGATTAAGAAAGCAGCTGCTAAAAAGCCATTACAAACCAGCAAACAGATATTTGAAGCTGCTGGTGCCTCTGGAGTCCCTCGAACCTCAAGGTGTAGGATCCTTCAAAGGCTTGCTGTGGTGCTTAAACCTACTATTCGGCCACCCCTAAACAGTGCTCACAAGCAGAAACGGTTGCAGTGGGCCCAGACATACATGAAGACTAATTTTCAAACAGTCTTGTTTACTGATGAGTGTTGAGCAACCCTGGATGGTCCAGATGGATGGAGTAGTGGATGGTTGGAGGATGGCCACCATGTCCCAACAAGGCTGCAACATCAGCAAAGAGGTGGAGGAGTCATGTTTTGGGCCGGAATCATGGGGAAACAGCTGGTAGGGCCCTTTAAGGTTCCTGAAGGTGTGAAAATGACCTCAGTATGTAGAGTTTCTGACTGATAACTTTCATCCATGGTATAAAAAGCAGAAACGTGCCTTCAGGGTCAAAATCATCTTCATGCATGACAATGCACCATCTCATACTGCAAAGAATACCTCTGAGTCATTGGCTGCTATGGGCATAAAAGGAGATAAATCATGGTGTGGCCACCAACTTCCCCTGAGCTCAACCCTATAGAGAACCTTTGGAGTATCATCAAGCAAAAGATCTATGAGGGTGGGAGACAGTTCACATGAAAAACAGCAGCTCTGGGAGGCTTCATGCAAAGAAATACAAGCAGAAACTCTCCAAAAACTCACAAGTTCAATGGATGCAAGAATTGTGAAGGTGATATCAAGGAAGGGTTCCTATGTTAACATGTACCGTATATACTTGCGTATAAGCCGAGATTTTCAGCCCATTTTTTTTAAAGGGAATCTGTCACCCCATTTTAGCCATATCAGCTAAAGATATGGCTGAATAGTGCATCCCATAAGCAACCTATCGGTATGTTGCGTATATCCAGATACCCCCGTTTTGATGCCAAAATACCTTCGTAAAGTTGGGATTCTTTTCTGTAAATGAGGGCGGTCAGGTCGGGAGGGCGGCGTTTTCTCTGTCCTCCCCCCCCCCGCTCCTCGGCATCACTTGCGTATCGCCGTCTCTGAATCCCACAGATGGCGTTCTGCCTCCCGCGATAGCGCTTTTCAAATTCGGCCCCATGCATGCGCAGTGTGCTTTGCCCAACAGTGGGCAAAGCAGAAAATCATTACAGCACATGCGCTACTCTTTCCATGCACCGGAAATGACTGCTTGCCTTGGATGACACACAGCCTCCCCATATACAGCAGGAGCCACACACAGCCTCCCCATATTCAGCAGGAGCCACACACAGCCTCACCATATACAGCAGGAGCCCAACAACCTCCCCATATACAGCAGGAGCCCCACACTGCCTCCCCATATACAGCAGGAGCCCCACACAGCCTCCCCATATACAGCAGGAGCCCCACACAGCCTCACCATATACAGGAGCCCCACAGCCTCCCCATATACTGCGTGAGCTCCACACAGCCTCCCCATATACAGCAGGAGCCCCACACAGCCTCCCCATATACTGCGTGAGCTCCACACAACCTCCCCATATACTGCGTGAGCCTCACACAGCCTCCCCATATTCAGCAGGAGCCACACAAACCTCCCCATATACAGCAGGAGCCCCACACAGCCTCCCCATATACAGCAGGAGCCCCACACAGCCTCCCCATATACAGCAGGAGCCCCACACAGCCTCACCATATACAGCAGGAGCCCCACAGAGCCTCCCCATATACTGCGTGAGCTCCACACAGCCTCCCCATATACAGCAGGAGCCCTACACAGCCTCCCCATATACAGCAGGAGCCCCACACAGCCTCCCCATATACAGCAGGAGCCCACACAGCCTCCCCATATACAGCAGGAGCCCCACACAGCCTCCCCATATACAGCAGGAGCCCCACACAGCCTCCCCATATACAGCAGGAGCCCCACACAGCCTCCCCATATACAGCAGGAGCCCCACACAGCCTCACCATATACAGCAGGAGCCCCACAGAGCCTCCCCATATACTGCGTGAGCTCCACACAGCCTCCCCATATACAGCAGGAGCCCTACACAGCCTCCCCATATACAGCAGGAGCCCCACACAGCCTCCCCATATACAGCAGGAGCCCCACACCGCCTCCCCATATACTGCGTGAGCTCCACACAGCCTCCCCATATACTGCGTGAGCTCCACACAGCCTTCCCATATACAGCAGGAGCCCCACAGCCTCCCCATATACAGCAGGAGCCCCACACAGCCTCCCCATATGCAGCAGGAGCCCCACACGCCTCCCCATATACACCAGGAGCCCCACACAGCCTCCCCATATACAGCAGGAGCCCCACACAGTCTCCCCATATACTGCGTGAGCTCCACACAGCCTCCCATATACAGCAGAAGCCCCACAGTCTCCCCATATACAGCAGGAGCCCCACACAGCCTCACCATATACAGCAGGAGCCCCACAGAGCCTCCCCATATACTGCGTGAGCTCCACACAGCCTCCCCATATACAGCAGGAGCCCTACACAGCCTCCCCATATACAGCAGGAGCCCCACACAGCCTCCCCATATACAGCAGGAGCCCCACACAGCCTCCCCATATACAGCAGGAGCCCCACACTGCCTCCCCATATACTGCGTGAGCTCCACACAGCCTCCCCATATACAGCAGGAGCCCCACACAGCCTCCCCATATACAGCAGGAGCAAGGTCCTTTTATTTCAGTTAACTCGTAGCCATGTGATTCTCTAACCACCAACAAACTGACCCCCACCACCTAACAGCAAAAGGGGTAAGCAATGTGAACTGCTCAGTGTAACAAATGACATGTTGACTGTATTTATGTGTACACTAGGGGGCAGTATACACCAGTAGGATTATAGTGCTGTCATGGGCCATACATAAAAAAAAAATAAAGGAAGTCTCCACTGACACCTAAAATTTGCCCTCAAAATGGTATATGTTTAAATATAATGTTTAGTTCTTGGATTTTGTTCTATTTACAGTACATTCAGGTTGTTTTTTGAGCTGAAACCAGAATAAAAAGGGATGGGACTTAATTTGCAGCAACATGTGCTTATTTTGCTACCATGATAGAGCCATTTAGATCTGTTCTATAGAATGCTCAAATTATTACAAACTTAACTACGGACTGCTATCCTCTTTGTAGATTGGGCTACATAATGTTCTTATTGTAGATTATAGAATGCTCTCCTTATTATACATTAGTCTATAGAAAGCTTTCATTATTGTATACTAGTCTATAGAATGCTGTCATTATTGTCCATAGAATGCTACCCTTATTGTAGATTAATCTATAGAATCCTTATTGTATATACATTATATAATGCTTTCCTTATTGAAGATAAGTGTATATATTTCTCTTCTTAGTTTAGATTAGTCTATAGAATGCCCTCCTTATTGTAGGTTAGACTATGGACTGCTATCCTCATTGTAGATTATAGAATGCTCTCCTTATTGTAGATTAGTCTATGGCAGCGGTTCTTAACCTGTGGGTCGCGACCCCGGTGGGGGTCGAACGACCAAAACACAGGGGTCGCTTAAAGCCATCGGAAAATACATATTTCCGATGGCTGTAGCCCAGTGGCGTAGCAGGGGCGTAGCGCGGGCATAGCGTGGGCGGGCGGGGGGCGGTCCGCCTCAGGCAGCACGTGTGTGGGGGCGGCGTGGCAGCAGCAATTCCTCCTCCCACGGAGTCACAGTGCAGCGGCCCGGGACCCTCCGGAGCTAAGCGGCGGGTCGGTGAGTCCACTGTGCGGGAAGAGGGGGGACCCGGCCTAAGCAGGCGGCGCAATACTTACCTCTCCCCGTGCCTCCGTAGCTCCGGCCTCCAGGGGGCGCCTGCAGGGCGCCAATGTGTAGCCCTGGTGTGAAGGCACACGCAGTACCCTGGAGAATGTGTGGAGAGATAGCAGTTTAATGCTCTATACCCATTCACTCAATATACACTAGACACACCCTTAGGGTAGTGTAGTGACTCGTAGGGAGTGGTCAGTGTAGATTCGTTGAGTGATTTAGGAGTCAGTTTCCTGTCTTCGGACAGAGCAGACGTGTGGAGTCTAGCTGGGACTTGGAGGGAGGAAGCAGTCCAGCTTGGTTCTATCAGCAGTTCAGCAAGTGGAGGCCAGTAAGGGCGAGATATAGATCACCTCAGCCTGGTCAGAGCTGTACCTCACTTGAAGACATTGATAAAGAAAGAAGAGTTTAGTACAGATATACATTCAGTCTCCTGTCTCAAGGACAGTGAAGGTTCAGAGACGTGCTCCTGCCTAGAGGATTACTGAGAGTCTGGTAACTAACTCTGAAGGAAGAAAAGAAGGGAGTGATTATATGACTTTTTGCAAGTGTGAGTGTTTATGCTACAAGCGCGGACAAGGCGAAAGGCACAGTGGAAGGAATATTTAAAAGTGCTTTTGGATTGGAGAAGTCCTGCACATTGTTACCGGTCACTGGGGACCGAAGGATCACTATAGCTTCACGCTTAGTGGTAAGAAAACCAGAGGCTTATCGGACCTTAGGTCGCGGCAAGCAGCCCCTAAATAGTCGGTACGTAACTGGGGTCAGGGGGAGTGAGGACCTTGAGTCTCTGCAGAACAAGATAGGAATTCAGCTCTCTCACAGGAAGGCTCCGACCACAAAACTGACTGGGCAGTACAGCTTTGGAATAGCTGGAGTTATAGAGGGAACTACGCTTCATGCTGGTTGTACTCATCGTTGTGAAAGTAAAGGAGGCCCCTAACTTGTCCAGCTGCTATCTCGAAATACATTCTCCTTGGATCAGCCTCCCTGGGACCTGCCTTACCATCTCACAAGTAAAGGTATGGAAAGACGCTGACCGTGTGAGACTGAGTTATTTACTTGCATGCCTGCACAACCCTGCCTTAACCATCGACCTGAGGGAAGAGTCCCACCTGTAGGGGACCCGACATCTAGCTGCCTCACCATCCCCTCAGAAATCTACAGCAGCGCTGGTACAAATTACCAGAGACTACAGGTGGCGTCACGAACTGTAAATATATCTATCCCCTGTAAATATTCTCCCAACATACGCCAGACCGCCAGGGCCACAGACCGAGCCACCGCTACCTGTGACAAACCCCATAGACTTCCATGGGCTCGGCTCTGAGTACCCCATTGCCCTGGTAATCCACAATTGTGGTGGCGGGTCGACACAAAACTTGGCGTCACGAACAGGATGCGAAACTCGCAAAATTGCGAGCCCTGTGTGCCTATGGAGTTGTTTTTGTGAAAAAGGACTGTTTGCACTTTTGGCGCCAAAAATCGCCATCTTTGTCGCCATATTCGCGCCCTCAGGCGCTGGAGAAGAAGGTGGACGTGCCTTCGTGGGCGTGTACCCCCCTGTGGCGCGAAGAAAATGCCTGCCCTCTCAAAGTGCTATTACAATATGCGATCCTGCCCTACAGCAAAGGAGGTCCGCCTTCTCTTCACCTTTCCTGCAAAGAGGAGGAGACGTAAACCCCGCTTCCACGGAAGAGACCGGACGTCTCTACAGGAAGATGTAAGAACGCTCTGGAACATCATGGAAGCAGGACGTGTGCAGCCGAGCAGGGAAGCGGAGGAAGGCAGGTCCCGCTCCCCAGCCAAGCTGCCACCAGCACCGGAAACATCCGTGGTCCTGCACCTGCAGCAAGCATTGCTAGAAGTTAAAGAAGAAAATGCACGACTAAGAAAGATGATTTTGCCACAACCTGGATTTGAAGAGATCGAGAGACGCCGGCGTACCCTGGAGCAGGGGCGGCTGTGGGACGCGGTGTTCTCCCCTCGACGACCCCCTACGTCTGGAGTTACCAAAACTTCTGCTGCCCAAGGCAAAGGAGCAACCGGAGGCTGCCCCCGAAAGTACCGATCCTGATCCCACCGGTGAAGCGGTGGAGGCGAAGGAGGTTGAGGAGGTACCGCCAGTTCCGGAACGCCCGCCCGGCCAGGAGGCCGCAGCAGATGATCGATCCTCGGCAGGGACACCGGAGGGGTCCTGTCCGTCATTACCAGACGTGGACTGGGACGAGATGGCACGCCTGGATGACGTCGCCTACACCGCCCAGTGGGAACGTGAGTGGCAGCGTCGTGAGGAGAAACAACAACGACAGCAGGAGGAAGAGCGGGAAGCTCAGCGGAATCGACAGCGGCAGCATGCAGAGCTGATCGCGGACAAGGAGAGTGTCCGAAGAGAGAAAGGTACTCTGAGGGAACCGCGGCGGCAGGGGTGTGTGACTGAGTTCCAGCTCCGAAAGGGCTGGGGCTTCATAAGAGAACCGGGCCTCTACCCAGGGGTCTTTGTCAGCAGACGTGATCTAGAATCCCACCTACCGCAAGGCCATCCCGGGAGGGACCTAGTTAATGGAGACATTGTCACATATACACGGCACTGGGGAATGAAGGGATGGTATGCCCTTAACGTCACCATCGACCGTGACCCCGTCCCCGACGCAGGTAACGTCACCACTACCGCAGCGTCCCCGTCTCCAGCTCAAACAGCATCCGGCCGTGCCCCAGCATCGCCCCCTGCAGGCTCCTCGCAAATGGAAGCAACGTCTACATACTCTTCGTCATCTAGTCATCCTTCTGCATCGCAACTTGCGACCCAGTTTCCATCGCAATCTATGACACGATCGATATCGCTAACTGTAACGCAAATTGAAACGCAATCGGTGTCTCGCAAGGAGAAAGTACCCGTTGCGCCCCTAGAGGTTCGCACGAGAACTGTGGCGACCCAGACCCTAATAGCAGCACACGACTTGTTAGTCATGGGATCTAGGGACCATCGCATTGTTCCAGCCCCCGGGGTGGAAGATGTCATTGAAGTCAAGAGAATGTGAAGAACGGTAGGACCCAGACAGGGTTTACCGCAACTAAGAAGATGTACATAAGTTTTTATAAAAGTGAAGATAGTTTGTACAGTTTCTATGAGTATATAATGTTTATATATATTGCCAAAAGTAGAATGCCCGGCTGGGTAATCAGATAAAAAGTTTTTGCACTTTATTGTGATGTGATTTGATATAATGTGTCTTTTTCTTATTATGGACTCAGAGGCTGAGGACTGTGCCAGCCCAGAACTTATCTGTATATAGTTGCACCTTGTGCCTTATCTTGGTTTTACATAAAACCACCACAACTACCTCTGAACATAAAACCCGTGTGGTGTGGCACTGAGTGAGGTCTGCATTCCTAAGTCCTGCAGCCCACCCAGGACCCACGTTGAAGGTTTGGTGCGGGTCCTTCACAAGAATTTTGCTGTGTATTAAATGAAAATGTATATTTAATATTTTGCACTTTTCTACATTTAATGTTTAGTTTGCAACGTTCAAGACATTCTTACCTCCCGGATGGGACGAATTAATGTTTAATGTTGATGTTTAATGCATAAACAAAATTGTCTCTTTGTATTTTACAGCCCGGGAGTGCTGTCTTTTACCATGGGGGAATGTGTAGCCCTGGTGTGAAGGCACACGCAGTACCCTGGAGAATGTGTGGAGAGATAGCAGTTTAATGCTCTATACCCATTCACTCAATATACACTAGACACACCCTTAGGGTAGTGTAGTGACTCGTAGGGAGTGGTCAGTGTAGATTCGTTGAGTGATTTAGGAGTCAGTTTCCTGTCTTCGGACAGAGCAGACGTGTGGAGTCTAGCTGGGACTTGGAGGGAGGAAGCAGTCCAGCTTGGTTCTATCAGCAGTTCAGCAAGTGGAGGCCAGTAAGGGCGAGATATAGATCACCTCAGCCTGGTCAGAGCTGTACCTCACTTGAAGACATTGATAAAGAAAGAAGAGTTTAGTACAGATATACTTCAGTCTCCTGTCTCAAGGACAGTGAAGGTTCAGAGACGTGCTCCTGCCTAGAGGATTACTGAGAGTCTGGTAACTAACTCTGAAGGAAGAAAAGAAGGGAGTGATTATATGACTTTTTGCAAGTGTGAGTGTTTATGCTACAAGCGCGGACAAGGCGAAAGGCACAGAGGAAGGAATATTTAAAAGTGCTTTTGGATTGGAGAAGTCCTGCACATTGTTACCGGTCACTGGGGACCGAAGGATCACTATAGCTTCACGCTTAGTGGTAAGAAAACCAGAGGCTTATCGGACCTTAGGTCGCGGCAAGCAGCCCTAAATAGTCGGTACGTAACTGGGGTCAGGGGGAGTGAGGACCTTGAGTCTCTGCAGAACAAGATAGGAATTCAGCTCTCTCACAGGAAGGCTCTGACCACAAAACTGACTGGGCAGTACAGCTTTGGAATAGCTGGAGTTATAGAGGGAACTACGCTTCATGCTGGTTGTACTCATCGTTGTGAAAGTAAAGGAGGCCCCTAACTTGTCCAGCTGCTATCTCGAAATACATTCTCCTTGGATCAGCCTCCCTGGGACCTGCCTTACCATCTTACAAGTAAAGGTATGGAAAGACGCTGACCGTGTGAGACTGAGTTATTTACTTGCATGCCTGCACAACCCTGCCTTAACCATCGACCTGAGGGAAGAGTCCCACCTGTAGGGGACCCGACATCTAGCTGCCTCACCATCCCCTCAGAAATCTACAGCAGCGCTGGTACAAATTACCAGAGACTACAGGTGGCGTCACGAACTGTAAATATATCTATCCCCTGTAAATATTCTCCCAACATACGCCAGACCGCCAGGGCCACAGACCGAGCCACCGCTACCTGTGACAAACCCCATAGACTTCCATGGGCTCGGCTCTGAGTACCCATTGCCCTGGTAATCCACAATTGTGGTGGCGGGTCGACACACCCGCACTTCCTGTCACAGCAGCGCCGCTGGATGACGTCATCATTCAGCGGCCGGCTGTGGCAGAGAGCGCGGGTGCCGGACACGTGAGATGTGAGGTGTATGTGTCTGTGTGTATCAGTGTGTGTGTGTGTATGTGAGAGAGTGATTCGGTGCTGTCTGTGTGTGGTGCTGTATGTGTGAAGGTGATGGGGGGAGGCAGTGCTGGTGGTGAGGAGGCAACGATGATGATGGGGAGCCGATGATGATGGGGAGCCAATGATGATGGGCAGACAAAGATGATGATGATGGGGAGGCGATGATGATGGGCAGGCAATGACGATGATGATGATGGGGAGCCAATTATGATGGGCAGGCAAAGATGATGATGGGGAGGCAATGATGATGGGCAGGCAAAGATGGTAATGATGGGGAGGCAATGATGATGGGCAGGCAATGATTATGATGATGATGGGGAGGCAATGATGATGATGGGGAGGCAATGAGGATGATGGGGAGCCAATGATGATGGGCAGGCAATAATGATGATGATGATGGGGAGGCAATGATGATGGACAGGCAAAGATGATGATGATGGGGAGACAATGATGATAATGATGGGGAGGCAATGATAATGATGGGGAGCCAATGATGATGGGCAGGCAATAATGATGATGATGAGGAGGCAATGATGATGGGCAGGCAATGATGATGATGATGGGGAGGCAATGATGATGATGGGGAGCCAATGATGATGGGCAGGCAATGATGATGATGATGGGGAGCCAATGATGATGGGCAGGCAATGATGATGGGAAGGCAATGATGATGATGGGGAGTCAATGATGATGGGCAAGCAATGATGATGATGGGGAGCCAATGATGATGATGATGGGGAGGCAATGATGATGGAGAGGTGATGATGATGATGATGGGGAGGCAATGATGATGATAATGGGGAGTCTTTCCACAGTGCCCTTTCCTGAGCCGTAACAGTGCAGAACGCAGAACAGTGCAGAGGAGAGCTCCATATTTTGTATGGAGCATTATATGGGGACCAGTATTCTTTATGGAGCATTATATTTGGCCCATAATACTGTATGGAGGACTATGTGGTGCCCATAATATTGTATGGAGGACTGTACTTATTTTTTGGTTTGGGGGTCACCGCAACATGAGGAACTGTATTGCGGGGTCACGGCATTAGAAAGGTTGAGAACCACTGGTCTATGGAATGCTCTCATTATTGTAGATTGATCTATAGAATGATCTCCTTAGTGTAGATTATAGAATGCTCTCCTTATTGTAGATTATAAAATGCTCTCCTTATTACAGATTAGTCTATGGAATGCTCTCCTTATTGTAGATTGATCTATAGAATGATCTCCTTAGTGTAGATTATAGAATGCTCTCCTTAGTGTAGATTATGGAATGCTCTCCTTAGTGTAGATTATAGAATGCTCTCCTTATTACAGATTAGTCTATGGAATGCTCTCCTTATTGTAGATTGGTCTATAGAATGCTCTCCTTAGTGTAGATTATAGAATGCTCTCCTTAGTGTAGATTATAGAATGCTCTCCTTAGAGTAGATTATAGAATGCTCTCCTTAGAGTAGATTATAGAATGCTCTCCTTATTGTAGATTATAGAATGCTCTCCTTATTGTAGATTATAGAATGCTTTCCTTATTACAGATTAGTCTATGGAATGCTCTCCTTATTGTAGATTGGTCTATAGAATGATCTCCTTAGTGTAGATTATAGAATACTCTCCTTATTGTAGATTATAGAATGCTCTCCTTATTACAGATTAGTCTATGGAATGCTCTCCTTATTTTAGATTAGTCTATGGAATGCTCTCATTATTGTAGATTGGTCTGTAGAATGATCTCCTTAGTGTAGACTATAGAATGATCTCCTTAGTGTAGATTATAGAATGCTCTCCTTATTGAAGATTATAGAATGCTCTCCTTATTGTAGATTATAGAATGCTCTCCTTATTGTAGATTATAGAATGCTCTCCTTATTGTAGATTATAGAATGCTCTCCTTATTGTAGATTAGTCTATGGAATGCTCTCATTATTGTAGATTGGTCTATAGAATGATCACCTTTGTGTAAATTATAGAATGCTCTCCTTATTGTAGATTATAGAATGCTCTCCTCATTGTAGATTAGTCTATGGAATGCTCTCATTATTGTAGATTATAGAATGCTCTCCTTATTGTAGATTATAGAATGCTCTCATTATTGTAGACTAGTCTATAGAGTTTTATTGTAGATGTCCTGCAGCCATGGGGTCCTGGGTTTGGATCTGACCAAGGACATCACCTGCACGCAGTTTGTATGTTCTCTTGTCCATTAGGATTTTCTCCTGCTCTTCAAAAACATACTGGTTAAATGGCCCTTCTAGGGAAATTAGATTGTGAGTGCCTTTAGAGATAAGGGACGGATGAAAATTATGACAATCTTTGTACAGTATTTTAGAATATGCTGACACCCTATGAGAAATCAAAAGAAACCAGGGATGAAGAATAAAGTGTCATTTAAATATTCTTTTCTATTAAATACAAATTCTGTCAAAATACACATAAAAAGATGAGCAAGTCTGTACAAATGTCCACGTGGAAATACATTTACAGTATAAGGATGTGTAATCGCCTTTGTGTTCAGCCTAAAATGAGGAGAAGACGGAACATATACTGTGGATCCCTTGTGTATATTGATAGTCGTTTCCTGAAAGACTGAAATCTTCATGCGAATGAGGTACCTTTCGACTCGGAGGTTGTCGACAGTCTCCCCCATTAATGGTGGGAACATGTACTTTGTTAATGTTTTTTTTTTTTTGTCGATCGCCAACTAGCTTGGGAATTTATACAAATGAGACAATACTTCCTGGGTAAAAAGGTATGTAAATGAGCAGTCCTCCAAAGGGAAGAATATCGTCTTTAATGCGACTTTAAGGTATCTACCCTACGAGTACTCACTTCTTTAAAAGCAACACACCAGTAGAAAGCAAAATAAGGGACACCAAGATGTTCTCTCCAGCTCAGGTATTGGAAGAGGGAGAGAAGAGGATGCTGAAGAGACACATAATCAATGGTAGCAAGCAATAGATTCTCCAACTTCTTTGGCTTCACTGGTATCCTTGTCTTTGACCATCGGTCATTTTTATTCACAGTATATGACAATCCATTTTGTATCTCTTTGACCATTTCCGCACTCATTCCATCATTGCCCGAAATAATTGTGTATAGTTGGACAGCTCATTTGTCCTACATTGAAGCTCCTGCATGGTGGCCATGTTTGGGTACTGAATGGCAGCAGTCTTGGTTGCTATGGCCAAGTTTTGAGTAGACTACAAAGCTCACTGCTCTTGAATAAAATGTCATTGCGAGCTTCGTTGGTCTTGACGTCTTGGCAGAGAAGGTCCACCAGTTTCTGTCCGACCATAATGATCAGTTTTCCGTGGGTGATGAAGACTTCTGGGGTCTCATTTTTGTTGAGACTGTCTTCAAAAACACGGATTGCCTTCTGGAGAGCACCAAAGTAAAGGTAGCAGCTCTCGGAGAGTGCAATCTTCTTGACTGGCTCTGTTGATCTAGGGGCTTCTGGTTTCGTTGTTGGTTCCTAAAGGAAAAAAATAGAAGGAATCAATGTTCTGTTTTTATCGTAACTACATTAGAGAAACGCTGTCCTCCTGAAGAATCTTCAGGATGAGCACACAGACATCAAAATATTGATGGGTTTAACTAAAATTAAATTTGCGTCAGAGAAGTTGCTTGTAAGTCCCTTATTTCCAGTATAAAAAAAAGTATGCTCACGAAACATACATCTTAATGGGGTAGTCCAGGGAAATCACGGTCATTGAATGATCACATTGGCCAACATCCTGTCTCCCGCTAGCTGTTCAATGAATATTGTCTGACCTTATGCAAACCACACTTACTTTTAAGAAGCCTGTCTCTGGGTCACTGCATGAATACATCCTGGATTCAGGTTTCAGCCATCCTTTCCTCTAAAATAAAACAGAAGATGTCAAGATCAATTACTCCATAAAAAAAATTTGACAAAAATATTTATATGTGAATTGTATCCTATTTTCACATCATATTATACACTCAGCTTTATGTACGTACAGTCATGGCCAAAAGTTTTGAGAATGACACAAATATTAATTTTTACAAAGTCTACTGCTTCACTTTTTCTAATGGCAATACTCCAGAATGTTATAAAGAGTGATCAGCTTAACAGCAATTACTTGCAAAGTCAATATTTGGCTAGAAAATGAACTTTATCCCCAAAACACATTTCAACATCATTGCAGCCCTGCCTTAAAAGGACCAGCGAACCTCTTTTCAGTGATTGCTCCATTAACACAGGTGTGGATGTTGATGAGGACATGGCTGGAGATCAATCTGTCATGATTAAGTAAGAATGACACCACTGGACACTTTAAAAGGAGGCTGGTGCTCGGCATCATTGTTTCTCTTCTGTTAACCATGGTTATCTCTAAAGAAACACGTGCAGTCATCATTGCAATGCACAAAAATGGCCTAACAGGGAAGAGTATCGCAGCTAGAAAGATTGCACCTCAGTCAACAATCTATCGCATCATCAAGAACTTCAAGGAGAGAGGTTCCAATGTTGCCAAAAAGGCTTCAGAGCGCCCAAGAAAGACCAGCAAGCGCCAGGACCGTCTCTTAAAAGTGTTTCAGCTGCGGGATCGGGCTACCAGCAGTGCAGAGCTTGCTCAGGAATGGCAGCAAGCAGGTGTGAGTGCATCTGCACGCACTGTGAGGCGGAGACTCTTGGAGCAAGGCCTGGTCTCAAGGAGGGCAGCAAAGAAGCCACTTCTCTCCAGAAAAAACATCATGGACAGACTGATATTCTGCAAAAGGTACAGGCAGTGGACTGCTGAGGACTGGGGTAAAGTTATTTTCTCTGATGAATCCCCTTTTCGATTGTTTGAGACATCAGGAAAACGCCTCATTCGGAGAAGACAAGGTGAACGCTACCACCAGTCTTGTCTCATGCCAACTGTTAAGCATCCTGAAACCATTCATGTGTGGGGTTGCTTCTCAGCCAAGGGAATCGGCTCTCTCACTGTCTTGCCTAAAAACACAGCCATGAATAAAAAATGGTACCAGAATGTCCTCCAAGTGCAACTTCTCCCAACCCTCCAAGAGCAGTTTGGTGATCAACAATGCCTTTTCCAGCATGATGGAGCACCTTGCCATAAAGCAAAGGTGATAACTAAATGGCTCAGGGAACAAAACATAGAGATTTTGGGTCCATGGCCTGGAAACTCCCCAGATCTTAATCCCATTGAGAACTTATGGTCAATCATCAAGAGACGGGTGGACAAACAAAAACCTAAAAATTCTGACAAAATGAAAGCATTGATTGTGCAAGAATGGACTGCTATCAGTCAGGATTTGGTCCAGAAGTTGATTGAGAGCATGCCAGGGAGAATTGCAGAGGTCCTGAAGAAGAAGGGTCAACACTGCAAATATTGACTTGCTGCATTAACTCATTCTAACTGTCAATATAAGCTTTTGTTACTCATATGTTTGCAATTATTATATTTCTGTCTGTGATAAAAACATCTGTCAAACACACATAAAAACCAGAGGGCAGCAGATCATGTGAAAATATAATATTTGTGTCATTCTCAAAACTTTTGGCCATGACGGTACACTGTGTGCAGAATTATTAGGCAAGTTGTATTTGAGAGGATTCTTTTTATTATTGAACAACAACTATGTTCTCAATCAACCCAAAAGACTCATAAATATCAATGCTTAATATTTTTGGAAGCTGGAGTGTTTTTTTTTTTTTATTTGGCTATCTTAGGAGGATATCTGTTTGTGCAGGTAACTATTACTGTGCAGAATTATTAGGCAACTTAATAAAAACCAAATATATACCCATTTCACTTGTTTATTTTCACCAGGTAAACCAATATAACAACACAAAATTTAGAAATAAACATTTCTGACATTCAAAAACAAACAAAAAAAATCAGTGACCAATATAGTCACCTTTCTTTACGATGACACTCAAAAGCCTTCCATCCATAGATTCTGTCAGTTGCTTGATCTGTTTACGATCACATTGCGTGCAGCAGCCACCACAGTCTCCCAGACACTGTTCCGAGAGGTGGACTGTTTTCCCTCCCTGTAGATCTCACATTTTATGAGGGACCACAGGTTCTCTATGGGATTCAGATCAGGTGAACAAGGGGGCCATGTCATTATTTTTTCTTCTTTTAGACCTTTACTGGGCAGCCACACTGTGGAGTATTTGGATGCATGTGATGGAGCATTGTCCTGCATGAAAATCATGTTTTTCTTGAACGATACCGACTTCTTCCTGTACCACTGCTTGAAGAAGGTGTCTTCCAGAAACTGGCAGTAGGTCTGGGAGTTGAGCTTCACTCCATCCTCAACCCGAAAAGGTCCCGCCCATACCAGTACCCCACATCCACCTTGCTGGCGTCGGAGTCGGGGTGGAGCTCTCTGCCCTTTACTGATCCAGCCTTGGGCCCATCCATCTGGCCCATCAAAAGTCACTCTCATTTCATCAGTCCATAAAACCTTAGAAAAATCAGTCTTAAGATATTTCTTGGCCAGACTTGACGTTTTATCTTATGTTTCTTGTTCAAAGGTGGTCGTTTTTCAGCCTTCCTTACCTTGGCCATGTCCCTGATACTCCAGTAACGTTGCAGCTCTGAAATATGGCAAAACTGGTGACAAATGGCATCTTGGCAGCTTCACGCTTGATTTTCCTCAATTTATGGGCAGTTATTTTGAGCCTTTTTGTATCAACACACTTCTTGCGACCCTGTTGGCTATTTGCCATGAAACGCTTGATTGTTCGGTGATCACGCTTCAAAAGTTTGGCAATTTCAAGACTGCTGCATCCCTCTGCAAGACTTCTCACAATTTTGACTTTTCAGAGTCCGTCAAATCTCTCTTCTGACCCATTTTGCCAAAGGAAAGGAAATTGCCTAATAATTAAGCACACCTTATATGGGGTGTTGATGTCATTAGACCACACCCCTCTTTATTACAGAGATGCAAATCACATGATTTACATAATTGGCAGTTGGCTTTCAAACCTATACAGCTTGGAGTAGGACAACAGGGGCAGTTGTTTGGATAAATTAATATAAAAAATTTTTTTTTCTGGGAATCATTGACACAAGCCATATCTGTACAGTTGTGGTCACATGACTCAAATGATGCTAATGTAAGGACACATCACCGCCAACTGGATATTAGCGATATTGCAGCCTTAATTACAAACATTTGCAAAATAAATCACTCAGTGATGGGAGTACACTTGATTTCGCTGTGAAGAAAGACCCTTTATTGTGAATATAATAACAATTTGAGACTGGTCTTTACCTTTTCTTCAGGACTTGTCTTATTTTCCAGCTGTTGAATTGGAGATAAGTTCTGCATTTTCTCAAAATCCTCTTTTTTCTGTAAAAGAAGGGAAATAATACATTAAATACATTTTCTCTTTAAGAAGAGTGGACTCCAAACAGTCTAAGTTACATAACAAACAAAGCGTGTTTTTGCTTCAGTGGTAAAGTCATGTCGACTGCTCACATTAGCACTGCCGCCAATCATTAAGCTGAGCGATTCGTGCCGCTATACCAACAAAGCTACTGAGCTCACTGATTGGCTGCAGCGGGGACGTAAGCTGTCGATTAGATGTCACTACTGCAACCGAAATAAATAAAAATAGACCAGCAGCGTAGAGTTGGCACTGGACCTGGGGAGGGTGACTATCTAGTTTGCTTGTTATGTTATGTTTATAAAAGAGTTTGTGGTCCAGTTTTCCTAAAGTGGAAAACTCCTTTAATGAAAAGTTTTAATGCGCTTTAATCAGTCATTAGATCCCTAAAGATGATCCTGTGACTATAAATTTTGGGAGAACAATTTCAGTATCAGCTAACCACAGCCCAAGTCCGTTTCGCCTGGTAGGGCGTATGCATGTCATAGACGGAGATCCCCATTCAGGACTTATCTCTATCATGTAATGCTAGAGTCACATTGTGTGGCTAGCGGACACTTCGCTCAATAACTACAGCTTGTCCTCATGGGTCAGAGAAGCTGGATCCATTGTGATCTACATGAAAAACATGGCTGTCATACCTGTTATAGGTTATATCTAATATTGCACCTAAGCCTTATTGAAATGACTAAAGCGATGATGCAATAGCACAACCTGTAGACAAGTATGGTGCTGTTTCTAGGAAGAAAAAAAACAACAACCTTGTTTTCTCATCCTGTACATCCCTTTTAACAATGAAACCCTTTAAACCTTCTTATACAATACATTCAAGCTCTTCAATAGGAACTTGTTCCCTTATGGAGTTATAACATTTAAAGATCTTGGGTGACTATGGAAATTTACCTGAAGGTAGACATATCCATTATCTTCCATAGCTTTGTGCCTGAAGAGCTGGCGTTTTTCATCCTTGTGTTTTTCAATGGTTTTATTGACACATGACTCCTGAAGAACTTGGGTTTCTTTGCGGAGGATAACCTGTGGCTTTCGGCTCACCACATGTTCTTTCACAGGTTTCAGCTTCTTTTCATTCTCTGTTTTTTTAAATAAAAGTTTTCCATTGGCTATAATAATAGACACAAAGCGCTTGATGTCATCTGGAATTGTCCTGGCCACCATGACAAACTTGTCAAGATCATCAGGTGTCGTATGAGGTTTGTTAATGACCAAAGCCTGAAGTGACCATTTGCACAGATTTATAGCTTCCTGATTTTGAGAGAGGGTCTGGAAGGAGTCTGTAAGGGTTTGTAGCTGGGTATTAATCCTCGTTTGGATGTTTGTGTCTGTCAAGTGAGAAGCATTGATCTTGACGCTCTGGGCAAAGTCTATGAACTGTTCTAACGAGAGGATAATACTATCTACAGCTCTGTGAATGTCCTCCAGATTGGCCTCCATGTTTTCCTGAAGCCTCCATTTGCTACTCACAAAGATCATAAGGCTTGCTATGGAGCTCGACACCCGTTCTTGAAGTTCAGTAATCCTCTTAATGGCCACTTCTGGTTCTAGAGTAACCTTGGCGGGGCTTTCATCTGGAAGGGACAGCGTAAAGGATTCACTAGAAGCACTGGATGAAGTAGACAAGGTGCTGGTTCGACTTTCTGAGCTGGACATGGATAACCTATCTTTGTCAAGTCTTTGTAGAGAAGGTTTAGGATTCCTTGGAAGTGGTGGAGGTACATCATATATCCTCTCATTGTATGATAGACTACTCATCTCAAACTTTGGAGGAGACCCAGCAGATGATCCTCTTGGGTAGTCATAAACATTTTCCTTGGAATCTACGTGATTCAACCCTTGCATTCCTAAAGTGGATGAGCCTTTCCTTAAGCTTCCATTTTGATGTGGAACAGAAATATCTCGGGATGCAGGAACATCGTAAAGAGTTTGATTAGCCATTGATGATGGTTTACTTTGCTGTGGTGGGACATCATATATTTGACCTGATGCACAATGGGAATGAATTGGTCCATACCGTGTTGGAGGCACGTCATACACCATACCTCTGTCTATGGATATCTTTCTACATCCATCTTTTAAATGATTTCTCTCAGGGGATAGCGGGTAGTCGTAGATCCAGTCTGACTTCCGGGGGTTTGGTAGAGTGTTGTAATGAGGACTTGCAGGTGGAGTTTCACTTCTGTTCTTTTGGTGAGCCAATGTACCCGTTGGGGGGATGTATACCCCGGGTAAGGGGTTTACAAATTGGTCAGAAAAATTTTCACGGGTTTTTTTATTTGGGGGTACATTGCCCCTTTAGAAAAATGGGATTTTTTTTTATGGGTTTAAAGGTACCGTTTTAAATTTTGAATCTTTAGGAGTCTTGCATTCTTCTTCCTGGGTGTTGGATGGATGGGATGTCATAAATTTGCTGTTCGGGGGGGTTGGAAAAATTGAGAACCTCCATTGACTGGAGATGGGGTGGTTCCCTGGGAAAAAATTCGTACATATTTTGAAAAATTTAAATTTATAAAAAAAACTGTACTTTAAAGGTGTCGTCAGAAACATGAGCATGTCCCAAAAGGTAGGGGGGAATTGGGTTGAATCATTGTCAAAAAACCCCTCTTATTTTCAAAAGGGAAAATTTAAAGGGTTTAAATGTAAGGTAAGGTCAAATGAATTATCTAAAAAAAGGGATTTCATTGGGGGGGAAAAATAAAAACTTTTCAGCTTAGAAGGTTTGGTACGTCTTTGGGATTTCGGGTTGGAATTTTTTTGGGGGACGTTGAAGCAGTAAAAGCTTTTGGGGAGAGTTAAGAGATGCTGTAGTAAAAAAGATAGATATTATGTCCTCTTTTTTAAAATACCCAGTTTAAGGTTTTAAGTAAAATTTTTA
Organism: Oophaga sylvatica; assembly: GCA_033576555.1. Classification (NCBI taxonomy): domain Eukaryota; kingdom Metazoa; phylum Chordata; class Amphibia; order Anura; family Dendrobatidae; genus Oophaga; species Oophaga sylvatica. Next base: position 102,173,843 of record JARQOD010000003.1, read on the forward strand.
TGACCAAGTCATATTGTCTTTTAAAAAAAATGACCCACTGTAGGCCCAAAAAGTTTCTTAGGCAATAAGTTTGGGCCCCTAAGGAAAAATGAACAAAAGGGAAAAAAAATGAAAGGCATGAAGGGGGTATCAAATATCTTCATCTTGTTGGGTTGGACTTTGAAGTGACCACCCTTCTGGAGTTTTTTGGGGGAATTTTAAGGGAACCCCCCTTTTTTAAAAAAAGGGTTTTTTTGGGGACTGCCCGTAATTTTACTTTTTTCATAAAACCCAAAACTTTTCCCCTTTTTGACTATTGTTTTTCCAAAAAAAAAAAACAAACCCGACATTATAAATACCTATTTTGCTGGG
>JARQOD010000003.1:102174293-102231928 GCA_033576555.1 Oophaga sylvatica
TTTGCAATAGTAACTGCATGAACACGGTCATCGGTGCGGTCGTGCCTAGAACCTTACCTCCTTTTCTGGAGGACTTTGAGGATGTGTTTTCAGAGGAAGGGTGTCAAGAATTACCTCCTCATCGCGCGTATGACTGTGCTATAAAATTGCTTCCTGATGCTAAGTTACCAAAATCTAGGTTATATAACCTTTCTGGTCCTGAGAGGCAAGCTATGAAGGATTATATTTCGGAAAGTCTGGCCAAGGGGCATATTAGACCTTCATCTTCCCCAGTGGCCGCGGGGTTCTTCTTTGTGAAGAAAAAAGATGGAGGCCTACGCCCTTGCCTGGATTTCCGTGAGCTTAATCGTATTACGGTCCGAGATCCGTATCCGCTCCCACTTATTCCTGATCTCTTCAATCAGATTGTGGGCGCCAAATGGTTCTCTAAATTGGATCTCAGGGGGGCGTATAATCTGATTAGGATAAAGGAGGGGGATGAGTGGAAGACGGCGTTTAACACTCCGGAGGGACATTATGAGAACCTTGTCATGCCTTTCGGTCTGACTACTGCCCCGGCGGTGTTTCAACATTTTGTTAATGACATCTTTCGCCACCTAGTGGGACAGTTCCTTGTCATTTATCTAGATGACATCTTAATTTACTCGCCGGATCTTGTGTCTCATCAGGAGCATGTGAGACAGGTGTTGCAGATCTTGCGAGACAATAAACTGTACGCCAAATGGGAGAAGTGTGTATTCGCCGTACAAGAACTTCAGTTTTTAGGATTCCTGGTGTCAGCTTCCGGTTTCCGTATGGACCCTGGGAAAGTGAAGGCTGTGCTTGAATGGGATCGGCCAGAGGATCTTAAAGCACTGCAGCGTTTCCTGGGGTTTGCTAACTACTACCGGAAATTTATTCGTAATTTCTCATCCGTTGTCAAACCTCTCACTGACATGACAAAAAAAGGGACGGATTTTTCTAGGTGGTCTGACAAAGCTTGTCAAGCATTTTCCTCCTTGAAAAAATGTTTTGCTTCAGCACCCATACTCATCCAACCTGATGCATCACAACCGTTCATTGTGGAGGTAGACGCATCTGACGTAGGAGTGGGTGCGGTATTATCTCAAGGTCCGTCCCCTGGTAAATGGCATCCGTGCGCTTTCTTCTCTAAAAAATTGTCGTCCGCCGAGAGGAATTATGATGTCGGCAATAGGGAACTCTTGGCCATTAAGTTGGCTTTTGAAGAGTGGCGTCACTTTTTGGAGGGGGCAGTCCACCCGGTCACCGTCATTACTGATCACAAGAACCTGCTGTATTTAGAGTCTGCAAAACGTCTGAATTCCAGACAAGCTAGATGGTCGTTGTTTTTTACCAGGTTTAATTTTGTCGTCACATATCGTCCTGGGTCAAAAAATGTAAAGGCTGATGCCTTATCTCGTTGTTTCCCGGGGGCCGGGAAGACGGATGACCCGGTTCCTATTCTTCAGGAGGGAGTTGTGGTGTCGGCTGTATGCTCTGAGCTTGAGGAGGAGGTATTGGAGGCTCAGGGGGACGCCCCTGTAGGACCTCCAGGGAGACTGTTTGTTCCAGATCAGTTAGGACAAAAGGTTATCGAGGCACATCATAATTCTGCTTTGGCAGGACACCCAGGGAGTAAAGCAACTGTAGATCTCGTTTCTTTCCGGTTTTGGTGGCCTAACTTAAATAAAGAGGTGGTAACTTTTGTCGCGTCCTGTGGGGTATGTGCGCGCTCTAAGACCCCACATACCCGTCCGTCTGGGGCCCTTTTACCGTTGAAAATCCCGGAGCGTCCATGGACCCATCTGTCTATGGACTTCATTACGGACCTCCCTCCGTCTTCAGGTAAAACTGTCATACTAGTTGTAGTTGACAGGTTCAGCAAAATGGCACATTTTATTGCTCTTCCTGCTCTTCCTAATGCTAAAACTCTGGCGCAGGTGTTCATTGGGGAGATTGTGAGACTTCACGGGTTGCCTTCCGATGTGGTGTCGGATCGGGGGTCTCAGTTTGTGTCCAAATTCTGGAAGGCATTTTGTTCTCGTCGGGGGATGCAGTTGTCATTTTCTTCGGCTTTTCATCCGCAGACCAATGGTCAGACAGAGCGTCTGAATCAGAGCTTAGAGACATATCTCCGGTGTTTTGTCTCAGAGAACCAAGAGGACTGGTCTTCTTTCTTGCCTCTGGCAGAGTTCGCTCTTAACAATAGGCGGAGCGAGTCCACTGGTAAGTCCCCGTTTTTTGGGGCATATGGTTTTCACCCCCAGTTTTGTACTTTCAATGGGGGGGGCTCTTCTGGGGTTCCTGAGGAACGATTTTCGTCGTCACTTGCTTCAGTGTGGAGAGGAGTGCTTAATAATCTGAGCACTATGGGGAACCGATACAAACGTATGGCTGATAGGAGGAGAGTGTCTGGTCCGGACCTAAGTGTGAACGATCTAGTATGGTTGTCTACCAAGAATATTAAACTTAAGGTTCCCTCCTGGAAACTCGGTCCGATTCATCGGGCCGTACAGGATCAGTTCAATAATTAATCCGGTGGCTTTCCGTCTTGACCTCCCTCCTACGTTTAAAATCCACAATGTGTTCCACAAATCGTTGCTTAAGAGGTACGTGGCACCAGTTATACCGTCACCTCTACCTCCTCCTCCAGTGGTGGTCAATGGTAATTTGGAGTTTCAGGTATCGAAGATCATTGACTCACGTCTGAATCGCCGGTCCCTTCAGTACCTTGTTCATTGGAGGGGGTATGGTCCTGAGGAGAGGATGTGGGTTTCTGCGTCGGATATTAACGCAGACCGATTGGTTCGGGCCTTCCACACTACTCACCCAGATAGACCAGGCCCTGAGGGTCCAGAGGCCCCTCGTAGAAGGGGGGGTACTGTCACGGGTGTGTCGCGGCGGAGATCGTCGCGATTGCACACCCTGACTTCGCACAGCTGAGTTTCTGGTGCTGGGTGTTTTTCGGCACTGAGGGAGTTAATTCTTTCTCTCTCGGTGCTGGACTGACCAGCCTCGCCCAGCTGCGATTGATGTTTTGTTAATTAGCTTCCTTCATATACCTGCTGGTCTGCTGGGAAGTTGCCGGTGAAGCATTCATTCAGACCAGCAGAGCGGATCGTTTCTGAGAAGACTTAAGCTAAGAGTGCCTGTTGTGGTTTTTCCTCTCCCGCTTATTGTTTATCTCCTTAACCTTTTGTGTTCCTCTGTAGTGGAAGTTTTGTATGCAAGGCAGTGTTTTCTTTACCCCTTGTCTGTCTCGTTTGTCTTAAGGTACTGCACACTAAACATCCCGTAGCGATCACGATAACGACGCATACTATGCGATGCTAGCGGATTGTTCTATATCGCTAAGTGCGGCCCATTTAGGATATAGTTAACGACGCTATCGCCTTAGGATCTTCTTAACGCTTGCGTACAAAGTACGCTAATCGCTAGAAAGTGCCACACTAGCGATATATACTTACCAGCGGGAGCCGCGAGAAATAGGGTCGGAACGATTCCAGCGACGAGCGAGATCACAGCTGGCAGCGCCGCATGAACCACGCTAACGGGATCGAAATAGTGACGTTTTTTAGCGATCCCGTTGCGTATTGTTCAGTGTGGCATACCTTTAGACTGTGTGAAGCTGTGACTTGCCATTCCCTGTGGTGGTAATCAGGGTCCTTCTCAGGACTAGATTACAGTGGTCAGGGATCTACAGGAGACAGGGTTACGCTGGCGGCCTGGACCTCTGTACCATTAACAGTACCTCCAGGTAGAGGGACTAGTCAGGACCCCAGTTCAGGGTCAGCATAGACCCCGGTCCACCTCTATCCTGAGACAGCGTGACACGTACACAGTATAGACCCACAATACATAGGATATTATGTCAGGTAAGACATTGCTGGCAGATACTATGTATACATATTGATATTTTCTATTATATGAAATATAGAATGTTGTCACATTAGATATATGTTACTATCATAGAATATATCTGTTATACGTCGTGACAGTCAGCTGGGGAAGCTCTCTCCTGCTCCTCCACACCCCGGGTCACCACCACTCGCCATCTTGTCCTCCAGCTCTTCTGCTGCACGCATTGGCTTTCCCGCTTTCTCCTCTGTGGGCGGGTTTTCTTTTTCCTCCTTTTCCCACCATTCAGGATCAGGAGGCGGATCTCAGTCACTGACTGACAAGTCCTTAGAGTACAGTAACACTTGGAATGGGCGGCCATGATATTCGCGCCCTTTCTCCTGTACCGTCCTCGATGACACGCCTCTCAGTGCACCATGTGGGATGGCAAGGGCGGCCATTAAACAATTTAGCACAGTCTGTGGCGCACAAAACCTGATTGGTTCATCGTGTTCGTGACTCCAAGTTGGAGCGCCCACCAGGGCAGCGGGGATACTCGGTACCGTGCCGTTTCTTAAAGGGGCAGTGTCACGGCAGCAGTGACTCAGTCCGTGGCCCTGGGCATCCAATAAAAGGGAATATGATGAAAAGGGATAATAAAGAGTTTGTAATAAGATGTTCGTGAAGCCAAACTGTGGTATTTGGCAATAAAGATGTGACCTTAGACCTTCATGAATTTGTAGGACCAAGATGCCATAAAACTAGGTCAAATACTCAAACTCCTTTAATTGGTTCTTGTTTTTTGGTTACTATGACTTCCTCAAAGGCTTGGGGGAATCTCCGAAGTACATGGAGTGATAAATGTCTGATCGTTGATGACCCACCAGTACAAGTGTGGGAGGCTGTGTCCTTTATTTGAGTGGACTGGTGGTTATGCATGTGTACTACTGATCCACTGATTGACTCTGGGACTGATGGAGCTGGCCAGCCACAGTGCTCAGATCTCTGCCTGTCTCATAGTCAATGAATGGAACAGTATTGCGCATGCGTGACCACTGCCTGCGATCATACATTTTTCACCATGTTGTTTTTTATCCTTCACATTTACCTTATTTATGTGAAATTCTCCTTATTAAAAACAAAAAACATTCTCCACCCTCAAAAATATATAAAAAATTAAAATTCTTGCTTATGCGGGGGGGATCATCAGTTAGCGAGTGGTCCTCAGTGGAGCGCGCAGCTGACATCTCCAGAAAACATGTGTGTTTGTGTAAATATCCCGGCTCTCACAGGACTCCGAGGCTGGGAAGAATCCCGGCTACTTCCTGTGTCCTCTTACCACAAATATTCAGTTCCCGGGGTCCTGTGTGAAACTCCGCTCACCCTCAGAATCCCACAGTCAGAGCGTCCCGCAGATCCTGACTCTGCACCCCACAGCTGCAAAATGTGTCATAACCAGAAACTTAAAACGTGTCTATTGTAATGAAAAATAAGGAGGGATTTACCCAATACTCATGAGTAGAGGATAGCCACTGTTCAGCTGACCATACACATTGGATTAAGGTCGGACGAACCCAACTGTCTTAGGCTATGTTCACATGTCCAGTAATCATCAGTGTCCTCCGCATGATCGAAAACTATGTTCCAGTCCCCTCGGCTGCATGTCTCGTGGCTGACACACTGCCGCAACACATGCAGGGATTGCCCAACAGCCATGACACATGCAGGAGATGCCCAACAAACGAGACACATGCAGGGTTTGCCCAACAGACGCGACACATGCAGGGTTTGCCCAACAGACGCGACACATGCAGGGATTGCCCAACAGACGCGACACATGCAGAGATTGCCCAACAGCCACGACACATGCAGGGATTGCCCAACAACCGTGACACATTCCGGGGATTGCCCAACAACCGTGACACATGCAGGGATTGCCCAACAGCCGCGACACATGCAGGGATTGCCCAACAGCCGCGACAAATGCAGGGATTGCCCAATAACCACAACACATGCAGGAATTGCCCAACAGACGCGACACATGCAGGGATTGCCCAACAGCCACGACACATGCAGGGATTGCCCAACAGCCGTGACACATGCAGGGATTGCCTAAGAACCACGACACATGCAGGGATTGCCCAACAGCCACGACATATGCAGGGATTGCCCAACAGCCGCGACACATGCAGGGATTGCCCAATAACTGCGACACATGCAGGGATTGCCGAACAGCCGTGACACATGCAGGGATTGCCCAAGAACCACGACACTTGCAGTGATTGCCCAACAGCCGCGACACATGCAGGGATTGCCCAACAGCCATGACACATGCAGGGATTGCCCAACAGCCGCGACAAATGCAGGGATTGCCCAACACCGCGACACATGCAGGGATTGCCCAACAGCCGTGACACATGCAGGGATTGCCCAACAGCCGCACACATGCAAGGATTGCAAAAGCCCGGACACATGCAGGATTGCCCAACACCGCGACACATGCAGGGATTGCCCAACAGCCGCACACATGCAGGGATTGCCACAATGCAGATGCCACAGCCGCGACACATGCAGGGATTGCCACAACAGGACCCACAGACACATGCAGGATTGCCCAACAGCCGCACACATGCAAGGATTGTCTAAAAGCCACGACACATGCAGGGATTGCCCAACAGCCGCGACACATGCAGGATTGCCCAACAGCCGCGACACATGCAGGGATTGCCCACAGCCACGACACATGCAGGGATTGCCCAACAGCCTCGACACATGCAGGGATTGCCCAACAGACGCGACACATGCAGGGATTGCCCAACAGCCGTGACACATGCAGGGATTGCCCAATAACCATGACACATGCAGGGATTGCCCAACAGACCGACATATGCAGGGATTGCCGAACAGCCGTGACACATGCAGGGATTGCCCAAGAACCACGACACATGCAGGGATTGCCCAACAGCCGCCACACATGCAGGGATTACCTAACAGCCACGACACATGCAGGGATTGCCCAACAGCCGCGACACATGCAGAGATTGCCCAATAACCGCGACACATGCAGGGATTGCCCAACAACTGTGACACATGTAGGGATTGCCCAACAGCCGTGACACATCCAGGGATTGTCCAACAGCCGAGACACATGCAGGGATTGCCCAACAGCCGCGACACATACAGGAATTGCCCAACAGCCGCGACAAATGCAGGGATTGCCAAATAACCGCGACACATGCAGGGATTGCCCAACAGCCGTGAAACATGCAGGGATTGCCCAACAGCCACGACACATGCAGGGATTGCCCAACAGCCGCGACACATGCAGGGATTGCCCAACAACCGTGACACATGCAGGGATTGCCCAATAACCGCGACACATGCAGGGATTCCCCAACAGCTGCGACAAATGCAGGGATTGCCCAACACCGCGACACATGCAGGGATGTCCAGCAGCCGAGACACATGCAGGGATTGCCCAACACCGCCCACGCACACATACAGGGATTGCCCAACAGCCGCGACAAATGCAGGGATTGCCCAATAACCGCGACACATGCAGGGATTGCCCAACAGCCGTGACACATTGTCATGGGTGCATCGCCACGAAGATTGTCGCGATTGCACATTCTGACTTCTCGCAGCTGAGTTGCTGTTTCTTTGTGTTTGGTAATGAGGGAGTTAATTTTACCTAGCTCTTTGCTAAGACTAGGTCCAGCCTCGCCGGCTGCTTTTGATTATGTTCTAATTAGCTTCCTTTATATAGCTGCCAGTCTGCTGGTTAGATGCCGGTGAAAGCATTCATACAGACTGCAGATAGGATCGGTTCTGAGAAGATAAGGACTTCAACTAAAATCCCGCTAGCGATCACATACTGCATATTAATGCATCGCTAGCTGGATTGTTTCTATTCGTCTAAATGCGGCACATTTAGCGTATATAGTTATCCCTATCGCCGTTTTGCGATCTTTCTTAACGACCCTTTACGTACAAGTACCCTAATCGTGGTAAAAGGTGCCTCACAGCGATTAGATACTTACCAGCGGGGCCGACGAGAAATAGGTCCGGAGCGATTCACGACGAGCGATTCACAGCAGGAAGCTCGTCGTAGCCACACTGAACAATATCGCTAACGGGATCGCTAAATAGTACTTTTTAGCGATCCCGTTAGCGATATTGTTTAGTGTGGCATACCCTAGCTAAGAGCTTCTTGTGATCTCTCTCACCTTGCTTATAGTTTATCTCCTGATTTTGTGTTCCCCTGTGTTTATATGTTGTATGCAGACAGTATTTTACTTTATCCCTGTTCTGTCTCGTTTGAGTCGCTAACTGTTTGTTAACTTTTAACTGTCCATTCCCTATTATGTAACAGTCCTTCTAGGACATAGATTACAGTGGTCAGAGATTTATAGGTGACAGGTATTTACGCTGGTGGCCTGGACCTCTGTACCATTAACAGTACCTCCAGGTAGAGGGACTAGTCAGGACCCCAGTTTAGGGTCAGCATAGACCTCGGTCCACCTCTAGCCAGAGACAGCGTGAAAAGGATTCAGTATTGACCCACAGGATATTATGTCAGGTAATACTATGTTATATATACATGTTAATGTTACCTATTTATATGTTATATAGAATGTTGTCCCACTTGATAGATTACTGACATTATATATTTATACATCTGCTAGACAGCGTGACACACATGCAGGGATTGCTCAACAGCCGTGACACATGCAGGGATTGCCCAACAGCCGCGACACATGCAGGGATTGCCCAACAACCGTGACACATGCAGAGATTGCCCAATAACCGCGACACATGCAGGGATTGCCCAACAGTCGCGACACATGCAGGGATTACCCAACATCCGCGACACATGCATGGATTGCCCAATAACCGCGACACATGCAGGGATTTGCCAATAACCGCTACACATGCAGGGACTGCCCAACAGTCGCGACACATGCAAGTATTGTCTAAAAGCCGCGACACATGCAGGAATTGCCTAACAGCCACGACGCAGCTGCAGGACTCTATTTTTCAAGCACACCGAAGACACTCTGTTGGCACCCGAGCATGCTCAGATGACACCTTATCCAAGCAGTTTGCTCATCGCTACTGAAATCCTGTCCAATCCTGTCCAGCAGGGGTGTAACTATAGTGGGGGTGGAGGGTGGGGAGAGGGGGTGTTGAGATCCCAAGAGGTCACTTTGGCGCAGTTGAAAAAGACCATTCCATTAAAGGCCTGGCTGTGATCATTGGGGAACCTGTTGGAGATTTTGCATTGGGACTCACAAAATTCAATTTCCTCCACTGGTATCCAGGATAGTCAGCCATGAATCTGAGCTGATTAATAGTATGGCACGATTAGCTGTAATTACATTCTCTTTGTAGAAAATGTGTCCGCAGCCCTCATGTGCCAGGCATAATGAACACCTAGGACTCAGCAGGTCACACATCCCTCTGGGCCTGATAATATGTAACAATCAGTGACTTTGTGCAGGTGACTACCCCGGGCTCCGGTCCCTACACACTGCCTCATTACTGAGCATTTGTTCTCATTAATTATCCTTTAATCTCATTGTCATACACAGTCACTACTCTCCCTACGAAGATTTACATCTGTAAAATGACTTAATCTACCCATAATTTGCTAAATTAAAACCTAACGAGACATAAAAGCTGCAGACTGATTGGACGAGAGAGGACTTGTAAGATAGAGGCACGAAAATTTAAAGGGTAGATCTGTTTTTGACAAGCCATATGTATGCTATTTGGGTATATGGTGGTGTATTTGTAGTCCTACAGTATCAGTACAGGGCAAGGTAGCATTTGGAGGGTGCTAGCTTGCTAAATTGTAAAAGTCCCCCCATACTTTAGACCAATGTTGGACAAACCCAAGGTTGGGGGTTTGGCAGGTTCCGAACTGTTTGCCTACAGAACATTGACACCGCAGGGGTAGAGGAGTGCTAGTCATCTCCCTATCCTAATATACCGTGCCATGATGCGTGCGTCACATCATTACACTGCTGATATTGCTACCATGCCGCAGCGAAAACAATGGCAATGATAAATGCTCCATATGGAGTCAAAGATTCAAGGGACTTTTATTGTTGTTAAGGTAGAGTATGGAAGGAGAGTATGGGGGGGAATTGTGAAGAGGATGAACAATATAGAGCAGCTCATTGTGAACTAGGGGGGCACAGTATGGAGAGATAGAAGCGTGGGGGGCAGTTTGAGGGCAAAGTATGAATTGGGGGCAATGTGGGGGGACACTGAAGATGGGGACAGTGTGGAGGAGAGGCAACATGGAGATAACGATAGTATGAGGGGAAACTGGAGAAAAGAAAACATGAAGTGGGGATAAAGTAGAGAACACGGTTCATATGGGAAGATGGTGTTGAGGCAAATTTATAGAAGATGGTGTTTATAGATAACTGGATACAGTACGACAGCTATAGTTCATAAGGGGGTACAGAGTAGCGGATATAGTTCATGAGAGCAAATAGTGCTGCTGTTATAGTTCAGTAGCCCAAACAGTATGGCGGTTGTAGTTAATAAGGGAGGACAGTCTGGAAGCAATATTTTATAGAAGATAGTGGCAGTTATAGTTCATAAAGGGAGACAGCGTGGCAGCTATAGCTTATAAAGGTGGACAGTGTGGTGGTTCTAGTTAAATATAGGCAAATCATGGCTGTTAGAGTTGATAAAGGGTGGCGGTTGTAGCTTATAAGAGGGACAGAATGGTGGTTGTAGTTCACAAGGGGGGAAGTGTGTTGAAAATATTTTATACGATAGATTGTGTGGAGGCATACTTTGTGCAGAGAGCACAGTGAGGTACAGTTATTTATTTAAGGGCACAACACGGGCAGATATTTTAATTCAGAGAGAACAATAATGACAACATTTTTAAGGGGACCATGTTTCATGTTCAACATAAGGTTGGTGAAGAGGAAAGTCAGCAAAGACGAGCTGTGGATTTGAAAATTCATTATGGCGTCTGATCAAGTTAGAGAAGAAAGAGATAAGAATAAGGGCCCCGTATCACATAGCGAGATCGCTAGCGAGATCGCTGCTAAACAGCGATCTCAGCAGCGATCTCGCTATGTCTGACACGTACCAGCGATCAGGCCCCTGCTGTGAATCGCTGGTCGTGTCAGAAATGTCAGGACTTTTTTTGATCGCTGGTCTCCCGCTGGCAGGCACGCATCGCTGCATGTGACAGGCAGGAGACCAGCGATCTACTGGTAACCAAGGTACACATCGGGTTTCCAGGCGCGGGGCTGTGCCTGGAAACCCGACGTGTACGTTGGATACCAGCGCGCTGCTGCAGGGGAGCTGGTAACCAAGGTACACGTCGGGTTTCCAGGCACCGCGCAGCGCCTGGAAACCCGACGTGTACCTTGGTTACCAGCTCCCTTCATCAGCGTGCTGGTATCCAACGTACACTGCGGGTAACTAGGCGACGTTACCCGCAGTGTCGCTGTCCTGATCGCTGCCTGAGCTGCCTGTTTGGCAGCTCAGCAGCGATCATGTAGCGACACACCAGCGATCCTGATCGTTGTCGGGATCGCCGGTGTGTCACTATGTGAGACGGGGCCCTTAAGCCCGGGTCTCACATAGCGATACACCAGCGATCCCGACAACGATCAGGATCGCTGGTGTATCGCTACATGATCGCTGCTGAGCTGCCAAACAGGCAGCTCAGGCAGCGATCAGGACAGCGACACTGCGGGTAACGTCGCTTAGTTACCCGCAGTGTACGTTGGATACCAGCGCCCTGATGCAGGGAGCTGGTAACCAAGGTACACATCGGGTTTCCAGGCGCTGCGCGGTGCCTGGAAACCCGCTGTGTACCTTGGTTACCAGCTCCCTGCATCAGGGCGCTGGTATCCAAGGTACACGTCGGGTTTCCAGGCACAGCCCCGCGCCTGGAAACCCGCTGTGTACCTTGGTTACCAGCGGATCGCTGGTCTCCCGCCTGTCACACTCAGCGATGCGTGCCTGCCAGCGGGAGACCAGCGATCAAAAAAATGTCCAGGACATTCAGCGACGATCAGCGATACCCAGCAGGGGGGCTGATCGTCGCTGAATGTCACACACAGCGATATCGCTGGGGACATCGCTGCTGCGTCACAAAACTAGTGACTCAGCAGCGATCTCGCTAGCGAGATCGCTGTGTGAGACGGGGGCTTTACTCCAAATCAGAGGTCACCTATAAGATACCTGGATGTAAATACTTGTTTGTGATACTGACTAAATCCAATCAGTATTGTGGTTCATTTCTAGTCCTCAGTCTGATGGTAGCTGGTAACAACAACTCTCAGCATATGGTAGGGTGTGACCAGACATTTAAATGAATCACTGTACTAAGCTTGCTTCTGTAGTCCTGTACTAATGGTAGTTCTGGTGCTGTACTAACGTACTGATGATTGTTCCAGTGATGAATCCCTGTACTGATGATGGTTCTGGTGATGTATTAATGTACTGATGATTGTTTCGGTGATGTATTCATGTACATTAGTGGTGTACATTACTGCAGATGGTTCTGCTGCTATATTCATGTACTATTATTGTTTTTGATTGTGTACTAATATAGCAATCTACTGTATATCTTGTCACATTCCGTTCTAAGTTAATAAAGTAGTACCATTTGAAAAGATAAAAGATTACTACATCTGTATTTACATTAGGGGCATTAACATTTTGCATTTGGTAGGAGTGAGGGGGGTGCATGAAAGATGGGGGTCCTACCTTGGCATACTGTGTGATCAGTGTAGGTAGATTCTGTAATCTTCTGAAATACTTGTATAATACCTACTACATTATCGGTGCTCAAAGATTGTGCATGGCCAAGCATTCCTGTGTATGGAGAAATTGGGAGTGGTAGCAGTCGGCCTCCATACATAATAGATGGCTGTTGGGCAAACAATCAGTTGGCTGGCAGCTATCTCATCTGATTCTCCCGTGGAGAGGAGCGCGGACTCTGAAAAGCGCTCCTGTGTGCTCTATCCTGTCAGTGAATATTGGTGGATTCGGCCAACGTTTGTCTAATATGTATTGGTGTCAAACTAGCCCTATTACATAAACAACAGCAACAAACTACTTTTGGACCCAGAATATGGCTGTCACTACATCTGAAGACGTAATTTTCTCCCAGATTTTTTTGCCCACATGTTCATTCATATGAACGTGGCAGCCATATTGGTTGTCATTCAGCTTTCTCCCCAAAAAAGATTTTTATACTTTTATGTAGTCCTGGGAGAGGAAGTAGAACATCTGTGTTTGAGATGGTAATCAGCACCATCACCACCAGTCAGCCCCCACATGGAGAGGAACAATAGAGGATTCCCTATCTACAAGAGTGTCCATCAGCATATGAATGTGGCCATCTCTCCATGACCCCAAGCTCTGAGTGCTGCAGCCACAAATACAAAGTTAATAAGGAAGAGGAGGAGGCCTCCATATTAGCAAATGTGGGGCATCCTGCAGCATAACATTCCGGTAACACAGATTAATAGGAGGCAGATGTCCATAGTGACATCAGTATCCAGGTTCTGTAATACAGAGCAACCAATTTAAACAGTCATTCGTGATCAACTAACACAACTTGTAGCCCATAGCAACCAGAGAACCATTAATTTTGACCATGTGTAAACCATAGCAACCAGCTATGTGTGTTGGTATGGTCCACTCCTCTTCAATGGCTGTGTGAAGTTCTAGCCCTGCCAGCATACTCACCAGACATGTCACCCATTGAGCATGTTTGGGATGCTCTAGATCGCCGTGTTCAAGTTCCTGCCAATATCCAGCAACTTCACACAGCCATTGACGGGGAATGGACCAACATTCCAGAGGCCACAATCAACAACTGCTCAACTGTATGCGAAGCAGATGTGTTGCACTGTGTGAGGCAAATGTGGTCACACCAGATACTGCTGGTTCCTGACCCCCTTTATTCCAGACCCTCCAATACTGTAAATTGCACATTTTGAGTGGCTTTTATTGTGGCCACCTAAAGGGTATGCCACACTAAACAACATCGCTAACGGGATCGCTAAAAAACGTCACTATTTAGCGATCCCGTTAGCGATGTTGTTGTGTGCGGCATCTGTCAGCGAAGAGGCCTGCTGTGATCTCGCTCGTCGCTGAATCGTTCGACCCTATTTAGATCGTCGGCGCCCGCAGGTAAGTATATATCGCTACGATTTAGCGTACTTTTGTACGCTAAAGTCGTTAAGAAGATCGCTAACCGCGATAGCGTCGTTAACATACGCTAAGTTAAGCCGCACTTAGCGATATAGAAACAATCCCGCTAGCGATCGCATTAGTATGCGTCTTTATCGCTATCGCTAGCGGATTGTTTAGTGTGGCAGTACCTTAAGGCACAACTGAGCAATAGTCATGCTGTTCACTCAGCATCTTGATATGCCACACCTGTGATGTGGATTTATTTTCTCCGCAAAGGAGAAGGGCTCACAGATTTAGACAAATTTGTGAACAAAGTTGGAGAGAAAAAGGCCTTTTCTGTACATAGACCTTTCTGTACATAGAAAAAGTCTTAGAGCTTTTGAGTTCAGCTTGTGAAAAATGGGAGCAAAAAGAATAGTATTGCCTTGATATTTTTGTTCAGTATATATGCCTATGAGGTTGTTGAAATCCACCTCCGGTCTGGACATTATAGTCCATAGACTATGAATTATTGTGACTTTTAAAACTGGTCTTTTGGGGAAATTCCAGGGTCTGAGATCCACACATCCCCGACCTGTCCCATAGGCCTCATATTAGATTGTTGACTGATCCTACCAAAATTGTTGCAATGTGCCCAAATTGCTTTTATATCCGGATGTTTGTAGACGCATTGTACTCAGTATTAGCTCATTTAGGTCATAAAGGCATTTAGTTTCAGAAGTCACTTCACCCTTTCCCTTCCCCCAAATCCCTTATAGAAGCTGCTGGCAACTAGTCTTGGTCACCTGAGGTCATCACAGGACAGATCTGGACATCACTCAACCAGTGTAGCCATTAACAGCTCTGGTGTCACCTTTATCTCTGCAGTGTGATGACTAAAGCCCTCCTATACACTTCAGATGGCTGTCCGTCAAAGAATGGGCTTGGCAGACCGATCATTCGGTCGATCATTCGGTCAGTCGTGAGCTCACGTTCGAAATTCCTCTACCCAGGAGTGCTTGCTTTGGGATAGTTGCTTCGAGACACCTCCGGTGGCAGCTCACCTGTAGAGCACAAAGCATCAACAGTCCGAAATTGGACATGTCGGATAGAGAATTGTCGGTGGCCCCCATACAAATTAGATGTCCAAACACATTTTTATCAGGAAAAAAAAAAAACAAGAAATGCAGTTTTTATCACAATTTTAAGTACTAAGAGCCATAGGAACATTTCCTAAAATCGAAATTGCCACAAAACCAGGTTGAAATTCTATCCCTAGCTGTACCTCCTTCACCACCATGATGCCTTCCAGGACAGTAGGAAAGCTGAAATGCCACTGTAGACTCAATCAATGAAGCCATATTGGTTGTAACTCGATTTTGCTTTATAGGAGCTATGTTCTTCTTAACTTTGTGCAAGCAGATGACTCACTGAGAATTTTTGGATTTTAGCATGAAGTACCCGTTATTACACCTGTGCTCTATCCCAGCACATAGGCGCTCTGCAGGAAACAATAGCTTTCGGCCCCAAGTTATGGTGCCCCAGGGGAGACCAGGAAGCCCTCCTAAAGATCACAGAGACCAACTAAAAGAAGTGTGGAGGTTTCCTCATACCCCAGGAGGGGACTTCACTATTAAGTGCCAGAAAACAGAACTAAAATTCTCGAGAAAATGAGAACCGATGATCATTAATTATGAAGAGCCGCGAATAGAAGTATGAGCCCATCAAGTGCCTCCTGCCTCAATTAGGTCATTTGTGAATTCCTAAAATTAGCATATTGGCCTAAGACACACAAAAGCATTTCCATCTAGCCACAATGTACAAAAACATTATTGCCCTCCTCTTACAACCCGGTATCAGCTCCGTAGCACGGTTTATCGACATTGCAGTCCCATTGCCAACCCCTTAAAATTATACACAGTCACTTATTGCCAGTTCCTCATGGCTGCCATGCTCACACCTCATTCTGCGCTCCATATAGTCATTGTGACTTCTTGTTCCAAGAAGTCACCATGCATGGACCTCCTGGAGCAGCCAAAGTGCACATCATTTCCAATCTATACATAGTGCATAACTGCCATTACCATCTTAATGCTCTCATCATTCACTACACTGGTTGGCAGCCCTTGTCCTAACAATACTCCATTGCCAGTTGTCAACCTTGTGAAGCCCCAACAAAACAACCCCACTGCCAGGTCCATAAAGTCCACAATGCCAACTGTTCTGCTCCCATAAACCTCTGTTGGCAGCCATTCTGAGCTGATGGACCTCATTTTGGTATACTGACCAGACCATAGGTGGATATGATGATGATAATTCAGGTCAACGAACCTGTGATCGAGTCGGATATGACTAATATAGATCATGTGAATTAACCCCTTTCGGTTCGTTATCAGTCATACAAAAATCACTCTACTTTATGAAGTTCCTGCCATCCTCAGTCATGCCTTGAACTGATATTGCAACCCGCACCCTGACATCATTGGGAAAAAGGAAAATTTCTTCATCTAATCATCTTGTAATGGTTTCCTGCTGTCGATGTTCCACGTCCACCTGGTCGGACGCAGGGAGAATGAGATCATCTGACCGAAACCTCGGCCCTTTAAATATGACAGCTGTACATGGGTGACACATGTTCTGTTATACAGCATGCCTGATACAAGACATGTGACCATTTAAAGGGCCACTGTCCCATCTTCTCCAAAACAAAATTAAGAACTCATTTAGAAACACATTTAAGAGAGCGACGATTATCCTACGGGTGTTGTTCATAAATGTACCCGAACATGTCACTGCCACGTATTGGATTTGATTGCAAGCCCCACTGCTCAGAGGATATAAAAATGCATTATGCTGGCCGGTGACATTTATTCAGTGTGCCCAGCGGCACCGTCACCCTCCAGTGAGTCAGCCTTTGTACTCACCAGTCAGGTATGTGGCAGTTCCTCCAGGAACTAGCTGCATGTGTCACCGATCTGCTCTTATTCCTCCGCTTATATAAAGACCTTTCTGCTTCACTTGCACAAATAAAGTATTGAAATGACCTTTTTCCTTTTTTTTTTTTTAAGAAAATCTGAAATCTTCATTTTCAAACATTGTGCAACAGAAAAGAAAAAAAAGCACATTTTTCTTGCAGGAAAATGGAACTTGGGATCGAGTCCATCTGTTTTAACCCTTCTTTGCCAGCACCATGCAATGCAAATATATAAAAAAAATACATAATGCAAAAAAAATAAAAAAAGAAGCGTAAGGAAACCTTGACCCCTATGTAAATTCACATCCAAATTTTACATACTATTTGTTGTACTGCTACCCTGTTATAGGGCCGTAGGGACCCCTTTGCTATTCCAAGTCACCTTGTAGCAATAGAGGGAGGTGGATGATACAAAGTTGCACTATTGTGACTATACAATTATTGCAACCAGTTGAAATCTGGTTTTTATGCCAATTTTTTCCATTGCACTAATTCTGTACTATAATAAATAGGATTTTCTAAAAAAAAAAAAGCTATACCAAATCTTCAGGTCTGGTTTTAATATATTGACGGTACTAAATACACAATGCAACATTCCTGTGTCAATGTTCGGGGTCTACATAATTTCAACCTGATACTAATATATCTGCGGCTCTCTGTCGGTTGGGGAACTACAACCCTCAGGATGCTCTGACTGTCAGGATATACTGGGAAATAAAGAATATAGAGGAAGATAATAATAAATTAACATGGATATTGCTTTGAAAGTCCAAATAATAATAAATCTAATATATGAAATAAAAAAATATATATAAATAATAAGAGTGATGTAAACGTAAAAAAGCCATCATCATAAAAAAGAGCGACGTAAGTTAAAACTTCTAAAAACAATATTTAAAAGTACAAATGTAAATATTTGCAAAAAATATATATAAAAATAATAAATGTTACAATGCACAAAAGTCAATGAAATAAACTTCCTTTGCACACTCCAAAACTATTAGACCCCGTCCCGATTATTGTTTCTTCCTTTTTTCTAGAGGCCCCAGGATATTAATCATTGCTGTTGCTATAAATCAGAAAGGTCAGCACTTACTGTAAACTTCATCTTCTGCCCAGGGGTTTAGTAGTCCATGCCAGGGGAGGTAACAGTATCCAGTGTGAGGTTGTGGGAAGTGTTTGGAGCTGCAGCTTTGTCCTGACTGAGACTCACTGTGAGATGAATGGGATAGAGTTCCAGCATCCCCCTCCCACCGCCAGCGATTGGCCCAGGACCCTTTATTATAATGAAAGCCCCTGCCTGTGGACACACAATGCCATGCTGAGCTCTAATAAATGCTACATGATAATATATAACAGCACAGCATTGCACTTTACCTTTATAGCAACCATACCTATCCCCGTGATCGGGGGAATCCTAGGTAGCCTAAGACTGCTAAACATGTCCAACCTGTAGATCTCCGACTGTTGTAAAACTACAGCTCCCAGAATACAACAGCTGAAGTAATGGCGGGTACAGACAGAAGGGGCCCCTGTGCAAGAACAATATATGGACCCTGTGCAGTCCAATAGCTCCTCATAATGGACAATTCCACTTGCTCTGGAGATGGTAGTGGCCCCTGTACCTCTTGGGCCCCATGCACTAATGATATATCCGCCTCTAAGTTGAAGGGTCACAAGTTGGTTGGGGAAAACTGATCTCGCCCCTTAATGACCGCCAATACGTCTTTTAACTGACCTGAGATATAACAGAATAGCATCCCCATACAGGTGACAATCCAGCAGCTGTCGGCTGTATACTACAGCTGACAACTTGCTGCATCAGCCATGATCAGTGTCTGCACCGTCCAAATCTGTTTAAGAGTCTGACAGCTGTTGTAACCTGTTCAGAAGTTAGCGGCATTTAGGTGGTAAAAATACACATTTTCATTTCTGTCATGTCACTTTGCATTAATTCCTGAAAATCACCTGAAGGGTTAATAAACTACCTGACAGCAGTTTTCAATATGTTAGGGGGTGCTGTTTTTAAAATGGTATCACTTTTGGGGGTTTCTCAATATATGGGACCCCCAAAGTCACTTCAAACACGGATAGGTCCCTAAACAAATACATTTTGTAAATTTCCTTGAAAAAATGAAAAATTACTGCTACATTTTTAAACCTCCTAAAATGCTAAAAAAAATAAAATAACATTTTACATGAGGGAAATGTTATTTATTAATGTTTTTCTGTTGTGTGATTACCTGGATTAAAGGGATAATCATTCAAAGTTTGAAAATTGCTAATTTTTTTAACATTTTTCTCAAATTTCTGATATTTTTTATAAATAAACATGAAACATATCGACCTAAATTTACCATTATCATAAAGTATAATGTGTCACGAAAAAACAATCTCAAAATCACTGGGAAGCGTCCCAGAGTTATCACCACATAAAATGACACTGGTCAGATTTTAAAAATTTGGCTCCGTCACTAAGGGGTTACAATATTATGTAAGAGCCAATCCCTTCAATCCTTATGGTTTTCCTGAGGCTGTGGTTCCACGGTCCGGAACCACAGCGCTTTGGACGGAGCGGAAATTCCGCACCGTCTAAGCCCCGCCCCCTTTCTGACGCGCGCTCATTCCGGATGTGTTCAGGACACCTCCGGAACACATCCGGAAAGAACGCAGGGCTGCATAGCCCTGTGTTATTTCCGTTGCGTCGCCGCAGCGTCGCCACAATACGCTAGGACATGCTGCGGTCTAAAAAGACGCGCCGCATGTCCGGAAACGCAGGTCTTCCGCCTGCGTATTTTTACGCATAGTGGAGACGGGATTTCTTGAAACCCCCTCCACTATGCTGTAACATCTGGACGCTGCGTGTTTGGCGCTGCGCCAACGCACAGCGTCAAACACGCAGCTAATCCGGAGTGTTTCCTTATCGTGGAAACATACCCTGAATAAGGCCGTGATCACACATGCGAGAAAATTGCACGATTCTCGTGTGAGTCTCTCACATGAACACCCGGCACTGCCGCCGGCACTTGGACCGGAGCGTTCAGCTGCATAGAATTACATGTAGCCGCACGCTCCGGTTCGAGTGCCGGCAGCAGTGCCAGGTGTTTATGCGAGAGACTCGCACGAGAATCTTTATTTATATCGTTGCGTGCCTACAAGAGACAAAAAACACAGTGTCAAAAACCCGATAAAAATGCACGTAAAAAAGCACAATGAAAAAATGCAAGTAACCTACTTTACTTAATAGGTGAAGAAAATCTGCAACATCAAAAACTCTCGAAAAGCTCATCGTGAGAACGTGGCATAAAGGCTCAAGAACGGCTGTTAGGAAAAAATAACCAGTGCCTGTAAGTGAAGACTTCCAAACTTATTGGAAAATTGAAAGTTAGCAGCTATTTTCGGTGAAGGTGACCGATCAACTGATGTGTATGGGTTGTGTACGAGGTATGTGTAAGCAACCGCCAAAGGTGTCGGGAAGGAATAGAGGTGTCTAGCAGCAGCTTACTCCTCTCTCCCCATTGAAAACACATGCATGCCATGCAAATAATGCATGTATTTGGAAGTCAGGAGAGAAAACTGAATTACAGATTTTCCAATACGATTATTCTTTATCAATGTACACTATATTGAGTAGACATTACATGTACAGGAGATTTTATGACCTCCCATTCTACATCATTAGACATTAATATGGAGTTGGTATTCCAGCTATAACAGCTCCTCTCTTCTCGGAAGGATTTCTACAAGATCTTAAGATTTTTGCCCATTCATCCAGAAGAATATTTATGAGATCAGGCACCGATGTTAGGTCAGGCTCACAATCTCTGTTATGGTTCTTTTCAAAGGTGTTGGATGGGGTTGAGGTCTGAGATATGTTCTTCCCACCAAACTCCCCCAACCATGTTTTTATCGACTTTGCTTTCTCACTGTGGCACAGTCATGGGGAACAGAGAAGGGCCTTCCCAATCTTCCCACATTTGCCCTTCACTGAAACTAAGGGACCTTGACCAACTGTTAAAAAAACAACTCCATATATTCCTCCTCCACCAAACTATTTAGCCGACCCAATGCAGTCAGGTAATGTTCTCCTGGTATTCATCAATCCCAGCCTCATCCATCGGATGCTAGATAGAGAAGTGAGATCCATCACTGCACAGAACACGTCTCCACTGCTCCAGAGTCTGGTGACAGCTCTATACCATTTCATATGATGCTTGGCATTATGTCATGAAGCTCCCGGCGGGGCAGTTTTTGTGCGGATGTTGATGCCAGTAGAGGTTTGAACTTTACAGTTCTGTAGTCAGCAGAGCGTTGGTGACTTTTCTGCTCCTCAGCACTTGGTGACCCAGGCTCTGTAATGTTACGAGGTTTTCAGTTTGTGGCTGAGTTGCTGCCGTTTCTTCCACTTTTCAATAATATCACTCACAGGTGATGGTAGAATATTTAGGAGGGAAGAAATGTCATGACCTGACTTGTTACATCGGTGGCTCCTAGTACAGGACCGGGCTGGTATCAGGGAGCTCTGTACCACCAGCCATTCTGTCACATTACTAAAGACAGAAGACATGGTGAGAGGCTGGATGTTTTATACTGAGGCAATGGGACTGAGCGAAAAGCCCGAATTCAATGATTAAGAGGAGTGTCCCAATATTTCTGTCCTATAGTGTATGAGCTACACATAGGAGGACAGATACCTAATCACCCCACACAGTCAGCACCTTGCGCCATCTTCTGTCGTCCTCAGCCCACAACTGTTCGGCATTAGACAATTTGGATCCATGTTCTTTATACTGCATTATTGCTCTTCTCCTCCAATAAGAACGTCTATGTACTGCCGGTGTTCGATTGCAAAAATAATAGCGAAGATTCAAGATTGAAGTTAGAGGTTTGGTCAAGCAGAGGAAAAACAGTGGCACCATCTGCAGTGGTTTTTATGGGATTTAGCTGTGTACTTAATCAGCGGGCCAATCAGAACTCTAGAAAGCTAAGTGCCAATGGATGTGGGGGCTTAAAGCCATGAAAAAACACTATTTCCTGTGTCCTGCATGTTTACTGTTCTTCTAATAATGCAATTAGGTTTGAAAACAAGACTTGACACCTTCCCCTCAGATCAAAAAGTGTAGCTGGGGGGCGAACATTTTAGAACAACCTGCCCATTAAACAAGAACTTACACCGCTGTTTGCCACTACCCCATGCACAGGGCCAAGGGAGATGTCAGACCCTTATAATAATCCCGAACAAACATTAACGTGAATGGTGACTACCATACATAGATGTGCAATAATAAAGTTGTCACCCCCTCCTTCCCGGCTGTGTGTTACTATAGGATTGTCGCCTGCCACTCATATGGAGAGGAAGATCTCATGTGTGACATGTTATGATGTGCTGGAAAAGGCAAAATAAGGCACTCATTGATGTACATGCTCCCCCATTGTCAGAATCGGTGAGTCCCAATGGTAGGACAGGGGGGCCGCCAGCAATTAGTAAGTTATTACTTATCCAGTGGAAAGTCAATAACTTGCCATCTTAAGCCCGGGTCTCACATAGCGATACACCAGCGATCCCGACAACGATCAGGATCGCTGGTGTATCGCTACATTATCGCTGCTGAGCTGCCAAACAGGCAGCTCAGGCAGCGATCAGTACAAGCGACACTGCGGGTAACATCGCTTAGTTACCCGCTGTGTACCTTGGATACCAGCGCCCTGATGCAGGGAGCTGGTATCCAAGGTACACAGCGGGTTTCCAAGCGCTGCGCGGTGCCTGGAAACCCGCTGTGTACCTTGGTTACCAGCTCCCTGCATCAGGGCGCTGGTATCCAATTTACACAGCGGGTTTCCAGGCACAGCCCCACGCCTGGAAACCCGCTGTGTACCTTGGTTACCAGCGGATCGCTGGTCTCCCGCCTGTCACACGCAGCGATGCGTGCCTGTCAGCGGGAAACCAGCGATCAAAAAAATGTCCAGGACATTCAGCGACGATCAGCGATACCTGGCAGGGGGGCTGATCGTCGCTGAATGTCACACACAGCGATATCGCTGGTGAGCTCGCTGCTGCGTCACAAAACTAGTGACTCAGCAGCGATCTCGCTAGCGAGATCGCTGTGTGAGATGGGGGCTTAAGAATAACACTTTTTTTTAATATCCTTTAATTGGGGAATATGAATGTTATACAAAGGAGTTAAACAATGAAGATGCCCGTTAAAAAGGCTAGGGCTACATGGAAACACTGGTCGCAAGAGAGCTAGTCTCAGAGAAGGTGTATGAAAAAAAGGCAAATCACAGACAGGCGCCATGCAAGCTGAGCATAATCTGTACTGATGTCTATGAGGGCAATATCGCATGCGCCCAGCACTGTTGAACCTGCAGTGATGGCTATGAGGGCAATAACGCATGCACCCAGCACTGTTGAACCTGTACTAATGTCTATAAGGGTAAGGACGGGGTCAAACTTGCGAGAAACTTGCATGAATCTCGCACCTCAGTACCCGGCACTGCCGCCGGGACTCGGACCGGAGCGTTCAGCTGCATAGAAATACATGCAGCCGCAAACCCTGCTGACATTTACCAGGCGCCTTTTAGAAAGGTATCTGCCTTCTTATCTAGTGGGTCCTTCAGATTTCCCATGTCCTCAAAGGGTAGCGAGGATTTTTTAGATGCCTTAGTGACCGCTGCATCCAGATTTAGGGTTTTATCCCACGAGGACGAGGCAGACTCCTCGAATGGATACCTTCTCTTGAAGGCGGAGGTAAGGAGCCTTTCCTTTCTGGTTTCTTCCATTCCCGCAGAATAAGATAGCGGAAAGGACCTGCGTGTTCTTTAATCCAGACCTCCAAACATTACATCCTGCATGGATTATTCTGGCCTGGGCTCCACAATCCCCATGGTATTGTTAACCGCTTTTACTAGCTTATTCACCCGGTCAACAGGGAAGCAGGAACGGCTTGACCGGGCATCTGAAGAGGATGAAGTTGAAGCAGATGATGCCAAGACAATCTCACCCCAGTCACTATCACTGTCCGACATCGGGGATATAGGCCATAATGATCTCCCTCAGGCTAGAAGCGAAGTCTGGTGTTTCTTCCGCTACTGTCTGTTGACTACATGGCTGGCACAGTTTCTTCCCATAACAATCTGGCAGTAAGGCCCTGCAAATTGCACACTCTTTATGCTTGGCTTCCCCTAGCAGAAAATTAGGAGAGATAAGTGGAAGACTACATCACCGAGTGAACTTTCACAAAGATCACTTACCAGTGAAGAGTAACTGAATGGTACTGGAATGCGCGGGGGAAATATCCCAGCCGAAGTATCCTCCCTTGGTGCTGAAAACTGATCCAGTCTACTGGAGATCCCATATGACCACCTCCTGCGCTGCTACGCAGCCGTTGCTGGGTCAATCTAGAGTGGTGCTCCTCAGTGAGCTGCTGCTGTACAGGTGAATGCTGCACCTGCTCTTGCTGCTCTGGCGACTCCATGATACCTTGCTGGGATTATGGGTCTGGAAGCACCTGGTTTTGTCCTGGCTTGCTTTAAATATCCTAGGCCACTCCCCCAATCCAGCACCCCTGGTCTACCGGGTTAGCAGGTCCTCCACGTGGTCTGCCAATTGCTTCCTCCCCTGGGGTTGGCAGGCCGTGCCCCTGCCCCCCCGACCGCGCCCTATGACCACCCATCATGCCCATCGCCGGTGACACCCCCCTCCGGTCCGATGCCCAGGACCTAAATGACCCCCCATTTCCCCAGACGCGCTTACCCACTGCCCCAGGAACCAGAAACCGCATCCCCCTCTAGACTTACAGCCATGGCAACCCTGCAGCATTCCTGGGAGTCCCGGACTCGTCATAAGGGGTGCGTCCCGGCCGCGTCACAGGGGATGTACCCCAGCCGCGTCACCAGGGTCACGCCTCGGCCGGAGGTACACCAGCCATGCGCCAAGACCGCTGCTTCAGAAGCACACACACCGCCGCCAGGCCCAGGCATACTTACCTGCACCTGAGCGTAGGACCATGACCAAGCCGGTAATCCTGCCCGGACACTGCTTCCCTGTTATCGCTCACTAACATGCAGTCCCCCTGAACCCACTGTGGTGCTTCCAGGAACCATGGACCGGGCCGAGACAAGGGACCCCCGCTGCCTGAGCTGATTGGCTGGGCCTGGGAATCACTTCTACCTTTTTCACAGGTATGTCTGAAGAGGTTCACCTGTCAAGGACAGGAAACCAACTGATGCGGGAGAGAGGTACCGCCCTTTTATGTCTGTAAGTTTCCTGTCCTTGAATGGCGGATCCCCTCTCTCGTGGTGCTGTCATGGGAGACGGAATAAATGCTGGATATCGAAACTCGTATGACTATTTTTCTGACTATGCATAGAAACCATGAGAAAAATAATGGACCAAAAATAAACCATTAAAGGGAATCTGTCACCCCATTTTAGCCATATGAGATAAAGATATCATTGCATAGTGCGTCCCATAACTAATCTATGGGTACCTATGGTATCTCCTGACACCCCAGTTTTCATGTAAAAATACCTTTGTAAAGTTCGTTTTCTAGTATGCAAATCCCTGCGGTCCGGTCCGATGGGCGGCGTTTTTTTCTTCCCCCCCAGCTCCTCGGCTTCTCTTACGTATGTTCGTCTGTGACTAGCACAGACGGCGTAGTGTTTCCGCGCTTGCGCTTTTCAAATCCCCTCGCGCATACGCAGTGTACTTTGTCCAACAGTGGGCAAAACATAAAATCATTACAGCGCATGCTCTACTCTTACCTTGCCCCGGAAATGACTGCTTGCCTTGCATGACTTCCGGGGCAAGGAAAGTGAAGGAAAATAGTTGCGCATGCGCTGTAATGATTTTATGCTTTGCCCACTGTTGGGCAAAGCACACTGCGCATGCGCGAGGGGATTTTGAAAAGCGCAAGCCGACGGTAAAGAAAAAAAAAACTGCGTAGGGCAAGAATGGAGGCGGTGGGGGAATGCGAAGAAACGCCGCCCATTGGACCGGACCGCAAGGGTTTGCATACTAGAAAACGAACTTTACAAAGGTATTTTTACATGAAAACTGGGGTGTCAGGAGATATCATAAGCACCCATAGATTAGTTATGGGACGCACTATGCAATGATATCTTTATCTCATATGGCTAAAATGGGGTGACAGATTCCCTTTAAATAAGTATATATGTGTGATTTACACGGTACACCAGAGCCCAATTTGGCCCTGATTGTACGATGATAAAAGGATGATATTTAATTGGTATGCATAAAAGGCATCATATATCAAGCCATGCAAAAATTAATAAATCACATAGATATGCATCTCTGATTCTATGCACAATGTCCAAAATGGACCCCCCATATTGTGGTAATAAAAATGCAAGTTGCCAATTAATAATAAACATCAATTATCTATATGAGAATCAAATGCACCATGCAATACGGATCTTTATCAACGGAATAGCAAGGTGAAATACATTTTTGGGGAAGGCAAAAAATGGTAAAGATGTAAAGAGATAGTGCTAGGCTCAACAGGGTAATGAGCATCAGGTAAGTAAGTAAATTCCTGTGCACAAGTATGTAAAATACAGATCCTAATCCAGAGCCTTTAACTGCCATCTAAAAATGTTACCATCCCATAAAGATGTACTGCGAGGGGATTGAAGAGAGATCATGCAGGTAAACAAACAGGTAATGGAGGACTAGAGGACGCCACACGTATCGCCACTACCGTTTGTGGCTTCCTCAGGGGTAATATGAGCATATGGTCTGTCAAAGTATATACACACACGTGGTCAAAATTGTTGGTACCCCTCGTTTAATGACAGAAAAACCCACAATAGTGACAGAAATAATTTGAATCTGACAAAAGTAATAATAAATCAAAAATCTATGAAAATTAACAAATGAAAGTCAGACATTGCTTTTTCACCCATGCTTCCAAAGAATTTTTAAAAAAATAAAACTCATGAAATAGGCCTGGACAGAAATGATGGTACCCTTAACTTAATATTTTGTTGCACAACCTTTTGAGGCAATCATTACAATCAAACGATTCCTGTACCTGTCAATGAGACTTCTGCACCTCTCGACAGGTATTGTGGCCCACTCCTCAAGAGCAAACTTCTCCAGTTGTCTCGTGTTTGAAGGTTGCCTTTTCCAGACGGCATGTTTCAGCTCTTTCCAAAGATGCTCAATAGGATTTAGGTCAGGGCTTATAGAAGGCCACTTCAGAATAGTCCAATGTTTTCCTCTTAGCCATTCTTGGGTGTTTTTAGCTGTGTGTTTTGGATCATTATCCTGTTGCAAGACCCATGACCTGCAACTGAGACCAACCTTTCTGACACTGGGCAGCACATTTCTCTCTAGAATCCCTTGATAGTCTTGAGATTTCATTGTACCCTGCAGATTCTAGACACCCTGTGCCAGATGCAGCAAAGCAGCCCCAGAACATAACAGAACCTCCTCCATGTTTCACAGTAGGGACAGTGTTTTTTTCTTGATATGCTTAATTTTTCCGTCTTTGCACATAGAGCTGATGTGCCTTGCCAAAAAGTTCAATTTTTGTCTCATCTGTCCATAGGACATTCTCCCAGAAGTTTTGTGGCTTGTCAACATGTAGTTTGGCAAATTCCAGTCTGGATTTTTTATGATTTTTCTACAACAATGGTGTCCTCCTTGGTGGTATCCCATGAAGTCCACTTTGGCTCATACAATAACATTGATGTTCCTTGAGCTTAAAGTTCACCTTTAATCAATTTAGAAGTTTTTCAGGACTCTTTTGTTACCATTCGTATTATCCGTCTCTTTGATTTGTCATCAATTTTCCTCCTGCGGCCACGTCCAGGGAGGTTGGCTACAGTCCCATGGAGCTTAAATTTCTGAATAATATGTGCAACTGTAGTCACAGGAACATCAAGTTGCTTGGAGATGGTCTTATAACTTTTACCTTTAACGTGTTTGTCTATAATTTTCTTTCTAATCTCCTGAGACAACTCTTTTGCTTCGTCTGGTCCATGTTGAGTGTGATACATACCATGTCACAAAACAGCACCGTGAGTATCTGTAGCCCTCTATACAGGCCCACTCACTGAGTCCAAGATTGTAGACACCTGTGATGCTAATTAGTGGACACACCTTGATTTAACATGTCCCTTTTGTCACATTATTTTCAGGGGTACCATCATTTCTGTCCAGGCCTATTTCATGAGTTATTTTTTTTTTAAATTCTGTGGAAGCATGGTTGAAAAGCAATGTCTGACTTTCATTGTTCATTTTCATAGATTTTTGATTTATTATTTCTTTTGTCAGATTCAAGTTATTTCTGTTACCATTGTGGGTTTTTCTGTCATTAAACGAGGGGTACCAACAAGTTTGACCACGTGTGTATGCTGTACACAATGAGTAATTACTGGATATAGAGAAAAGCATAAGGCGCAATTACTGGAGTCCACCTTTTTGTTCTCATTGTGGCATTGTTAAGGTCTAAATAAAGTTGATACAAAATACCAGATGCACATGCGTCGTGTTCGTCAGATCAGCTGCCGAGAACAGCATACGCGCAAGAAGTCTTTGTACTGAACAGACACAACAGAAAATACCAAGTGCGCGTGCGCCCCGTAATCATTGCAGCCCCACAGAAATGACATTACATAACACGTCACCTGTGACAATAAAATATAAATAATAAATTACAGGCTGATTGTGTGATTGCGGATTGTTTGCTATTTTCCAAGCACCAGGATTTGTGTTCACAATATCACAAGGGTAAAAGGGGGGCATCATATAATTTCCTCACACGTCACTAATTCCCAGCTAAGCACAAACACATGGCTGCAGATTGACAGGTTACAGGCATTCCTGGCAGTGAGGGGAAGCTAAGCTGAGGTAATGGAGGGTCTCACTTCCAGGAATGTCCCCGACACAAAACTCCAACCAGGAGGCTACTCCATGACCCAAAACCCATGCAGGAGAGCTCAGCACCTTGGGGGATGAAGCAACTCAGAAGAGGTAAAAAACATATCTAAAAAGGAAAGTTCAATAACAAATAGTTCCTCTATTGTGTTTTTTTACAGGGGTTTCTAAATGTTCCTGCTCCTGCCATCATGCCTCAAGAGGAAGCGTATATTTCATTGTCCAGCGCCACCCCTGATGAGAAATATGCTGTGTATGATGCGGAGAAAGTGACAATTCTAAGCATATTTCTACCTCCCAGAAATGGTTGTCATAATGAACAAAACTAAACCTTCAATCTAATATTCTTCACACCATCCCTAAATAATACCACCTGTGCACAACAATATAGTTACTATAACATTGCCACTGTGCAGAAAAAAATATAAGCAACACTGCCTCTTAAGTAAGAGAGTATAAGTACTGTAAGGGTATGTTCCCACGGTCAGTAAACGCTGCGGGTTGAGCTCTGCGTACATCCGCAGCATCCAACCTGCAGAGGCCACATGGTACAGCATAGTGGATGGGATTTCAAGAAATCCTATCTCCGTCTTTCTCCGCAGCATGTCAATTTATCTTGCGCAGATGCTCAGGGCACGGTGATTCTGCACGGTTCAATGAACACATAAGGAATCACCTGTGTTCAAAAGTCAGCAGAGCTTTCGACGGAGCGGACATGTGCTGCATCCAAAGCGCTGCTGGTTACTAACCGTGGGAACATACCCTAATACTGCCCCATGAACAAAAATATAACTACTATAATACTGCCCCTGTGTACAAAAATATAACTAATACTGCCCCCTATGTACAAGAATATAACTACTATAATACTGACCCTATGTGCAAGAATATAACTACTATAATACTGCCCCTATGTACAAGAATATAACTACAATAATACTGCCCCTAGGTACAAGAATATAACTACTATAATACTGCCTCCTATATGCAAGAATATAGCTACTATAATACTGCCCCCATGTACAAGAATATAGCTACTATAATACTGCCCCCATGTACAGGAATATAACTACTATAATACTGACCCTATGTGCAAGAATATAACTACTATAATACTGCCTCCTAAATACAAGAATATAACTACAATAATACTGCCCCTAGGTACAAGAATATAACTACTATAATACTGCCTCCTATATGCAAGAATATAGCTACTATAATACTGCCCCCATGTACAAGAATATAGCTACTATAATACTGCCCCATGTACAAGAATATAACTACTATAATACTGACCCTATGTGCAAGAATATAACTACTATAATACTGCCTCCTATATACAAGAATATAACTACAATAATACTGCCCCTAGGTACAAGAATATAACTACTATAATACTGCCTCCTATATGCAAGAATATAGCTACTATAATACTGCCCCATGTACAAGAATATAACTACTATAATACTGCCCCTAGGTACAAGAATATAACTATAATACTGCCTCCTATATGCAAGAATATAACTACTATAATACTGCCCCTATGTTCAATAATATAACTACTATAATACTGCCCCTATGTACAAGAATATAACTGCTATAATACTGCCTCCTATATACAGGAATATAACTGCTATAATACTGCCTCCTATGTACAAGAATATAACTACTATAATACTGCCCCCTATGTACAAGAATATAACTACTATAATACTGCCTCCTATGTACAAGAATATAACTACTATAATACTGCCCCTATGTACAAGAATATAACTAATATAATACTGCCTCCTATCTACAAGAATATAACTACTATAATACTGCCCCCTATGTACAAGAATATAACTACTATAATACTGCCCCCTATGTACAAGGATATAACTACTATAATACTGCCCCTATGTACAAGAATATAACTACTATAATACTGCCCATATGTACAAGAATATAACTACTATAATACTGCCCCCTATATACAAGAATATAACTACTATAATACTGTCCTATGTACAAGAATATAACTACTATAATAATGCTCCTATGTACAAGAATATAACTGCTATAATACTGCCTCCTATATACAGGAATATAACTGCTATAATACTGCTCCTATGTACAAGAATATAACTACTATAATACTGCCTCCTATGTACAAGAATATAACTACTATAATACTGCCCCCTATGTACAAGAATATAACTACTATAATACTGCCTCCTATGTACAAGAATATAACTACTATAATAATGACTCCTATGTACAAAAATATAACTACTATAATACTGCCTCCTATGTACAAGAATATAACTACTATAATACT
Source organism: Oophaga sylvatica (assembly GCA_033576555.1). Lineage (NCBI taxonomy): Eukaryota > Metazoa > Chordata > Amphibia > Anura > Dendrobatidae > Oophaga > Oophaga sylvatica. Next base: position 102,205,494 of record JARQOD010000003.1, read on the forward strand.
GCCCCCTATATACAAGAATATAACTACTATAATACTGTCCTATGTACAAGAATATAACTACTATAATAATGCTCCTATGTACAAGAATATAACTGCTATAATACTGCCTCCTATATACAGGAATATAACTGCTATAATACTGCCTCCTATGTACAAGAATATAACTACTATAATACTGCCTCCTATGTACAAGAATATAACTACTATAATACTGCCCCCTATGTACAAGAATATAACTACTATAATACTGCCCCCTATGTACAAGAATATAACTACTATAATACTGCCTCCTATGTACAAGAATATAACTACTATAATACTGCCCCTATGTACAAGAATATAACTACTATAATACTGCCCCCTATGTACAAGGATATAACTACTATAATACTGCCCCTATGTACAAGAATATAACTACTATAATACTGCCCATATGTACAAGAATATAACTACTATAATACTGTCCCCTATATACAAGAATATAACTACTATAATACTGTCCTATGTACAAGAATATAACTACTATAATAATGCTCCTATGTACAAGAATATAACTGCTATAATACTGCCTCCTATATACAGGAATATAACTGCTATAATACTGCCTCCTATGTACAAGAATATAACTACTATAATACTGCCTCCTATGTACAAGAATATAACTACTATAATACTGCCCCCTATGTACAAGAATATAACTACTATAATACTGCTCCTATGTACAAGAATATAACTATCAGACTAACACATAATGTGCTTTTTACAGTGGCTCATCTGTTCTTTTCCTTCCTTGGGTCTGTGAACACCCACAGAACATGGAGTTTTTTGCTTGCACCCTGGAGATATCTGCTCGGTTGCCCGCTGCTGTTGGATGCAGACTCGCACAGGAAGTTACAGAGGCTAATAATAAAGCTGAGGCTGTTGTGTACAAGGGGAGATAAATCAGCTTTGGAAGAAAAAATGTTATCTAATCATTTATTCATGTTCTACTCTGAGAGACTGAGCACCAAATAAAGAGGCGGCACTGTATAAAGGTGTCATGTTGGGTTTGTATGGACAACTATACTTTGTAAGGAATGGAAACTGTCTTGCGTCTTCTGTTTTGCTTGTCATTTGCAGAAAGTATATTTATAATGTTGCCATGTTTTATATAGGGCAAGTGACATTGAGATAATTATTATAATTTATGTACATGATTTATTGAAATAATGCTTACCTATAAAGGGAATCTGTCAGCAGGATTATTCTGTGTAATTTGAGTACAGCATGGGATAAAGGCTGAGACAGTGATTTCAGCAAAATGTCATTTATTAGGCTGTGTGCTGTTGTTTACTTACAATGAAGGTTTTATAACCAGGAGATTATCACTGGCCAGACTCACTCCGTAATGCCAAGTGTTCCAACCACACACCCCTCTGATAAGCAGCTCACTGTCAATAGATAATGTGCATAAAAAGCCTTGTGTGGGCGAGGGCAGCTTTCTGAGATCTGCTTTACATCTAAGAACACTGACTGTGTCACAACTGCTGCACCCAATAAACTAAGTGATATATTGTTGGAATCGGGGTCTCTTTTCCTACATTATGCTGTACTCAGATAAGGAAGTAAAAACTTGATGACAGATTTCCTTTAAGGATAGTAGAGTAGCAGGCATGGTAGCTGACATGGTGCCTGAGTGAATCGGCCCTGATGGCATGTAACTGAAGGCTACTGCCACTGGCTGTCTTTACAGGTGGGTCCGGGTGGTCCATTCCCTGTGGTGGTAGTCCTCCATGCACTGCTGATTGTTAGGCCCGGCAGAGTGCTGCTCTGTTCCCCTCCATGCTCCTACCATGTGAGGTGCCACTGCTTGAAGGTAGCCCACTGTACCATGCAGTGAAGACAAACCATCCGACCATCTGATGTGTATGGGGGTCTCCCTGACTAGTCTTTGATAGATGATGTGGGGGTGGGGAAGGATTGGGCAAATGGAATTTCAAAAGGCAGATCCTTTGGTTTTCAGGGAAGATAATCAGCTGCCAATGGCCTCCTCCCCTCTCCCCATTGAAAACAGGACTGTTTTGCAAGGACTGAATAGAAGGAAGGATATTCTTAAGCCCCCCTCCCCATATACACTGCTCAAAAAAATAAAGGGAACACTCAAATAACACATCCTAGATCTAAATGAATGAAATATTCTCATTGAATACTTTGTTCTGTACAAAGTTGAATGTGCTGACAAAAAAAATCACACAAAAATCATCAATGGAAATCAAATTAATTAACCAATGGAGGCCTGGACTTGGAGGCACCCACAAAATTAAATTGGAATGTAATGTCCTAAAAACAAGTCAAAATGATGCTCAGTAGTGTGTGTGGCCTCCACGTGCCTGTCTGACCTCCCTGTGCCTGTATGACCTCCCTACTGTACAACGCCTTGGAATGCTCCTGATGAGGCGGCGGATGGTCTCCTGAGGGATATCCTCCCAGACCTGGACTAAAGCATCTGTCAACTCCTGGACAGTCTGTGGTGCAACGTGACATTGGTGGATGGAGCGAGACATGATGTCTCAGATGTGCTCAATTTGATTCAGGTCTGGGGAATGGGCGGGTCAGGCCATAGCTTCAATGCCTTCATCTTGCAGGAACTGCTGACACACTCCAGCCACATGACGTCTGGCATTGTCCTGCATTAGGAAGAACCCAGGGCCAACCGCACCAGCATATGGTCTCACAAGGGGTCTGAGGATCTCATTTCGGTACCTAATGGCAGTCAGGTTACCTCTGGCAAGCACATGGAGGGCTGTGCGGCCCTCCAAAGAAATACCACCCCACACCATTACTAATCCCCTGCCAAACCGGTCATGCTGAAGGATGTTGCAGGCAGCAGATCGCTCTCCATGGCGTCTCCAGATTCTGTCATGTCTGTCACATGTGCTCAGTGTGAACCTGCTTTCATCTGTGAAGAGCACAGGGCGCCAGTGGCGAATTTGCCAATCCTGGTGTTCTCTGGCAAATGCCAAGTGTCCTGCACGGTGTTAGGCTGTGAGCACAACCCCCATCTGTGGATGTCGAGCACTCAGACCATCCTCATGGAGTCAGTTTCTAACTGTTTGTGCAGACACATGCACATTTATGGCCTGCTGGAGGTCATTTTGCAGGGCTCTGGCAGTGCTCCTCCTGTTCCTCCTTGCACAAATGGTGGAGGTAGCGGTCCTGCTGCTGGGTTGTTGCCCTCCTACGGCCCCCTCCACGTCTCCTGGTGTACTGACAGACACAGCAAACCTTGCCACAGCTCACATTGATGTGCCATCCTGGATGAGCTGCACTACCTGAGCCACTTGTGTGGGTTGTAGAGTCCGTCTCATGCTACCATGAGTGTGAAAGCACAATCAACATTCAAAAGAGACCAAAACATCAGCCAGAAAGCATTGGTACTGAGATGTGATCTGTGGTCCCCACCTGCAGAACCACTCCTTTATTTAGTGTGTCTGGATAATTGCCAATAATTTCCATCTGTTGTCTATTCCATTTGCACAGCAGCATGTGAAATTGATTGTCAATCAGTGTTGCTTCCTAAGTGGACAGTTTGATTACACAGAAGTTTGATTGTTATATTGTGCTATTTAAGTTTTCCCTTTATTTTGTTGAGCAATGTATATTGGATTAATGTTCGATTAACACACGAATATCGGCGGGTTGGGCTGACACTCTAATGTGTATGAGGGCACCAGCCAAATGATCTTCGGGGAAGATGTCGATCGGGCATGTCCTGTCTCAGATCCATGATTGCTTTGCTCGGGCAGAGACTGTTGTCAGCTTTCTCGTAATGAATGCTTGGCCAAGCGAGCACTCTGGTGTATAGGAGAGACGGCCAAGATGGCTGCTGAAGTTTTGTGTTGCCGAAAGTCATCTATTATGTACGGCTGGCTCGTCCATTTGGAAGACCCCATCATAAAGCTACAAAAGCAATAGTAGTACCCATATATGAAACATTTCGAGTTACATATCATATTATTGCCCAAATATTAATTGTTGGCAGAAACACATACAGGTGCTTCACACAAAATTAGAAAATCAGCAGAAAGTTAATTGATCTCAGTTTTTCAATACAAAAAATGAAACTCATATTATATATAATCATTACACACAGAGTGATCTATTTCAAGTGTTTATTTCTGTTAATGTTGACGATTATGGCTTACAGCCAATGAAAACCCAAAAGTCATTATCTCAGGAAATTAGAATACTTTAGGATATTATCAAGAGGAAGATGAGAGACACCAGACCCAACAATGCAGACGAGCTCAACGATGCTTTCAAAGCAACCTGGGCTTCCATAACACCTCAGCAGTGCCACAGGCTGATCACCTCCATGCCACGCCGCATTGATGCAGTAACTGATGGAAAAGGAGCCCCGACCAAGTACTGAGTGCATTTACTGAACATACATTTCAGTAGGCCAACATTTCGGATTTTAAAATAATTTTTCAAGCTGGTGTCATAAAGTATCTAATTTACTGATTTACTGATTTAATGACTTTTGGGTTTTCATTGGCTGTAAGCCATAATCATCAACATTGACAGAAGTAAACACGTGAAATAGATCACTGTGTGTAATGACTATATAATATATGAGTTTCACTTTTTGTATTGAACAACTGACATAAATTAACTTTTTGATGATATTCTAATTTTGTGAGATGCACTTGTATATTAGTATCTACAATTGTGCTCAAAAGTTTACACACCCCAGCAGAATTTTTGCTTTCTTGGCCTTTTTTCAGAGAATATGAATGATAACACCAAACCTTTTTCTCCACTCATGGTTAGTGGTTGGGTGAAGCCATTTATTGTCAAACTACTGTGTTTTCTCTTTTTAAAATCATAATGACATCCCAATGGTACAAACCATGCAGGGTGCCCAAACTTTTGCATGTTCCTTTTTGTAGTTTTTAAAATGTAAGAAATGACTAAAAAAATATATCATTTTTCAACTTTAGGCCTTTTTTTTCCACTTGTTTAACTGTTCACAATAGCAGTAATTTTGATCAGGGGGCCCTAACTTTTACATGCCATTCATGTTAATATTATATTAACACTAAGATAACTGTACTGTTATATGAAATAGCCATTTATATATAGTGGTACGATTATATAGCCAATGCTATGAATCATGCTATACAGGTTAGTACCTAGTAGCACCCCCTTTTGCACATATCACAGCTAGTAAACACTTTTGTAGGCAGCCAAGAGTCATTCAGTTCTTTGAGAGATTTCCATCCATTCTTCCTTGGTGAATTCTTCCGGTTCTGTGAGATTCCTGGGTCGTCTTGCATGCACTGCTATTTTGAGGTCTAGCCAAAGATTATCAATGATGATCAGGTAAGGGGACTGTGAGGGCCATTGTAAAACCTTCAGCTTGCGCCTTTTGAGGTATTCTATTGTGGATTTTGACGTGTGTTTAGGATCGTTATCTATTTTTAGAAGCCATCCTCTTTTCAACTATTTTTTTTTTTTTTTACAGATGGTGTTATGTTTGCATCAAAAATTTGTTGAAATTTCATTGAATCCACTCTTCCCTCTACCCGTGAAATGTTCCCATGCCATTGGTTGCAACACAACTCCAAAGCATGATTGATGCCCCATGCTTAATGGTTGGTGAGATGTTTTCCTGAAATTGTGTGCCCGTTTGTCTCCATACCTACATTTGACCGTTGTGGCCAAAGAGTTCCATGTTCACCTAATCAGTCCACAGGACTTGTTTCAACAGTACATCAGGCTTGTTTAGATGTTCTTTTGCATACTTCTGAAGATTAATGTTATGGTTAGGACTCAGGATTGTTTTTCTTCTGATGACTCTTCCATGAAGGCCAAAGTAGAACAATGTACCCCAACTCCAGAGTCTGCTAAATCTTTCTGAAGGTCTTTTGCATTCAAGTGGGGAGTTCTGATTTGCCTCTGTAGCAATCCTACAGCAGCCCTCACTGAAATTTTGCTTGGTCTTCCAGACCTTATCTTGACCTCCACTGTTTCTGTTAATTGCCATTTCTTAATTACACTTCAAACTGAGAAAAGGGCAACTTGAAAAAGCTTTTCTATCTTCTTATGGCCGTCTCTTGCTTTGTTGGTCTCCACCATTTTCATTTTCAGAGGGCTAGGCAGCTGCTTAGAAGAACCCATGGCTGCAGTTTCTTGGCACAAGGTTAGAGGAGGCTGGGTTTTTATAAAGCTGGAAAATTTACATTGCCTGGCCTTTCCTAACGATGATAATGAACAAGCCATGACCCTAACAAGCTAATTAAGGTCTGAACCCTTGGTCAAAGTTATCATCTGTTCACACAAATCTACATGGGTGCCTAAACTTTTGCATTGGCCCATTTTCCTTTCTGTAATTTTTAAAATGTAAAAAAATAATATATTTTTTTGCCAAAAATGCAAAGGAAATGTGTCATCTTTAACTTTAGGCCTTTTAGAGATCATTTCACCTTCATCTTAACTGTTAACAATAACAGTAATTTTGACCAGGGGCGCCCAAACTTTTACATGCCACTGTATATTGAAGTGCTCATGGAATGGTTTCATTTATTCTAGTTTACATACAATACTATTATTCTGATTAGTGTCCATATAAATAGTTTCATCCATATTATTGTCCATATATTAGTGACAATAGTTATAGCAGTGCCATGTAATAGTTTCAGGTGTAATAGTTTGCAACATATGGTCTAGCTAAACCCTCTGTATTACAGTACCAGTCTTACCCGAGCCCATATAATAGCACCTACCATATTAGTATCCAAGAACAGTGTCAGGCCTAGCAGTGTCCATGTAAAAAGTACCGGTCATATCAGTGGCCATGTTATAGGACCATTCCTAGCCGTGTATATTTTATAACAGGGCTTTATGGTTGCCATATCATAGTGCCTGCATATTAACATTTATATAATAGGACTATACATAGCAGTGCCCATGTAGCAGTATTAACCATGTTAGTCACCATATAATAGTACCAGTTATATTAGTATAAAAGTTTTGTTGCTTTAACCATGTAATGGCACGAACAATTCCTGTGTACATACAATAGTACCATTCATATTAGTGTGCATGCATGCATGCAATAGTGACAGAACAACACTGTATATGCACATCCCTATTGGATCACTGGTAAAGAGGACCTGTCACCTGAGATTATATATATATATTTGTTTTTTTTACCTGCTGTAAATGCCCCTGTTCTTCTGAATCCGGTGTTAGTTTTCTTTTCTTCCTACACCTCTCCGTTTCTGAGATATGGCCTCCTCTTCCCTGTATACAAATCTAGTCTTGATAGCCAAGAGGGCGTGGTTTTCAACTCTCCTGTGGATGTCTTCTTGAGGGACACACCCACTTGAATATCAAGATTAGATTTACATACAGGGAAGAGTGGGTCGTATCTCAGTAACAGAGGCACAGGAAGAAAATAAAAGTAACACCGGATTCAGGAGAACAGAGGCATTTACACCAGGTAAAATATTACAAATTAATTGCAAGTAACAGGTCCCCCTTAATGATGACATATGGGGGCATTGTGAGGACCGTTACCCCTGTTATTAGGGTGAAAGCTGAGTGCTAGTTAGCTGACCATTGTCGTCAGCCGGTGTGGTGGATCGCGTCACCCTTTATAAATACAGCTCTGGCAAAAATTAAGAGACCACTTCTGTCTGATTTTTCTCTTTATAGGTATATTTGTGAGTAAAATGTAAATTGCTCTTTTAGTCTATAAACTTCTGACATGTCACTGAATTTCCAAGCAATACATTTTGCTTTTTTTTTTCTGACAAAGAAAAATGGTCAAAATTTAAAAAAATAAACAGTGCTTTCAGACCTCAAATAATGCAGAGAAAACAAGTTCATAATCATTTAGAAGCAACAATACTAATGTTTTAACTCAGGAAGAGTTCAGAAACCAATATTTTGTGGAATAACCATGTTTTTAATCACAGCTTTCATGCGTCTTGGCATGCTTTCCACCAGTCTTTCACACTGCTTTTGGGTGACCTTATGCCACTCCTGGTACAAAAATTTAAGCAGTTCTTCTTAGTTTGATGACTTGTAACTATCCATCTTCCTCTGATTACATTCCAGAGGTTTTCAATGGGTTCAGGTCTGGAGATTGGGCTGGCCATGACAGGGATTTCATGTGGTGGTCTCTTAATTTTTGCCAGAGCTGTATGTGGATGTTGCAGAATTTAGGGGCAATGCTCTTAGCCTGTGGTCGGCTTCACCCAGTGTCGGACTGGGGTGCCAAGGGCCCACCAGTAACATTGACTTTGAATGGGCCCGCTTTTCACCTGCATACAGATATTACACTACCCTCTTTCACAAATTTACCTATTTCTCTACATAATAATATAGTAGTTTGGTTAATGAATAGGGAAATGCTGCTTTTTTCTGTACAGAGTGAATTTTGCCAAGTACTGCCCACACGTGGGGTATTGAGCCCAGATCTGCACAGGGGCCCACCAGGAGATTCCCCTGCTCTCCTGTGGGCCAGTCCGAGCCTGGCTTCACCCCTCATCTTCCCAGAATCCCGAGCTGCAGGAGTAATGTGAGGGAGACTAGATCTGTCCTTGAGGCCACAGGGGAAGGAGAGGCGGCCCTGTCCTTGTGGCCATTTGTTATATTTCACCCCTGACAAGATGTTTGTCTTTGAAGTAAATGATCATCATCACCTCTGTGGACAAGTAACCTGCAGTTTACCCTTCACAGCCCCCACCCGAGCGACCAAATGTCCCCCCAGTCCAGGATCAGCCCAGGTCTTATGTCTTGTGCTTATAAATGGGCCTGGATAGGCTTAGCTACATTAGTTCAGCGGATGGCACCTCACATTAGTGGCTTAGATGCAGCAGCTGAGCAGACATTATCACAGATTAATGGCTTAGATGCAGCAGCTGAGCAGACAGTATGACACAATGGCTTAGATACAACACCTATGCAGACAGTATCACACATTAATGTCTTGAAATAAAAGCAGCTGGACAGTATTACATAAATGGCTTAGATACAGCAGGTGAGCAGACAGTGACACATTAATGGTTCAGATACACCTATGCAGACAGTGTCAAACATTAATGGCTTAGATACAGCAACTGAACAGACTGTATTACACATAAAAGGCTTAGATACAGCAGTTGAGCAAACAGTATCACACATTAATGTAGACACATTAATAGCTGGAATACATCAGCTGTGCAGACATAAGCACATAATGGCTTAGATAGCTCAACAGATAGTATCACACAATAGGTTTAGATGTAGCAACTCCATAGACAATATCACATATGACCGGTTTGGATACATCTGATCAGAAGACTACATAACACATTAAGAGTTAGATACAGCAGCTAAACAGAGTGTTGCACATGATGAGCTTGGATACTTTGAGCAGACAGTAATACACATTAATGGCTTAGATGCAGCAGCTCAGCAGACAGTATTACACATGATGAGCTGGGATGGACACTCCTCCTGACAGGACAGTATCACCCAGCATACGCTTAGATACACCCTCATAGCCTCATGAATAGATGACAGTGTCGTGGAGGGGTTTGAATATATGGCACCTGGTCTGTGATAATCCGCGTGGTGCGTTCCTGGTCATATATAGATGAGGCCGGCCTCTATTTCCGGACCCCATACTCCACTATATATAGGTGTCCCCAGAACTGGCAGATGATGGAAAGTTGCGGCCTCGCTGGAGTATTTATAATTTACAGGCTTATTTAGGATGAGCCATAGAAATAGAGCGGGTGTATGGCAACAAGGGCAAACATGGAGGGTGGCGGGAGCAAGTACTGTACCCGTATACTACTGTGAGGGAATAATCCTGGATAACCCTCATAACTTCCTTTTAATTTTTGCATCATCTGATCTTGATAAGCTGAGAAATTATCTTGTATCCTTTCTTGCCAAGGGCATCTTATCACGGCAGCCATTTTAGAAGCTACAAAGCTATAATTTAGTCACAGAGTCACCTGGACTTCATAGAACCTGCTCGCTCCTGCCCCTTGTGGCTATACTAAATGCAGCAGTCGATCTCTGGCAACCTAAAAGTTAAAGGGATGATCGCTTCAGAAATAACCAGTTTCAGAAAGAGGCAGCTAAGGGCCCCATCTCACATAGCGACTCACCAGCGATCCCGACAACGATATGCACGTGTCAGGATCGCTGCTGAGTCGCTACATGATCGCTGGTGAGCTGCCAAACAGGCAGATCTCAGCAGCGATCAGGACAGCGAGTACGCCGGTAACAAGCGATGCACGTCGCTTAGTTACCGGCATACCAGCGCGCTGGTGCAGGGAGCTGTTAGGCTACTTTCACACATCAGTTTTTTTGTGTCAGGGGCCCTGATTTTAAAAAACTGATGCAACTGATCAGTTTTCTTGCCGGATCCGTCAGTCCTGACCTTTTCAACCCGGAAAGATAAAATTTCCATGCAGTTGAAAATGCAGATACCAATGTTGAGAGAGAGAGAAAGAGAGAGAGAGAGAGAGAGAAAAAAAACAAAAAAAAACCTTGCAGCCAGCGTCTTGTCCGGCCGCTGGAATGTACATTTCCGCCGGATCCGGCCAAAAACGGATGCAACGCAGTGACATCAGGCGCGATCCGGCGCTAATGTAAGTCAATGGTAAAAAAAACACGCCGGATCGCGCCTGACACAAAAAACCTGATGTGTGAAAGCAGCCTTAAGAAACCCGATGTGTACCTTGGTTACCAGCTTCAGCTCGCTGATCGCTGGTCTCCTGCCTGTCACCCGCAGCGATGCGTGCCTGCCAGTGGGAGACCAGCGATCAAAGAAAAGTCCAGGACATTCAGCGACGATCAGCGATACCCAGCAGGGGGGCTGATCGTCGCTGCATGTCAAACTTGGCGAGATCGCTTCTGAGATCGCTGTTGCGTCGCAAAATTTGTGACTCAGCAGCGATCTCGCTATGTGAGACGGGGCCCTGACCAGCTGATCGCTCTGGGTCTCGCTCCCGACTCCCTACTTCACTGCCCACAAAGTGAAAAAATTACTGTGAACAAGCCAATTCCCTTAAAGGGATTCACCACCACATAAATAAAGTTAATTGATGAGCACACAAGAAAGATTGACCCTTTACTTTGTTACTATAAGTGCCCCGTCTCACATAGCGACTCACCAGTGATCCCGACAACGATATGAACTTGTCAGGATCGCTGCTGAGCTGCCAAACAGGCAGATCTCAGCAGCGATCAGGACAGCGAGTACGCCGGTAACAAGCGACACACGTCGCAGCCCCGCGCCTAGAAACCTGATGTGTACCTTGGTTACCATCTCCCTGCACCAGCGCGTTGGTATGCCGGTAACTAAGCGACGTGCATCACTTGTTACCGGCGTACTCACTGTCCTAATCGCTGCTGAGATCTGCCTGTTTGGCAGCTCAGCAGCGATCATGTAGCAACTCAGCAGCGATCCTGACAAGTTCATATTGTTGTCTGGATCACTGGTGAGTCGCTATGTGAGACGGGGCCCATAGAGTACACATGAAAATCCATTTGAGATTGGCTGAATAATCTTGATATAAAAATGAGCAGCACTTTTAAAATGGATCATACAACCATTCTGACATGGATTTTCAAAGTAAGCACACCAGCTTCAGCAGGTCTTGAAGTTCTACTGAATAGTGATTGCAGTTTTATTGTTACCATTGATGACGGATCCACTTTCATATGTCGATATACACACAAATAAACTACAAAGAATTCATACGCGTTTCAGGCATTCATTGCATATAAACACTAAATCAACCCACGCATTTCAGGGTGTTCATGATCAGTTTAGTTGTTTATATGCATCTTAAGAACTCATTGATCGGGTGATCGACAGCTTGTTTACACGGCAAGATAAAAAAAAAAAAGCTTTTTTCGCCATTAACAACGCTTCTTCACGTTTATCCTGTTCAGCTTTCCACTAATCATCCAGAGACCACTTATCAATTTATTACAATAACTACTTTCTATGTATAAGGGTTAATCACCAGAGAACAAGGGGCACTAATGAGATGTTAATACATTAAATTCAAGCCTCTGTAATTAGATTTAGAGACAGCAGGCTGGTGACATTCCAATCAGGGTAATCATGGTGGTTTATTTACTGTCCATCAGACAAGTCTATGGTGCATTGTAAGCCCAGGATGCTCCTGACAAAGGCTTTGATGTCTCACAGTGAGAACTCTTTGCTTTGATGATACCTTTAACCTTTTCAATCACTGATAAATCTTTAATGATATCTCATGTGCATTCTTCCATTGTTAAAGGATCTAATGTAATCCTATATAATACTGGATCATTACATTTTTTAGAGCCACTTATTTTGATTACAATAAAACATTTGCCATTCTTAGGAGACAGTTCAATTCTGAATGCAGTTTATTACGCTAACATCTTTTGCTTGCAGTACCATTTTTCACCACAGTGGTCATCCCCCTTAATTTCCATAACCAGCAATGCAACAGCGCCCCCAGTTCTAATCGTTATCGTTCCAATAATAATAATAATAATCTTTATTTTTATATAGCGCTAACATATTCCGCAGCGCTTTACAGTTTGCACACATTATCGTCGATGGGGCTCACAATCTAGATTCCCTATCTGTATGTTTTTGGAGTGTGGGAGGAAACCGGAGTACCCGGAGGAAACCCACGCAAACACGGGGAGAACATACAAACTCCTTGCAGATGTTGTCCTAGGTGGGATTCGAACCCAGGACTCCAGCGCTGCAAGGCTGTAGTGCTATCCACTGAGCCACCGTGCCGCCCGTTCCAAGAGTCAAACGCTCAAAAAATGAATTGCCAGATTTAAGTTTTCAAGTACATGTAATTTTGCCATGTTTGTGATATTTATTAGATGGTGTGTAGAACTTTATAAGCAATTTTATTATTATTCCAATGCCCCACACAGTCTTAGATAAAAAAAAATTGCTACCAGTGTGGATATACAGCTCCTGTGCAAAACCTGTGTCTCCTTGGTTAGTTGGACCCTGCAGTTTGTTATGTCCCCCTCCTTTACTGCCTATAAGGGACAGGTGTGAAGTAGAACATGACTGTAAAGCCCACCATACATGACAGTTGTCGGTTGAACGAACATACGTCAGACAGCTATCTCTTGAGTCCCCCATACAAAGGAACGTTAAACTTGGCCAATCCCCTGTGTTCTTCACGAGAGAACTTTTCTGGCAGCGGCCTATCTCCTAGAAAACCATTAAAAATCTGACGTGTCATATAAGTTTGCCTGACAGTAGTTGGGGGAAAATCAGCATGGCCCCATACACATTGGACTGTCATCCCATCCGCCAATATAAGCTGAGTTTAAGGCCCCCATGCACACTAGACTAATTGTCAGCTGAACTCGCCAATATTGACGGGTTCAGCCGATGTTCTAAGTTGTAGGCTGACTGATGATGGTCTGGAGAGATGTCGATCAGACATGTCTAATTGCAGACTGCTGAGCTGATCGCATTGTTCTCTCCTGAGACAAGCCACAGACCGACATACCAGTTGGGTGGTTTTCTCATAGAAAACAGAGGAGCACTCATTCGGCCAAGCACCATCATATGGCCAGAAGCCATCTAATGTGTATGGCCAATTTTAGCCTGGTGGCCTTCAGATCTGACTACAAGGAGGGTTTGTTTGTAGTCTGTAACCATGGAGACACAGGTCTGCAGAGATGTTGAAGGACTAATGATAGGAGATTTTCAATCTATTTTTTTCTCTTTGATGCACTGGATGCAGAAGTCTGTACACCCTTTCTGATGTCACTGTGTTATACCGGGTGCACACTAGATCTCTATAGTAATGTGGGACAGGTATGAGTGCTAAGAACGCTGTCAGATGTCATATTGATCATTGACCGCAGTCCTCAAGATCTCGGTGCGTCTGTTTGTTAAGCCTCCCTAGGTCACTGATCTTTTCCCATGTGGCTGTTTCCTAGGATTCCCATATTAATCATTTCCTAGTCCTGTGTCTTCTGTTTGGCATTAAATCTGTCACAGACAAGGAGCTGCCCTTCCTCCCCAGCCCCTCCAAAAAATGTACAAATTAGCCTGACCTGTGTAGACAGGATTTACTCCCCATCTCCCACATCTAACTGGTTTTCCTGCACAACCCTGCGATCAGGAGGGTCGCAGGATTGTGCATCTTCTTAGTGTCCAGACCCCCTTTTTCAGTCACTTACAACTAGTTCTTGGTAATAGTTATAATATTTTTTGCTCGCTTATAGAAGAACAATGTTATTCTGGTATAACCATAAACTAACTCCACCTAGTGGCTAAATTATTGTGAAAAACCAATGTACGTCTGTATACGGCAATGATTCCAATATGGTAGAAACATATAAGCGGAACATGACAGGCGTACAGTGAACTGGAGAAAAAGTATGCTAGTGTTCTGTATCTAAGCCATGAGATAGGATACTGTCTGCTGAGACACACTGTAAATGTTTGTTGCTTGCTGAAGTACTGTATTTAAGTCTATGCCACTGTATCTAAGTATATCATATGGGATACTAGCTGCTGAGCAGTTGTATCTAAGCCCAATATGTGTGATAGAGTTTGCCAAACTGGAGTATCTAAACTTACGATGTGACGTTGTTTGCTGAACCTCTGTATCTAAACCTTTCATGTGTGATACAACGGTTTCTGAAAAAGTATCTAAGCCAGTCATGTGTGACACTATGACATGGAAGAAAGTATATAAGTCTTCCTGACATATGATACTATCTGCAGAATCATATTTCTAAGAGTATTATACCATCTGCGACCCATGTATCTAATCCTATCAGGTGCGATATTGTCAAGGGCCAGTGTATCTAATCCTATCATGTGTGATACAGTCTGTACAGAAGCTGTATCTAAGCTAATCATCCATGATATTGTTTGCCAAGCCAGTCTGTCAAATCATTGTGTTATACTGTCATAGACTGGTGAATCTAATCCACTGATATGTGATACCGTCATATGTTGATGTATCTAATCCACTCATGTGTGATACTGCCATGTGCCAGTGTTTCTAATCCAGTCACATGTGATACCATCAGGGATTGGTGTGCCTATTAAGTGAGACAAAGTCGGAGATCAGTATATCAAATCACATCATGTGTGATACACCCATCCATTACTGTATCTCAGCCTGCCATGTATCCTTTGTGTGTAATAAACCCTCTGCTAATATATATCATAGAATCATAGAATGGTAGAGTTGGAAGGGACCTCCTGGGCCTTCTGGTCCAACCCCCTGCTCAAAGAACACTAAAACAACAGAATATAACTCCAAGTAAATCAAACTTCTGTGAAATCAAACTGTCCACTTACAGTAGGAAGCATCACTGATTGACAATCAATTTCACATGCTGTTGTGCAAATGGAATAGACAACATATGGAAATTATTGGCAATTAACAAGACACTCAATAAAGGAGTGGTTCTGCAGATGGGGACCACAGACCACATCTCAGTACCAATGCTTTCTGGCTGATGTTTTGGTCACTTTTGAATGTTGATTGTGCTTTCACACTCGTGGTAGCATGAGACGGACTCTAAAACCCACACAAGTGGCTCAGGTAGAGCAGCTCATCCAGGATGGCACATCAATGCGAGCTGTGGCAAGGTTTGCTGTGTCTGTCAGCGTAGTGTCCATAGGCTGGAGGCGCTACCAGGAGACAGGCCAGTACACCAGGAGACATGGAGGGAGCCGTAGGAGGGCAAGAACCCAGCAGCAGGACTGCTGCCTCCACCTTTGTGCAAGGAGGAACAGGTGGAGCACTGCCAGAGCCCTGCAAAATGACCTCCAGCAGGCCACAAATGTGCATGTGTCTGCACAAACGGTTAGAAACCTACTCCATGAGGATGGTCTGAGTGCCCGACGTCCACAGATGGGGGTTGTGCTCACAGCCCAACACCGTGCAGGACGCTTGACATTTGCCACAGAACACCAGGATTGGCAAATTCGCCACTGGCAATGTCACGACGTATAACAGATATATTCAAAGATAGCAACCTATATCTAATGTGACATCATTCTAAATTTCATATAATAGAGAAAATCAACATGTATACATAGTATCTGCCAGCAATGTCTTACCTGACATAATATCCTATGTATTGTGGGTCAATTCTGTGTACGTGTCACGCTGTCTCTGGATAGAGGTGGACCGGGGTCTATGCTGACCCTGAACTGGGGTCCTGACTAGTCCCTCTACCTGGAGGTACTGTTAATGGTACAGAGGTCCAGGCCGCCAGCGTAACCCTGTCTCCTGTAGATCCCTGACCACTGTAATCTAGTCCTGAGAAGGACCCTGATTACCACCACAGGGAATGGGCAGGTCACAGCTTACACACAGTCTAAGACAAACGAGACAGACAAGGGGTAAAGAAAACACAGCCTTGCATACAACACTTCCACTGCAGAGGAACACAAAAGGTTAAGGAGATAAACAATAAGCGAGGAGAGGAAAAACCACAACAGGCACTCTTAGCTTAAGTCTTCTCAGAAACGATCCGCTCTGCTGGTCTGAATGAATGCTTTCACCGCAACTTCCCCAGCAGACCAGCAGGTATATGAAGGAAGCTAATTAACAAAACATCAATCGCAGCTGGGCGAGGCTGGTCAGCCCAGCACCGAGAGAGAAAGAATTAACTCCCTCAGTGCCGAAAAACACCCAGCACCAGAAACTCAGCTGTGCGAAGTCAGGGTGTGCAATCGCGACGATCTCCGCCGCGACACACCCGTGACAGGCGCCTTGTGCTCTTCACAGATGAAAGCAGGTTCACACTGAGCACATGTGACAGAGTCTGGAGACGCCGTGGAGAGTGGTCTGCTGCCTGCAACATCCTTCAGCATGACCGGTTTGGCAGTGGGTCAGTAATGGTGTGGGGTGGCATTTCTTTGGAGGGCCGCACAGCCCTCCATGTGCTCGCCAGAGGTAGCCTGACTGCCATTAGGTACTGCCATCAGACCCCTTGTGAGACAATATGCTGGTGCAGTTAGCCCTGGGTTCCTCCTAATGCAGGTCAATGCCAGACCTCATGTGGCTGGAGTGTGTCAGCAGTTCCTGAAAAGATGAAAGCATTGAGGCTATGGACTGGCCTGCCCGTTCCCCAGACCTGAATCCGATTGAGCACATCTGGGACATCATGTCTCGCTCCATCCACCACAGACTGTCCAGGAGTTGGCGGATGCTTTAGTCCAGGTCTGGGAGGAGATCCCTCAGGAGACCATCCGCCGCCTCATCAGGAGCATGCCCAGGCATTGTAGGGAGGTCATACAGGCACGTGGAGGCCACACACACTACTGAGCATCATTTTGGCTTGTTTTAAGGACATTATATTCCACTTTAATTTTGTGGGTGACTCCAAATGCATGCCTCCATTGGTTAATAAATTTGATTTCCAGTGATGATTTTTGTGTAATTTTGTTGTCAGCACATTCAACTTTGTACAGAACAAAGTATTCAATGTGAATATTTAATTCATTCAGATCTAGGATGTGTTATTTGAGTGTTCCCTTTATTTTTTTGAGCAGTGTGTATGTGTATGTATATTATATATATATATATATATATATATATATATATACAATATATATACACACACACAACACACACACACACACACACACACACACGTGGTCTGGATGCCCATTTTCCCTCGGCCATCAGAACTTGATGGATTGCGGGCGGCTGTCACATAACTATGTATCAGATTGAGTTGGTTGCGCCCCACGCATTTCATTCCCAGAGACTGACTTCTTATCTGTGCAGATTGCTGCCTCTGAGCAGGAGCTTTCATGTAATGTATGATAGGGCTGCTGGAGATAAGGAGGCAATGCTTCTGCTGGAGGATACAAGAATTCCTGGTATGGGGAGAAAAATATTTAGAGTTGAGAGTCCTCAGTGGTTGATACCTTTTAATGGCTAACTGAAAAGATGGTAACAAATTGCAAGCTTTCGAGACTACTCAGGTCTCTTCATCAGGCTGAACTAATACAAAATCTGAAGAATCACATATTTATACACAAAACAGGACAGAAAAAATGCAATAGGTAAGACAAGTGACGTGAAGCAGAATAGTCATTATGGCAGAGGGATGAGCATAAATATTGGAACAGTTCATAGATAAGGAGAGAAAGTTTTATTACCCTCTGATTGGGGTCTGGTAATGTTTTGTGATGTTTTCACAGGGTATTTGGTATGGGGAGAAAAGAAATACTAAGTAAATAGACCAGGCCTCCAGAGGAGCAGGGTGGGTGCATGACTGACCCCTCATCAGCTGGGGAGAGAATTGAGAGAGTGGCTTATCATTGGAAGTCTACAGTCCTCAGCTTTTTTTTTTTAATTTTAGCACTGGTCAATGGGATAATGATCAACAGTAATGGGCAATGAGAACTGAAGGATTTATCAGTCGAAGGTCTGAACCCATCCGGGTTGTGATCCCCGCTGGCGCCCTTCTATGGTTGTCTTGAAAACCGTATGTTCAACCTCAAGAACACATCGATCTAGAAGAGCTTCTAATACCTGAAGATCCCTTTAAAAGTTAAGAACGGGGTGACGTATAACATGCCTTATAGAGTGTTCATCGCATTGCTGCTCTCAGGTCTGGAAGACTGGTAGTGTACATGGAAATTATAATGGTAGAATATAGAAAGGGACCACCAGAAGGACCTCAACCACCTATACTTTCTGACCAGATCTGTCGAGATGAATCACAGCTCTAGAGGACTGTTGGTGTCCATGAAAATTATAGGGGTGGATTATAAGAAGGGACTACTAGGAGGACATGCTTTACATATATTTTCTGACCAGACCTGTTGAGTAGAGATTCCTGGAAAAGAGGGCGAGAGTGAAAGAGACTAAAGTTAGCTCGGGTACCAGAACCCAAACCTCCACTAGTCAGCTCATCTGTACTCCTCAGGACTGTTGATATCCATTAAAATGAATAGATTCTTGTAGTAGGACAAAAATGCTAAGCAACTCGTGATTCCAGACAGGGATCCCTTTACGAAGACCCTTTCATAAACTTGTTATAACAGAGACTGAATTATGACCCTAGGGTTTGTGTATGTTTTCCTAAAGGGTATGCCACACTAAACAGCGTCGCTAACGAGATCGCTAAAATACGTCACTATTTAGCGATCTCGTTCGTGACGCTATTGTGTGTGGCATGTAGCAACGACGTGGCCCCTGCTGTGATCTCGCTGATCGTTCACTAGAGTTCTGGACCGTATTTAGATCGTTGGCGTCCCGCTGGTGAGCCTATATCGCTGTGTCTGGCACCTTTTGTGAGCGATGTGCGCTGTTTTTTACATCGCAATGACCGTTAAAGTCGTTAATGAGATCGCTAACCGCTTATGCGTCGTTAACGAGATCGCTAAGTGTGGCAGCTACTAGCGACATTAAAACGATCACAAAAACGATCGCATTAGTATGCGTCGTTATTGTGATCGTTAGCGGGAGCGTTTAGTGTGGCAGTACCTTAAATCTACCAACTTCTAAAACACAATTTCTTGACTATTTTGCCCAGTGCTCCTCTCCAGTCCACACAGCAGGGTCTCACATCATGGCAATTTGTGAATTGTTTATCCAGACTTCAAATTACATGTTGCTGATAATTAGAACATCACTTTACACCTGAGGACATTTACTGTACATAGACAGTCAGGATTGTGAGGACCTGAGGCAAGTCTGGGTGAAGTCAGCCCATAAGGAGGGTGTGGATGCTGAACCTATCTCCCAGGGGGGTCACACTCTAACACCTCATGTGCCAATGTAGCCACCTCAGCACACCTGATTACTGGAGGCTCTGACCTTGTACACCATCCTGCCTTTTATTGATGCCCAGTTTATTTTGCTTGGTGGCTAAGTGGATAATACACATACAGTACAGACCAAAAGTTTGGACACACCTTCTCATTCAATGATTTTTCTGTATTTTCATGACTATGAAAATTGTAGAATCACACTGAAGGCATCAAAACTATGAATTAACACATGTGGAATTATACATTACTTTTTACAAAAAAGTCGTGAAACAACTGAAAATATGTCTTATATTCTAGGTTCTTCAAAGTAGCCACCTTTTGCTTTGATTACTGCTTTGCAGCAGAAAAGGTGAACGGATGGACTCTACATGCCTGGTTCCCACCGTGAAGCATGGAGGAGGTGGTGTGATGGTGTGGGGGTGCTTTGCTGGTGACACTGTTGGGGATTTATTCAAAATTGAAGGCATAGTGAACCAGCATGGCTACCACAGCATCTTGCAGCGGCATGCTATTCCATCCGGTTTGCGTTTAGTTGGACCATCATTTATTTTTCAACAGGAAATGACCCTAAACACACCTCCAGGCTGTGTAAGGGCTATTTGACCAAGAAGGAGAGTGTTGGGGTGCTACGCCAGATGACCTGGCCTCCACAGTCACCAGACCTGAACCCAATCGAGATGGTTTGGGGTGAGCTGGACCGTTCACCGCTTCAATTTGAATAAATCCCCAACAGTGTCACCAGCAAAGCACCCCCACACCATCACACCACCTCCTCCATGCTTCACGGTGGAAACCAGGCATGTAGAGTCCATCCGTTCACCTTTTCTGCGTGCAAAGCAGAAATCAAAGCAAAAGGTGGCTACTTTGAAGAACCTAGAATATAAGACATATTTTCAGTTGTTTCAGACTTTTTTAGTAAAGTGTAATGTATAATTCCACATGTGTTAATTCATAGTTTTGATGCCTTCAGTGTGATTCTACAATTTTCATAGTCATGAAAATACAGAAAAATCTTTGAATGAGAAGGTGTGTCCAAATATTTTGGTCTGTACTGTATGTGGTCTGAGGAAACATCTGGCTAAATGTTGGACTCACTAGCTCACTAGGCGAGGTGGATCCTCTAAGCCTCAGGACTGGGTGGGCACACAGACCCCGGGCATTGATGAAGTAAGTTGGAAGGCACATGGGCAGCGAGGACTAGGCACACACAGGAATTTCAGGAGCAGGAGTATGGATGAAGTGGAACCAAGTAGGGATGGAAGTAAGTTAAGCACCGTATGCACCAAAGGTGAAGCAAAGCAAACAGAGGTCAAGAGTCTCAATCCCAAGACACAGGTGTGTGTATGTGTCAATGGGCCTTAAGTAGGGCTAGGGAGATAATGTCATTAATCAACGCCGGGCAACTTACAAAACCTGAGGAGTAGCACATCAGAGGGCAATGGACCTAGAGGAAGGAAGCAGAGCCCAGGACCGGCGTGTAACAACTAAGCTGAAAAAACAACCATCTAATATATATGGGGTAAAGAAGTTTTGTGTTGTTGGATTTCAACATGTCCTATCATTTTGTACTGTGGACAGATAGGCTGCAACCAGACATGGCTTGATCTTCTCTCCCCATTGAAAACACGTGCACATACTTGGTCTTCTGCCTCACAGACTTTTTAAAAAAAAAACGAGTTTGACATAAACTCTCTGACTGGTTACGTGGTCAATTGGTTGTCTCTGTGGCGCCCCCTCAGTCTCTTGGTGGCATTATAGAAAGCAGTTTAGTTGATTTTGGCTTGCCCTAAGATTCTAGTCCTTGTCTTATGGGGTTTTTCGGAAATGAAAGCTCAGGCCTGGCGCTCCTTTTTCAGTCTGACCGAATTTACAAAAAATGGAATCAATGGACCGGTATCTCCTTTCCAGGATGGCATAATGGACGTTTTGTCCTTGGACCTAAAAACGTCTGATTCTGACCCATAATATACCCAGGCATATTGTATGAATAATTTATTTCTGAATTGCATAGAAAATTGCAATAATTGACGGATCTGGGTAGAATCTTTACATCGGGGTTCGGCTCCGGAGGATGCAATCCGTATAAGGGGGCCCTGGGATAAAATGCGTAAGAAGCACCGACCACAAAAGTCATTCTGGTACATTGTGACGTGCCAGCCACAATGTATTATCTTGGAAGGACACTAATATAAAGGGGGTTATCTTAGTGATGTCAGTTGGGGGTTTCCTCCTTCAAAGGAAAATGGAAAAATAGATTCATAGGAAGCTCTAGTGAATATAGATTCATATCATACTCACTCATGGAGCGGAGATCCAGCACTGAATCATAAAGAGACTTACTGCCATTCTTCCCTTTAATTACTTCCCTAAAATTTTAGCTCCAGCTTGTGTGAGCCTCATTCTGCCATAGAATTAAGATGGATAGCTATTTTCATCAATAAAAAGCGCCACACCTGTCCACAGGTTGCGTGTGGTATTGCAGTTCAACTTCATTCACTTCAAGAAGCCAAGCGGCGATACAAACCACAGCCAGGTGATGTTTGCCTGATAGCGCCTACATATACCGATACATTGTGAACTATCAGGAAAGTAGAGATTTTTGGCACTGTGCTGTTTAGGCCTACTTTCACACTTCAGGCTTAAATGCAGGTATCAATGAGAGAGAGAGAGAGAGAGAGAGAGAGATCTCGGGAAGAGATCTCGTTGCCGAGATTTGAATGAGAGTATGCGGCGGCCATCTTGCCGGAGGCCCCTGGCGGCCATTCCTCAGGCCGGCACCGCGTCGCAGCTGCGGGGGGCTTTCCGGCTGGGACGAAATGCCGGCGGAGCCCCCCACGCAGCCCAGAGGCCCGCTGCTGCCCGGACACCACCACCGCACCACAGGCTGCATCGGGACCGCCATCGGAGGCCCTGGCGGCCTTCAGCCTGGCACCGCGTCGCAGCTGCGGGGGGGGGGCTTTCCGGCTAGGACGAAATGCCGGCGGAGCCCCTGACGCAGCACAGAGCCCCGCTGCTGCCCCGACACCACCACCGCAGCGCAGCGAAGCTGCATTGGGAGCGCCGCCGCCACTGGACTTTCTGGTATGTTTTCGACCATAAGACGCACCCCCATTTTCCCCAAAAATTTTTGGGGAAAAAAGTGCTTTTTATGGTTTCGAAAAATACGGTAATTTATACAACCAATGGATGAATTTAACGTCAGGTTATAAGCTTTTATTTACATAACATGGATAAGCGACATAACTTCTGTCAGGGAGTGTATTAGTTATAGTCTTGTACATAGGGGCAGTATTATAGTAGTTATATTCTTGTACATAGGGGGCAGTATTATAGTAGTTATATTCTTGTACATAGGAGCAGTATTATAGTAGTTATATTCTTGTATATAGAAGCAGTGTTATTGTAGTTATATTCTTGTACATGGGGGCAGTATTATAGTAGTTATATTCTTGTACATAGGGGCAGTATTATAGTAGTTATATTCTTGTACATAGGGACAGTATTATAGTAGTAATATTCTTGTATATAGAAGCAGTGTTATAGTAGTTATATTCTTGTACATAGGGGCAGTATTATAGTAGTTATATTCTTGTACATAAGAGCAGTATTATAGTAGTTATATTCTTGTACATAGGGGCAGTATTATAGTAGTTATATTCTTGTATATAGAAGCAGTGTTATAGTAGTTATATTCTTGTACATAGGGGCAGTATTATAGTAGTTATATTCTTGTATATAGAAGCAGTGTTATTGTAGTTATATTCTTGTACATGGGGGCAGTATTATAGTAGTTATATTCTTGTACATGGGGCAGTATTATAGTAGTTATATTCTTGTACATAGGGAGCAGTATTATAGTAGTTATATTCTTGTACATAAAGGCAGCATTATAGTAGTTATATTCTTGTACATAAAGGCAGCATTCTAGTACTTATTGAAGTCAGATATATCCTACTTAGAGTTTATCAGAACTGAATCGTGTAAGCAATAAATCATCACAGACAACCTTACTACACAGATATATCTCCAGTAGTAATTTTTTACCCCAGCTCATTCAAAGTGCCATACCAAACAGCGGGTGACACAGAGCAATGTACTATTCTTTGCTCATGCTAAACAATCAAAGTTGCATCCACTATAATATTTTAATGCAACCATATCTCTTAGTAAATATTATCTCTTCTATTGAATAGTTTGTGTATATATATATATATATATATATATATGTATATATATATACATATATATATATATATATATATATATACACACACCCAGCATGCGGTGTACCCCACACGCTATGGTATATACAGACATTTCCTCTTGTTACATTTCATGTTATTTTGTTACTTTCAGAAACTCCTACTTTAAAACCACAATAAAAGTTGTTGCCAAGGTAGAATCGCTGCTTATACCTGAGACTGAACTAATATAGGGGAAATACAAATACTACAATACTGTCCTCTATAAGAAGAATATAACTACTATAATACTGCCCCCTATGTAAAAAAAATACGGATTTTTGTGTTACTCACCGTAAAATCCTTTTCTCCGAGACGCTCATTGGGGGACACAGGACTGTGGGTGTATGCTACTGCCGCTAGGAGGCTGACACTAAGTAAATATAAAAAAAGGTTAGCTCCTCCTCCGCCGTATACACCTCAGCACTGGCCGCAGGCAAACCCAGTTTAGTGCAAAAAGCAGTAGGAGGCTAAAGAATAAATCAGTGTTAATACAGGTACAATATATCCAGAAGTAAATCTACTGATATAGACCCAAACAAATAGAATTAACTTAGAAAACGAAGCCATCCGGCTATAAGGGAGGGTGCTGTGTCCCCCAATGAGCGTCTCGGAGAAAAGGATTTTACGGTGAGTAACACAAAAATCCGTATTTCTCCTTCGTCTCATTGGGGGACACAGGACTGTGGGACGTCCCAAAGCAGTCCCTTGGGTGGGAAACCGACTCCACAGTGTAATTTATAACCAAGCATTGCTTATAGGTGCGCAACCGCGCCCTGAAGAATCCTTCTACCCAGACTGGCATCCGCAGAAGCCTGAGTATGGACATTATAATGCTTGGAAAAGGTATGCAGACTGGACCAGGTTGCCGCCTTACAAACCTGTTCCACCGAAGCCTGATGCCGAAGGGCCCAGGAGGCACCCACCGCTCTGGTGGAGTGAGCCCTGATTCCTGCGGGAACCACCGCTCCTCTAATGCGGTAAGCCTCCTGAATGGCTAA
The DNA here is from genome assembly GCA_033576555.1 of Oophaga sylvatica. Classification (NCBI taxonomy): domain Eukaryota; kingdom Metazoa; phylum Chordata; class Amphibia; order Anura; family Dendrobatidae; genus Oophaga; species Oophaga sylvatica. Next base: position 102,230,528 of record JARQOD010000003.1, read on the forward strand.
CCGAATCCACCTAGCTAAGGTTGATTTAGAGGCAGCGAGTCCCTTCCTGCGACCCTCAGGGAGAACAAACAGCGTGTCCGTTTGCCGAAAGGACGCCGTCCGAGATACATATCTCCTGAGCGCTCTCACAAGATCTAACATATGGAGAGCCTTCTCAACCCGGTGCGTAGGAGCTGGGCAAAAAGAAGGTAGAACAATATCCTCATTGATATGAAAAGAGGACACGACTTTAGGCAAAAAAGGTGGTGTTGGCCTGAGCACCACCTTATCCTGATGGAAAAGCAAGTACGGAGCCCGACAAGACAGTGCTGCCAGCTCCGAAACCCGCCTAATGGATGTTATGGCTACCAAAAACACCACTTTCCATGAAAGAAATGCCAGAGAAACCTCCTGCAGAGGTTCAAATGGAGATTCCTGCAGGACTCCCAGGACTAGATTGAGATCCCAAACATCTAAGGGAGCCTTGTAGGGGGGAACTATATGGACAACCCCCTGAATAAAGGTCCTAACCTGAAAATTAGACGCAATCCTTCGCTGAAAAAGCACTGACAAGGCTGATATCTGCCGTCTAAGCGTACTTGGCGCTAAACCTGAATCTAGGCCTGCCTGGAGAAATGACAGAATGTTTGGAATTGAAAACCGAAGCGGGGAACAACCATGTTCCCTGCACCAAGCAAAAAAGACCTTCCAAGTCCCGTGGTAGATGCGAGCCGAGACGGGCTTTCGGGCGCTAGCCATCGTCGCAGCGACCTTTTTAGAGAATCCAGCCCTGGTCAGGATCCAAGATTCAACGGCCAGGCCGTCAAACACAGGACCGCTGAGTTCTGGTGGTAAACTGGGCCCTGGGAGAGAAGGTCTGCGCGCTCTGGCAGTCGCCAGGGTATGTCGGCGAGCAACTGTACCAGCTCCGCGTACCAAGAGCGACGCGGCCAATCCGGAGCGATTAATATCGCTGGAACCCCCTCTATCCTGATCTTTCTGATCACCCTTGGGAGAAGAGCTATTGGAAGATGGAATTGATTCCACGGTAGAACCAGGGCGTCCACCGCAATCGCCTGCGGATCCCGGTACCGGGAGACGAAGTTGGGCACCTTGGCATTCATCCTGGAAGCCATCAGGTCCACATCTGGGGTTCCCCAGCGTCGGCATATCTGCTGAAAAATCTCGGGATGTAGTGACCATTCCCCTGAAGCTATGCCGTGACGGCTGAGAAAATCCGCTGCCCAGTTTTCCTCGCCCGGAATGTGGACTGCTGAAATCACGGAGTGATTTACCTCTGCCCAGGACAGAATCTGTTTTACCTCGTGCATAGCCGCCCGGCTGCGGGTACCTCCCTGATGGTTTATGTATGCCACCGCCGTGGCATTGTCTGATTGTATTCGGACTGGGCGGCCCGCCAGA
>JARQOD010000003.1:102232028-102346084 GCA_033576555.1 Oophaga sylvatica
AAACGCATTAATGTCTATGGTAACCTATTGGTATGCAAGGACATGCGTACGGATGGGTTAGATACGCATGCGTTCTTTATAAGCCATGCCATTTTGGTGTCTGTCATGTCGAACGCATACGCATGAATGCAAACGCATGCAAAAAACCGCAAACGCAGCGTTTTTTTGGCGTCATGCGTAAGATGATGCGGATAAAAACCCACTGCGTAAACATGCGTTTGCATGAGTTTTTGCATGCGTTTGCGTATGCAGATGATACGCTGCGCACATATACGCAAATGTGAACCTAGCCTTAATCAGCTTCACTTGAAGTAGTTTTGATAAGACCAGCAGATTAGAGAATAATGGGTCTGGGTGGTCACCCACCTGGATGTACTTGAAGGCTCTCTTAGCTGATGGTTTTGAATAGTCGAACAACTTTAGGGTGTAGTCTTTGGAGCCGGAGGCCAGAATCTGCTCTGTGGGGTGAAAAGCCAAACATGTGACTTCATCCACGTGATCATACAGAGTGCGGATGACGGGATGGTTCTCCATGTTCTGCTGTGCGGTCTCATTCATCATGACCTGAGAGTCGAATAGAGGATAGAAAGCATTAATATAGGTTTCCCCACAGCATATGCCAGACAATGTCTAATAGATGTAGGTCCCAGCCCTGCAATACTGAAAAAAAGTGTCCCTTGCCCTTGTTCTGCCTACTGAGGCAGCCACTGGTGAAGACATGGATAGGTGTCAGTTCTATCTCCATAAGTCCCACAGAATCGATTGGACTGCTCTCTACACGTGTGCGGACCACTCTCCTTTCGTACTATGCCAGTATGTGGAGGCTGTAGTCTCAAACAACACCCAACACTTTACACATGAGTAGCAGGTACCTCTATCGGCATGGCACTCTTAGCCAGCATGCGCTCCGTGTCAAGGACCTTGATGGAGGCGTCAGCAGAGCCGGTTGCGATCAGCTGGCCATCTCTGCTGTATGTGGCTACACGACAGGGACCTTTGTGGGAGGTCACATAGCAGGTCTCGTACTCCGAAGCCTCTGGGACATAGTCTGAACGTCGGCATCAAACTCCAGGTCGATTCCTGTGCCGGGAGCCACAGTATCAGATCGGCCGATGGCATACTGCACAGCGCTGTCATCATTCTCCATGCCTGTAAAGGAAAAGGTGTATCAAAGCTTAAAGGGAACCGGTCATAAGTGTTTACCCTTTTAAAGGGAATGTTTCAGACGATTTATGCTGGCCAAACCACAGGCAGCATGAACCAGAGCCAGGCTGCACGAATACAGCAAGGTAGTTTTTTTTCTGAAATATTCCGGCACTTCAGTGAAATAAAGTTAGAGGATCCAGCCAGGAACCTTAGCTGGAGAACAGACTAATCTGGCACCAAGCCTGGCCTGCTTCTCCCAGCACCGCTGCAGGGGACTGACAGGTCTCTGCCACATCGATAGACCTGTCAATCACCTCTAGTACTGCTGGAAAAAAAAAAGTCTCATCACCGGGTATGGTACCCAGCTGGATCTACTAAATTTATATTTTCTGAACCACTGGAGACTTTCAGAGAAAAATATACCAGGCTGTAATTGTGCAGTCAGGCCCTGATTCATGCTGCCTGTGGGTTTTGAGAGTATGAATTAGGTGCCCTTAAAATTCATAACACCACAAAATATGTGGTCACGACGCAATGTCAACCATCCCCATGTCTGGTAATGTAAACCAAGCATGCCTGAGAAAATCAACCTTTATTCCCTCCTGCACCTCATGCCAATGAAGTGTATGCTGGGCGTCCCGAGGAGTCGGCAGTAAACCATTGCACTCCTACCGCATCCAATACACCTTCCAGGATACATAAACCGTTTAGGGGAAGGAGGGAAGGATTGCTGCCAAAATCTCAGGACACGTCATAAAATGATTTAGATGAAGGAATTGAGGGTAAACTGATCAAATTTGCTGATGACACAAAGCTAGGAGGGGTAGCTAATACTAAGAAGAGAGAGAGAGGATTCAAAAAGATATACATAAACTGGAGCAGTGGGCAGCAACTAACAGAATGGATTTTAACAGGGAAAAATGCAAAGTACTACATCTGGGCAATAAAAATGAAAAAAGCATATACAAAATGGGAGGAATAGGGCTAAGTAACAGCACATGTGAAAAAGACTTGGGTATACTAATTGATCACAGACTTAACATGAGTCAACAGTGTGATGCAGCAGCAAAAAAGGCAAATGAAATTCTAGGATGTATCAACAGAAGCATACAGTCTAGATCACGTGAGGTCATTATTGCACTCTACTCCTCTTTGGTCAGACCTCATCTGGAATACTGTGTCCAGTTTTGGGCACCACATTTTAAAAAAGACATCAACAAACTGGAGCAAGTTCAGAGAAGAGCCACCAGAATGGTGACCGGTCTGCAAACCATGTCCTATGAGGAACGGTTGCAGGATTTGGAATGTTTAGCTTGCAAAAAAGAAGACTGAGAGGAGACTTAATAGCTGTCTACAAATATCTCAAGGGCGGTCACATTGTAGAAGGATCATCTTTATTCTCATTTGCACAAGGAAAGACTAGAAGCATGGGATGAAACTGAATGGGAGGAGACACAGATTAGATATTAGAAAAAACTTTTTGACAGTTAGGGTGATCAATGAGTGGAACAGGCTGCCATGAGAGGTGGTGAGTTCTCCTTCAATGGAAGTCTTCAAACAGAGGCTGGATAGACATCTGTCTGGGATGATTTAGAGAATCCTGCTTTGAGCAGGGGGTTGGACCAGATGACCCAGGAGGTCCCTTCCAACTCTACCATTCTATGATTCTATGATAAATGTCCAGGTACAAGGGGACACTTAACAAATCACATGCATGAGTGCGTTTATTTTCATAGTATGCTTGGCTCAGGATAAATAACAGCATGTCTTCAGAGTAAATTATCTTTAGTAATAAATTGAATATACTTCTCATAGTCATTCTTGCAAAAGGGTTCTGCTTGCTGTTAGTGAATGGGAGCGTTCTTTTATACCCACAGACAGACTAATATATCGATGGTCCTTTTTGTGCCCTTTAGCCAGATCATAGCTCTAAAGGACCACTTTAATGGATCAATAATAAAGCCGAAGAGCACCCAAATGAAAATACATTCCCCGTGACCTAAAGAACAAGCATAATGATCAAGGGGTAAATGGATTGCTTATGCCGACATAATCACCATTATCATCAACAGCACATTGTATGGTGAAAACAGGGAACGTGCTGCCGATTACACGGTGCTATCAGGGAGGGAGCAGAATGTATTAAGGTGCCAAAAATCAGTTAATAGAAATGGGCCTTTATTACCAGCATCATACACCTCTACCATGCGGGTCAGGATTCACAGCCCTTATGAGGTTACATGTGGCTTGTCACAATATTTTTATAGGCCGTTATCGAAACACAAGAGCAGAACGAAGTTCCTCCTCTGGCCACTAGGCCATCAGCTCTTATCTACCATATATATTGCCAGCAGATTTATCTAAAGACAAGTTTAACGCCTCTGAGGCTAAGTGCACACGATCAGGAATAATTGCGTTTTTTTCGCGGTTTTTCCGCGGTTTTCCGCGGTAAAAACGCGATAAAAACGCAAGCATTAAGCATCCTATACATGTTAATTGATTCCGCATGTTTTGGCCACATGTTGCGTTTTTTTTCCGCGAAAAAAACGCTTTGCGGAAAAAATAGCAACATGTTCATTAATTTAGCGTAACCGCGGTGATTCCGCCGCCATAGGAATGCATTGAACCGCTTACTTTCCGCATGTGGCTATGCCCACTATGCGCAATGTAAGCGGTTCATGTGCGGATGGTACCCAGGGTCTGGAGCAGAGGAGACTCTCCTCCAGGCCCTGGGTACCATATCCCTGGTAAAACAATAATTAAAATAAAAAATAATGATATTCTCACCTTCCGGCGGCCCCCGCAGCCTTCCCGCGGCCCCCGCAGCCTTCCCGCCTTCAGCGACGCTCCCGGCAACTTCCGGTCCCAAGAGTCCTTTGCGAGAATCACCCAGATGGCATAGCGGTCTCGCGAGATGCTACGTCATCGGTGTGATTTGTTGCAAAGCACTCCTGGGACCGGAAGTTGCCGGGAGCGTCGCTGAAGGCGGGAAGGCTGCGGGGGCCGCCGGAAGGTGAGAATATCATTATTTATTATTTTTTTTATTATTTTTACATTAGATCTTTTTACTATTGATGCGACATAGGCGGCATCAATAGTAAAAAGTTGGTCACACTTGTCAAACACTATGTTTGACTCGTGTGACCAACCTGTCAATCAGTTTTCCAAGCGATGCTACAGATCGCTAGGAAAACGCTAGCATTCTGCAAGCTAATTACGCTTGCAAAACGCTATTATTCTGGCGGGAATCAGCATAAAAAAACGTGCGTATTTCCTGCGGGAGAAGTGCGGGATTGCCGCGAAATTTCCGCGGCAATTCCGCAACGTGTGAACTTAGCCTGAAAGTTCACATTCACTGACTGCAAGTACAGGCGCTTGTCACTAAATTAGAATATCATCAAAAAGTTAATTTATTTCAGTTCTTCAATACAAAAAGTGAAACTCATTATATAGAGCCATTACAAGCAGAGTGATCTATTTCACGTGTTTATTTCTGTTAATGTTGATGATTATGAAAAACCAAAAGGAATTATCTCAGTAAATTAGAATACTTTATAACACCAGCTTGACAAATGATTTTAAAATCTGAAATGTTGGCCTACTGAAATGTATGTTCAGTAAATGCACTCAATACTTGGTCGGGGCTCCTTTTGCATCAATGAGGTGTGGCATGGAGGTGATCAGTCTGTGACACTGCTGAGGTGTTATGGAAGCCCAGGTTGCTTTGATAGCAGCCTTCAGCTTGTCTGCATTGTTGGGTCTGGTGTCTCTCATCTTCATCTTGACAATACCCCACAGATTCTCTATGTGGTTAAGGTGAGGTGAGTTTGCTGGCCAATCAAGCACACTGATACTGTTGTTTGTAAACCAGGTATTGGTACTTTTGGCAGTGTGGACAGGTGCCAAGTCCTGCTGGAGATTGAAATTTCCATCTTCTAAAAGCTTGTCGGCAGAGGGAAGCATGAAGTGCTCTAATATGTCCTGGTAGATGGCTGAGCTGACTTTGGTCTTGATAAACCACAGTGGACCTACACTAGCAGATGACATGACTCCCCAAACCATCACTGATTGTGGAAACTTCACACTAGACCTCAAGCAGCTTGGATTGTGGCCTCTCCACTCTTCCTCCAGACTCTGGGACCTTGATTTACAAAGGAAATGCAAAATTTACTTTAATCTGAAAACAGCATCTTGGACCACTGAGCAACAGTCCAATTCTTTTTCTCCTTGGGCCAGGTAAGACGCTTCTGGCATTACCTGTTGGTCATGAGTGGCCTAACACAAGGAATACGACACTTATAGCCCTGGATATGTCTGTGTTTGGTGGCTCTTGAAGCAATGACGCCAGTAGCAGTCCACTCCTTGTGAATCTCCCCCAAATATTTGAATGGCCTTTGCTTAATCCTTTCAGAGCTGCGGTTATCCTGATTGCTTGTGCACTAGTGATGGGCGAGTAGCATCGTTGGTCGGGTGATCTCCGAGTATTCTGGTGTGCTCAGAGATTTAGTTTTTGTTGTCTCAGCTGCATGATTTGCGGCTGCTAGATAAGCTGAATACATGTGGGAATTCCCTAACAAACAGGCAATCCACACATGTAATCAGCTTGTCTTGCAGTCGCAAATCATACAGCTGAGACGATGAAAACTAAATCTCCAAGCACACCAAAATACTCGGGAGACCACCTGAGCATGCACGGGGAAACCAGAGCAATGAGTATACTCGCTCATCACTATTGTGCACCTTTTTCTACCACACTTTTTCCTTCCACTCAGCTTGCCATTAATATGCTTGGATACAGCACTCTGTGAACAGCCAGCTTCTTTAGCAATGACCTTTTGTGGCTTTCCCTCCTTGTGGAGTGTGTCAGTGACTGCCTTCTGGATATGTCAAGTCAGCAGTCTTCCGCATGATTGTGGAGCCCACTGAAACAGACTAAGGGACCTTTTTAAACGCTTAGGAAGCCTTTGCAGGTGTTTTTTGTTAATTATTCTAATTTACTGAGATAATGACTTTTGGGTTTTCGTTGGCTGCAAGCCATAATCATCAACATTAACAGAAATAAACATTTGAAATAGATCACTCTGTTTGTAATGACTCTATATAGGAGTTTCACTTTTTGTATTGAAGAATTGAAATAAATTAACTTTTTGATGATATTCTAATTTAGTGAGAAGCACTTGTAAGTCCTTAACCCCTTCACCCCCAAGGGTGGTTTGCACGTTAATGACCGGGCCAATTTTTACAATTCTGACCACTGTCTCTTTATGAGGTTATAACTCTGGAACGCTTCAACGGATCTTCGCGATTCTGAGACTGTTTTCTCGTGACATATTGTACTTCATGTTAGTAGTAAAATTTCTTCGATATAACGTGCGTTTATTTTTGAAAAAAACGCAAATATGGCGAAAATTTTAAAAATTTTGCAATTTTCAAACTTTGAATTTTTTTTTCCCTTAAAACAGAGAAATATGTCACACAAAATAGTTAATAAATAACATTTCCCACATGTCTACTTTACATCAGCACAATTTTGGAACCAACATTTTTCTTTGTTAGGAAATTAGAAGGGTTAAAAGTTGACCAGTGATTTCTCATTTTTACAACAAAATTTACAAAGTCATTTTTTTAGGGACCACCTCACATTTGAAGTCACTTTGACGGGTCTATATGGCAGAAAATACCCAAAAGTGACACCATTATAAAAACTGCACCCCTCAAGGTACTCAAAACTACATTCAAGAAGTTTATTAACCCTTCAGGTGCTTCACAGGAGCTGAAGCAACGTGGATGGAAAAAATTAATATTTAACTTTTTAGCCACAAAAATGATCTTTTACAAACTTTTTTTTATTTTCACAAGGGTAAAAGGAGAAAATGGACAGATAAAGTTGTTGTGCAATTTCTCCTGAGTACGCCAATACCCCATATGTGGGGGAAAACCACTGTTTGGGCACACGGCAGAGCTCGTAAGGGAAGGAGCGCCGTTTGACTTTTTCAAACTAAAATTGGCTGGAATTGAGATTGGAGCCATGTCGTGTTTGGAGAGCCCCTGATACGCCTAAACAGTGGAAACCCCCACAAGTGACACCATTTTGGAAACTAGACCCCCTAAGGAACTTATCTAGATCTGTTGTGAGCACTTTGAACCCCAAAGTGTTTCACAAAAGTTTATAATGCCTGGGTGTGAAAAAAAAAAAACAATTTTCCACAAAAATGATTTTTTAGTCCCAAATTTTTGATTTTTCCCAAGGAAATTGGACCCCAAAACTTGTTGTCCAATTTGTCCTGAGTACGCTGATACCCCATATGGGGGGGGGGGGGGGGGGGGAAACTGTTTGGGCGCACGGCAGGGCTTGGAAAAGAAGCAGTAACGTTTTGGAATGCAAACATTGATGGGGGTCATGTTCCGTTTGTAGTGCCCAGATGAGCCTAAACAGTGGAAACCCCCCACAAGTGACCCCATTTTGGAAGCTAGACCCCCTAAGGAACTTATCTAGATCTTTGGTGAGCACTTTGAACCCCCAAGTGCTTCACACAAGTTTATAATGCCCGGGCATGAAAATAAAAAATCCTATTTTTTTCCCACAAAAATTATCTCTTAGTCACTAATTTTTTATTTTCCCATAGGTAACAGGAGAAATTGGACCACAAAATTTGTTGTCCAATTTGTCCTGAGTACGCTGATACCCCATATGTGGGGGGGAACCACTGTTTGGGCGCATGGCAGAGCTCGGAATGGAAGGAGCACTATTTGACTTTTTCCAACCAAAATTGGCTGGAATTGAGATTGGACGCCATGTTGCATTTGGAGAGCCCCTGATGTGCCTAAACAGTGGAAACCCCCCACAAGTGACCCCATTTGGGAAACTAGACCCCCTAAGGAACTTATCTAGATCTTTGGTGAGCAATTGAACCCCCAAGTGCTTCACACAAGTTTATAACGTAGAGCCGTAAAATTAAAAAATTATATTTTTTCCACAAAATTGATCTTTTCACCCCAATTTTTATTTTCCCAAGGGAAACAAGACTCCAAAAGTTATTGTGCAATTTGTCCTGAGTGCGCTGATACCCCATATGTGGGGGTAAACCACTGTTTGGGTGCATGGCAGAGTTTGGAAAGGGGAAGGAGCGCCGTTTGACTTTTTCAACGCAGAATTGGCTGGATGCCATGTCGTGTTTGGAGAGCTCCTGATCTGCCTAAACAGTGGAAACCCCCACAAATGACACCATTTTGGAAACTAGACCCCTCAAGGAGCTTATCTAGATGTGTGGTGAGCACTTTGAACCCCAAAGTGCTTCACAGAAGTTTATAACGTACAGCCGTAAAATAAAAAAATTCTTTTTTTTTTTTTACAAAAATGATTTTTTAGCCCCCAATATTTTATTTTCACAAGGGTAACAGGAGAAATTGGACCCCAAAAGTTGTTGTCCAATTTGTCCTGAGTATGCTGATACCAAATATGTGGGAGTAAACTACTGTATGGGCGCACGTCGGGGCTCGGAAGGGAAGTAGTGACGTTTTGGATTGCAGACTTTGATGGAATGGTCTGGGGGAGTCATGTCGCATTTGGAGAGCCCCTGATGCGCCTAAACAGTGGAAACCCCCCACAAGTGACCCCATTTTGGAAGCTAGACCCCCTAAGGAACTTATCTAGATCTTTGGTGAGCACTTTGAACCCCCAAGTGCTTCACACAAGTTTATAATGCCCGGGCATGAAAATAAAAAATCCTATTTTTTTCCCACAAAAATTATCTCTTAGTCACTAATTTTTTATTTTCCCATAGGTAACAGGAGAATTGGACCACAAAATTTGTTGTCCAATTTGTCCTGAGTACGCTGATACCCCATATGTGGGGGGGAACCACTGTTTGGGCGCATGGCAGAGCTCGGAATGGAAGGAGCACTATTTGACTTTTTCCAACCAAAATTGGCTGGAATTGAGATTGGACGCCATGTTGCATTTGGAGAGCCCCTGATGTGCCTAAACAGTGGAAACCCCCCACAAGTGACCCCATTTGAAACTAGACCCCCTAAGGAACTTATCTAGATCATTTGTGAGCAATTTGAACCCCCAGTGCTTCACACAAGTTTATACGTAGAGCGAAAAATTAAAAAATTATATTTTTTCCACAAAATTGATCTTTTCACCCCAATTTTTTATTTTCCAAGGGAAACAAGACTCCATAAAGTTATTGTGCAATTTGTCCTGAGTGCGCTGATACCCCATATGTGGGGGTAAACCACTGTTTGGGTGCATGGCAGAGTTTGGAAGGGAAGGAGCGCCGTTTGACTTTTTCAACGCAGAATTGGCTGGATGCCATGTCGTGTTTGGAGAGCTCCTGATGCGCTAAACAGTGGAAACCCCCCACAAGTGACCCATTTTGGAAGCTAGACCCCCTAAGGAACTTATCTAGATCTTTGGGTGAGCAATTTGAACCCCAAGTGCTTCACACAAGTTTATAACGTAGGCGTAAAATAAAAAAAATAATTTTTCCACAAAATTGATCTTTTCACCCCAATTTTTATTTTCCCAAGGAAACAGACTCCAAAAGTTATTGTGCAATTTGTCTGAGTGCGCTGATACCCCATATGTGGGGGTAAACACTGTTTGGGTGCATGGCAGAGTTTGGAAGGGAAAGGAGCAGCCGTTGACTTTTTCAACGCAGAATTGGCTGGATGCCATGTCCGTTTTGGGAGAGCTCCTGATCGCCTAAACAGTGGAAACCCCCCACAATGACACCATTTTGGAACTAGACCCCTCAAGGACTTATCTAGATGTGTTGGTGAGCACTTTGAACCCCAAAGTGCTTCACAAAGTTTATAACGTACACCGTAAAATAAAAAAATTCTTTTTTTTTTTTAAAAAAATGATTTTTTAGCCCCCAATATTTTATTTTCAAAAGGTAACAGGAGAAATTGGACCACAAAAGTTGTTGTCCAATTTGTCCTGAGTATGCTGATACCAAATATGTGGGAGTAAACTACTGTATGGGCGCACGTCGGGGCTCGGAAGGAAGATGACTTTTGATTGTCAGACTTGATGGAATGGTCTGGGGAGTCATGTCGCATTTGGAGAGCCCCTGATGCGCCTAAACAGTGGAAACCCCCCACAAGTGACCCCATTTTGGAAAATAGACCCCACAAGGAACTTATCTAGATTTGGTGAGCACTTTGAACCCCGAAGTGCTTCACAGAAGTTTATAACGTACAGCCGTAAAAATAAAAAATCCTTTTTTTTTTCACAAAAATGATTTTTCGCCCCAATATTTTATTTTCACAAGGGTAACAGAGAATGACCCAAAAGTGTTTGTCCAATTTGTCTTGAGTACGCTGATACCCATATGTGGGAGTAAACTACTGTATGGGCGCACGTCGGGGCTCGGAAGGGAAGTAGTGACGTTTTGATTTGCAGACTGATGGAATGGCTGGGGAGCCATGTGGCATTTGGAGAGCCCTGATCGCCTAAACAGTGGAAACCCCCCACAAGTGACCCCATTTTGGAAATAGACCCCACAAGGAACTTATCTAGATGTGTGGTGAGCACTTTGAACCCCAAGTGCTTCACAGAAGTTTATAACGTACAGCCGTAAAAATAAAAAATCCTTTTTTTTTTTTTTTACAAAAATGATTTTTTCGCCCCCAATATTTTATTTTCACAAGGGTAACAGGAGAAATTGGACCCCAAAAGTTGTTGTCCAAATTGTCCTGAGTACGCTGATACCCAATATGTGGGAGAAAACTACTGTATGGGCACACGTCGGGGCTCGGAAGGGAAGTAGTGACGTTTTGGATTGCAGACTTTGATGGAATGGTCTGGGGGCGTCATGTCGCATTTGGAGAGCCCCTGATGCGCCTAAACAGTGGAAACCCCCCACAAGTGACCCCATTTTGGAAAATAGACCGCACAAGGAACTTATCTAGAAGTGTGGTGAGCGCTATGAAGCCCCAAGTACTTCACAGAAGTTTTATAACATACAGCCGTAAAAACAAAAAAATCATTTTTTTTTTTACAAAAATGATTTTGTCGCCCCCAGTTTTTTATTTTCCCAAGGGTAACAGGAGAAATAGGCCAAATTGCACAATAACTCTTGGGGTCCAGAGTATGCTGATACCCCATATGTGGGGTAAACTACTGTTTGGGCGCATGGCAGAGCTCAGAAGTGAAGGAGCACCATTTGACTTTTTCAACGCAGAATTGGCTGGAATTGAGATCAGACGCCATGTCACATTTCAAGAGCTCCTGATGTGCCTAAACAGCAGAAACCCCCCAATTCTAACTCCAACCCTAACCCCAAACACCAATAACCCTAGTCCCAACCCTAACCACAAACCTAACCCTAACACACCCATAACCCTAATCCCAACCCTAATCCTAACGTTAGGGCCAACCCTAACCCTAATACTAACGTTAGCGCCAACCCTAACCCTAACTTTAGCCGCAACCCTAACCCTAACGGGAAAATGGAAATAAATACATTTTTGTAATTTTATTATTTTTCCCTAACTAAGGGGGTGATAAAGGGGGGTTTGATTTACTATTTATAGCGGGTTTTTGTGATTGGCAGCTGTCACGCTAAAAGACGCTTTTTATTGCAAAAAATAGTTTTTTGCATCACCACATTTTGAGAGCTATAATTTTTGCATATTTTGGCCCACAGAGTCATGTGAGGTCTTATTTTTTGCGGGACGAGTTGACGTTTTTATTTGTACCATTTTTGAGCACGTGACGTTTTTTGATCGCTTTTTATTTCGATTTTTGGGTGGTTAGAATGAACAAAAATCAGCAATTCATTAATTTCTTTTGGGGGAGGCGTTTATACCGTTCCGCGTGTGGTAAAATTGATAAAGCAGTTTTATTCTTCGGGTCAGTACGATTACGGCGATACCTCATTTATATCATTTTTTTAGGTTTTGGCGCTTTTATAGAATGAAAACAATTTTATATAAAAAATCATTATTTTTGCATCGCTTTATTCTGCGAGCTATAACTTTTTTATTTTTTCGCTGATGCTGTATTGCGGCTTGTTTTTTGCGGGACAAGATGACGTTTTCAGTGGTACCATGTTTATTTATATCGGTCTTTTTGATCGCGTGTTATTTCACTTTTTGTTCGGCGGTATGATGATAAAGCATTGATTTTTTGCTTCGTTTTTTTTTTTTTTTTTTAAGGGGTTCACTAAAGGGGTTAACTAGTGGGACAGTTTTATAGGGGGGGTCGTTACGGACGCGGCGATACCAAATATGTGTACTTTTATTGTTTTGTTTTTTTTATTTACAGGAAAAAATGAATTCATTGGGGAATATATTTTTTTTTTTATGATTTTTTTCACTGTATTTTAGCAGATCGCTGGTGGTGACAGTGTGCACAGCACTCTGTCACACCAGCGATCGCTCTGGCACTGCTGCAGGCTTCCCCAGCGCCTGCTCTCAGCAGGCACTGAGGAAGCCGCCTCCCTGCAGGACCTCGGCGCCATCTTGGATCCGGGGACCTGGAGGGAGGACGGACCCTCGGAACAGCGCGACACATCGCGCTGCTCTGAGGGTCTCAGGGGAGCGCGCAGGGAGCCCCCTGCCTGCGCGATCCTCCCCTGTGCCCCGGGTACACCGCGATCATGTTTGATCGCGGTGTGCCAAGGGTTAATGTGCCGGGAGCGGTCCGTGACCGCTCCTGACACACAGTCACGGGTGTCAGCTGTGATAATCAGCTGACACCCGGCGGCGATCAGCTGCGCTCCCCCCGGGAGCGCAGCTGATCGCCCATGACGTACTATTCCGTCCATGGGAATTAGGTCCAGGGTCACATGGACGGAATAGTACGTCTGATGGCAGAGAGGGGTTAAAATGGTAAAGAAATGTGGCATCAAGTATATTACAATGTTGTTGAACTTTTCAAAGAGCACCCATAACCAGTCTGGGGAAGCCCTTCATAAGAGTTGGCACTCACAGTGATTTCTTCAAATATCGCCCATTAACAGAGCAAGTAACCCTAATGTTCCCCGAAAGGGTCAGACTTTCTAACAAATGTCATAGCCAAACCTTCGGGTTGTGGGATCTCGGCGTACAACCTTCCACGGCCTCTCTTGCAGGTACAATTAACTAACCCAGCACTGCTATGTACTTTAATAACAGTAACCTAACAACTCAGTAAAGTACAGGCTCTGGGTTAGTGCAAAGAGCGAGATCTTGCATCTTCAATGGGACTGCGAGATCCCACCCTGCATGCCCGGACCGTTCACAAGACATTACGATCACTTATGAATACTTATGACACAGACTTAAATTTACCAGTCTGAGGTCGCTGCTCCTTTATTAAACAGGGAAGCCCCAGACTGCTGATAGATACTATGTAAGGCCTGGAAGATGGTGGTCCAAATAGGAAACACAACCCAGAATAGCTATGAGCCTCAGTCCGCACTGCGGACTCTTACACTCACCCACTTTAATGAGGTGCAGCAGCTGTTCGGAGGGGGCGCACACCGTGTTCATCTTGATCTCGCCGATCAGGCCGTTGGCGATGTTTATGTGGCCGTCGTACAGCAGCTGGCTTATGATCAGCTTGTACAGCTGGTGGCGATCCTTCAGGGTTACCTTATACCGATACATTGTACTGGAGCTGCTGCTGTGAGCGTCAAGACGAAGTACAAAATGACACAACTGGAAAAGACAAGAGGACATACAGTCATCCTCATGCCTGGGGAATACACATATCTGCTTACCCCCTCATCCAATGAATTGTAAATTAAGACATGACAAACTCAATTACTTGGGGATTTTCCCTTGCTTCTACTTGTTACACACTGCAGGGATGAGAAAAAGTTTTAGTCAACAATTATGGCATCATGTCAAAACAAACCAAAATTACAACTATGTTAAAGGATAAGATGCCAAAACAAAAAAATGGACATATATAAAGTTCAGTACAAGTAATATAAAATAAAAAAAATAAAAAATGTACACGTGAACCAAAAATAGTAAAAAAGTACAAATTTCATTGGCTAAGAAAACACAATAGAGTACAAACATCACCTCTTGTGGGTGACGGTCCCCAGAAGAAGGCAGTAGCCGAAACGTGCGTTGGGGCTTGCACCATCACCCACAAGAGGCAATGTTTGTACTCTATTGAACATCTGTTTTTTGGATTTCCTGTACTTTCCTTTGTGAATATCATGTCTACATGATTTTCTCTTTTTTGTATACATTACCTTGGAAAGTCTTTTCTAGTATATAACCTATTGTGTACAGCCTCTATTTGATATATGGTGGGTTTTGGTGCCACTTTGTGGTTTCCCACTTTTTAACCTTGTCCATCATTCTTGTTTTTTCTTAACCAATAAAATTTGTCATTTTTTTACTGTTTTTGATTCATGTGCACATTTTTCTTTTTTAGTTTTTGTTACACACTGCAGTAGTTTTTGGCTTTCATCCCCTAGTCAGTGTATATGTGGCTGCACCGTACCCATTGCACAGACTTGCGCCATTCACAATGCTGCACATGACCTGTAGATGGGGCTCCACTGTCAGCGCCACATGGAGGCGCTGATGGCTACATATTTCATGTGACTGATGGATGTGACACCATTGCCTAGTCAAAAGGGGGACATGGGGGTCCCTGTTATCTTGAATGGCAGGGTTGTCATTTCTATAACGAGTCGCTGTACATCTCCTTAATTAGGCATTATCCAGCCTTTTACAAATGATGGCCCACCCTTAGAGCAATCTGTGAATACTATATTGGAGGGGGTCTGACTCTCAGCACCAATCAACTGATTGAGGGGGCAGTGGAGCTGTTTAGTTCGGCTTCCAGGTTAGTTCATGCAGAATAATGCCACAATACTTAGCCACTGTTACTGAAAGTATTGACTCCCTCCCACACACCAATTTTGGAACGTTCTGTGTGCACACAGGCTGCCATTGTTGTCAGCAGCACATCTCCGGTTTACACAGGACGAGACACAGCCAAAATCAATGCTTTTTAAAAGAGTTGTGCTCGTTCGCTGGGTGATTGGCAGCGGTTTACACTGAAAGATTATTGAGAAACAAGCGTTTCATCCACAGTAATTGGCCTGTACAGTGCCGGAATCAGTGCGCTAGATTACAAGCCCTTGAGGGTCTTCTCCCCCTCTGTACCAGTCAGTCAGTTTGTTTATGCACATTATATATACGCATTCACCACCCTGGAATTAATGGTGCTTTTAAAAAAAAAAATGACAGCAGTAATCAGGGTCTCTGCAATATTCTACTTTAAAATGAGGTTGCAAAAACCTGCGTGAAGAGTCTCTTTAAAAGACCAGATATCTCCTTTAGGGCTCGTCTGAGTGCAGAAATAAAAAAAAAAAACAGCCCAGCTAGGACTAATGTTATTCAATGGGGCAGTGAAGACGAGCAAGTTTTTTCACTGACCGAATCTGCGTGTGAAGAAAACGGCAGCATGCACTAGAGAGTCTTCCGTAAATCAGAGGACTCACCTATTCCAGTCTATGGGTGCGTAAAAAAATCCGATGCCGTACGGAGCCACATTATAGCATCTGATACTTAAGGATACATTGCAATACTGTAACATAGGAAGCTGTAAATGGTTGTGGAAATGATTACTAGCTGCTGTAAAAAACAGATTGTGCACGGACGACAAGTGAGGAGAAAATCATGAGTTTCCTGGATGAAACTTAACTTTTTTTATACGCCCGGGTGAACCTTTAAAATTATTTTCCGGGTTTTAAAAACCTCCTGGTTATAGTTTATTTAAAAAAAAAAAACAAAACCGTTGTTTCCTCACCCTCCCCAGGTCCGGCCCTGAATCTCCACGCTGTCCCTGGTGTGTATTGTCTGCAGCACTGATGTCCTGCCACCAGCACTGCAGACGATAGCTGAGCTCAGTGGTTCTGCCTATGTAGACGACACGAGCTGCTGAACTTACGGATTGGCAGCAGCGCTGTCAATGTGACATCAGTGCTGCTGACAACAAACGGCAGAGACTCAGGGCCGGACCTGGGGACGGGGAATAAAGGACAGTTTGTATTTTTTCTTTTTATAAACAAAACTCTGCCAAGGAAGAAGGGTTTCCCAAAACTGAAAAGCCCTTTAACGAACACCTCAAAATGCTTTAGTGGGAGATCAGCTGCCCTAACACTTGTCTAAAAGGCGACAACTCCGTGATGTAAAAAGGTGCAGAAACGTGAGATCGACCTGTCAGCGCTCTCCAGTAATCCAGGGGGGACAATGCACGCAATAATCAGTATTTGGAGCGGAGGTCCACCATTAACGGGTCACATGACCAATTACAGGAAAAATCCACCGTCACATAAAATATCACCACCTAATGAGCAGAATCAACAGCAGCCAATCAGATGTCACGTTTCAGCTTTCTAGTCCAACTAGAACATGAAAGCTGGATGCTGATTGGTTGCTAGGTGCAAAAAGGAATCTCTCCAAATCCTACTGAACCACGAGGTCCAGGCAGCCACGTTTAGACTGGACTCTGCTGCGCTCTATATAAGCTCGTAAAATCCCGCCTCCATTACACGTAAGGGTCAGGACCGTGCTAGGAGCACCGCACACAGCCCAACGTGGCGCACATACTCACCGTTCGGTCGCCGCTTTGAACGGTAAAAAATGGTGGTACGTCACCAGGGAGCGCCGGTCTACTAGCAATGACGTCACGACTTGCCTCTTACCGCGCTTGCGCTTTGCATGCACCGCCTCTTCCCTCCCATTTTGCGTCAGTGCGTCCTTCGCTTCCTCCTGGCTCAACGGCTTTTCTTTCAATCAACCAATCACCTTCCACCACCTTCAAGGCTTCAGCCAATCAGCGTCGAGAGCGGTTTAAAGCGCTTTAAAAGCGGGCTGTTTGAATCTGCGCTGAGACGAGCGGTTGGTGGAGTTAGAGCTGAGGAGGGAGTTAGGCCTCAGGGGGTCGGAGGACGAAGTGCACCGAGTGAGGAAGGCGCTGTCGCCTCAGTCGTGTGTCCTGTACTGCGAGAGGTATGTGCCTGAGAGCCGCCCGTCAGCGCAGGTTATGGGGTGCTGGGCGCAGGAGGGCGCAATCTAGTGCTCCTACATGGTCAGGAGGGTCGTGACTGCCGTGCAGTGATTATGACCCCCCCATCCCACATGATGATGGGAGTAGTCTTCTCAGTGGGCGCATCCGCTACACTGGTATTGGGGGTCATCTATATACCACCCCCTCAAGGCTACACGGGTACTTGGGGTCACCCAGATTCCTCCCCCTGCTACACTGGTAAGGGGGGGGAGGATCACCCACAAACTCCTCACCTCCCCTGCTACACTGGTAAGGGGGTGGGATCACCCACAAAAAAGCCTCACCTCCCCTAGCTACACTGGTAAGGGGGGAGGATCACCCACAAACTCCTCACCTCCCCTGCTACACTGGTAAGGGGGGGGAATCACCCACAAAAAAGCCTCACCTCCCCTGGCTACACTGGTAAGGGGGGAGGATCACCCACAAACTCCTCACCTCCCCTGCTACACTGGTAAGGGGGGGGGAATCACCCACAAAAAAGCCTCACCTCCCCTGGCTACACTGGTAAGGGGGGGGGATCACCCACAAACTCCTCACCTCCCCTGCTACACTGGTAAGGGGGGGGGGAATCACCCACAAAAAAGCCTCACCTCCCCTAGCTACACTGGTAAGGGGGGAGGATCACCCACAAACTCCTCACCTCCCCTGCTACACTGGTAAGGGGGGGGGATCACCCACAAAACCTCACCTCCCCTGCTACACTGGTAAGGGGGTGGGATCACCCACAAAAAAGCCTCACCTCCCCTGCTACACTGGTAAGGGGGGAGGATCACCCACAAACTCCTCACCTCCCCTGCTACACTGGTAAGGGGGGAGGATCACCCACAAACTCCTCACCTCCCCTGCTACACTGGTAAGGGGGGGGAATCACCCACAAAAAAGCCTCACCTCCCCTGGCTACACTGGTAAGGGGGGGAATCACCCACAAAAAAGCCTCACCTCCCCTGGCTACACTGGTAAGGGGGGGAGGATCACCCACAAACTCCTCACCTCCCCTGCTACACTGGTAAGGGGGGGGGGGAATCACCCACAAAAAAGCCTCACCTCCCCTGGCTACACTGGTAAGGGGGAGGATCACCCACAAACTCCTCACCTCCCCTGCTACACTGGTAAGGGGGGGGGGGAATCACCCACAAAAAAGCCTCACCTCCCCTGGCTACACTGGTAAGGGGGGAGGATCACCCACAAACTCCTCACCCCTCCCTGTGGATACAACCACTGGTAAGGAAGGGGGGGGAATCTACCCAAAAAAAAAAGCCTCACCTCCCCTGGCTACACTGGTGTTTGGGGGGTGGGGGTTGCCCACAGATTCATCACCCCACTATACTGGTATGGGGGTTGCCCACAGATAACCTTGCTACACTGTTATGGGGGCGTTTTTATTTTGTTCTCTAAGTTTCTGTCATATTGGCTCTGTTTCTACAGGTGAATAGATAGTGTTTTCTAACATGACTTCCCCCTCCCCCCCCTTTTTTTTTTTTTTTTTCTTTTTTCTTTTTTTTAATAAAAATAAAACAAACAAACCAACTTATCAGGCTTTTGCAAAATTAAGTATTTTTGTATTAGTTCTTCACCATGTGTGGCTTTTCTGTTCTCCCAAACTCCATGTACAAAGGAGTCTCACCTGTCTTGCTTGTCTATAGAGCCCTGACTTAAACCCCATGCTCAGCTTGTAAGTGGTATCTGAGCATCAATGAGGAGGGGCACTGATGCTCACACAGGAGTTCAGGTATTAAAGGGTATTCCCATCTCCATGATCCTATCCCAATATGTAGTAGGTGTAGTAATATCAGCGAATACCTTGAATTAGAAACATGGTATAGACTAGGTACCTTTGGGTATCCATGGCTATGTCCACTAGCAACTGTCTGTCACTAGATCAGTGGTTGCAATCATGGGTGCCTAAGGTTCTGCACATGAGGAAAAACTATACCATGTTTCAAATTGGAGGTGTTTGGTAATATCACTACACCTACTAACTACATATTGATAGGATCTTGGAGATGCCCCTTTTTAATAGACCTGCAATTCAAATTGGCCACTCCTGTGCATGAAGCTTGCCTCACTATAGTGTCAAGGGAAGCCAGATAAGAAAGAATATTGCTTATTCCGAACTCTACAAAGACTATAACAATTCACTCTTGCTGATTAGTGTTCATTTTTGGCTGAACTTTCACTCTAGATGCTCATCCCTGGACTAAATTGTTGCAGGCACTTTAAAGGGTTGTTTCTCTGCAGCCACACAGGGGAGAAACTTGATTTAAGTTTGTTATAAGATATCGAGCTTCCCCGGGTCTACCGGTGGGTCTCCGCCATTTCTCCTCCCACCTGACAAAGGCTGAGGTTCTGGCTACACTGACACCACAGCAGCCAGTGGCACACTCTCCGGTGGACCCGGGAAGGAGATCACTGCAAGCTTTGTTTTATAACCAACTGCAGCCAGGGGAGAAACCTAATTAAAAAGGAACAAACCTCTTAACCCCTTTGTTCTTATTACAGGACGCTATGGAGCAGCGATCAGCTAAGGAGAACCGCAATGGACTTTCTGGCTGTAACGTGAAGGTAGGAGGAGATACTGGGTGAAAGGATGTCAGTGTCATTATTATGGTTTTTTTTTGTTTCATGAATAGTAGCTAGCACATAAAGGCTACTAAAAAAAATAAATAAAATGACCTACCTTAAGGCCCACGATCAGTAATGGTAGTGTTTTGGACGCAGCATATTGTCGCTGCGTTCTAGATTACGCACTTGTGTTTTGGAACGATGCAGATTTACAGCATATAATGAGTCTATTGGTGAGAATATACAAAGGAGAATAGCATCTCCACTACAGAAACTGGCATGCTGCTGCTCATAACACCATACCGTGGGTGAGTTGCCTGAAACGCGTCAGCTTGTTTTTATGATGCACTAATAAAGGACAAGATTTTTACTCTATTTTCATCTCCTCCATTCAATATTTGCATGAGCTGGGCAAGTGAGTGATTTGCATAATTGTATTCAGTATAACGGCGTAGACCTGACACTGTGTAGGTTACTGAGCACAATCCAGAGGATGAGTGGGTGGAGTTCTGTTTGGGTGGACGGAGTTACATCTACTGAACACTGGGATTTTACACCCAGTGAGAGCCATTCAGAGAATTTGCCTCACTGGGGAGTCTGCTCCAATCATTCACAGCAGGGAGCCGCCTCTTTGTACTGGATCGTCCCTGAACAACCCATCACTACCTCCCTCCCCATGACTGTTTGGGGGGTTGTGGCTAGACCTGGCAGGATGTGTGCAGGGTAGAAGCAGGGTGTACTTGTGTTTTCATGGATTGAGGGTGGGTCCTCATCCCTCTCCAAACCTTTCAGAGCATTCTGGGTTAGATAGGCCACATGGGCCTTTAACCTTTTGACAGGGAGATGGGCTTTACAATAGATGGCATTCTTTGAGTGACAACACGTGCTCACTAGGGTTGTCAGGTGATGAACGGTGCTGATTGCTTGTCCTTAATTATGTGGAGACATGATTCACATCAGCACCTCTCTGGTTTGTGCCAGCTAACACTTGATATAGAAAAATCAGTGGTTTGAAAGCATCTTATGTACTCTGCCTGCCCTGCTCCCATCAGGATGTGGAGTGACTAAAGGGTTCATGAATGGTTCAAAGATTGTGTGTGGTAAAAAAAAAAAAAAATTCCACGAAATCCATGGTGATCTAAATGCTACATGTTTCAAAGCTTGTTTTTACATTTTTGGAAATAAGCTACCTTTTTTAACTTAAACTGGATATTCTCCCTTATTTTGTTACTTTCACGTGTGGCCGCACGATCCTGTGCTTCTGTCTGCCATCAAACGTGCAGGTGAGCAAAATCACAATGTTTTAAAATGATTCAATTTATGGAATGTTCTGTAATGATCATGTTGGAGACTATTCGGCCAAACCCCATCCTGAAGTGGCTAATATTGGCGTACAATCAATAACATGCCTAATCAATCAAATGTGATACATGGCTGGAACCAGTGCATCAACTGCCTCCACACCTTAAATGACTTGTCCCTTTACTGCTGTTGGCTTGGCACCACTTATGGCTTCCATTTCCATCTGTGTCATACATGGATGCCAGTGGTCTTCATTTGTGCAACACTCTGATAACACACCCTGTAAGTAAGGAGGAGACTCTTGTCAGAGGCTTTAATCTACTGCTTCCTACGTATGTTAAGCTCAGTTGGTCACTATTTTCAACCACTTTTGGGATGACAGAACTAGTGTCATGACAACTTTCTATAACTTGTTTTTTTTTTTGTCTTTAGAGCCTGACATCTATGGCCGACGGCCCAAAACGTATTCTAGTGACCCAGCAACATGCCCCCCAGATGAAGCAAGCTGGAAATGGCACAGGTCCCCAGAGAATCCTCTGCTCTTCCAACCTGCCACAGAGGGTCCTCACTCAGAAGCCAGCTGTACCCAATCAGAAGCAGACAGTACCACCGACAAAGCCGACTGCTCCAGTGCAGCATCCATGCAAACCCCCGGCGGTGAATGAGAACAAGGAGCCGGGCCAGAGCAAAAACTCGGCAGGTAAGGAATCTCCTACTAGATGTCATCTGTCCTACATCCACAACATTTGGCGACAAAGGGACTCTGTCGGCACAGAATGACTGTTCAAACCCAGTGTGCTGTTAAACTTCCTGCACCACCTTCCAGATCAGTGCTTTTGTCTTACTATATGTGAAATAAGCTTTCTGCAAATGTTCATCAAGAGTGTGTGGTGATTTATTACTACTTGTTTACGGGGATTTCCATCCCACTTCACCGACACCAGAATTCCCGCACACCATTGTTTCTTCAAACCAAGTATAGGTGCTCAGTGCATCATTGTAGGTACAATCCTTTCTATGCACCTGCTTGGTTTCCATTTATCTATACCCTTCTGACTATAAAGCTAGAGCTGTCAAAGAGGGAGATGGAGGAAGGTGTATTTAAATGATTGGCCCCACAATAAAGCACTGAGCGTTGGGACTTGACAAATCATTCTGTGCTGACAGTCCCTCTAGATATGGGTTAGTACTTGCTGTCTGCTCTAGATGACATCATTGTATGAATGAGTGGTTGGCCCAATGGGCCATAAGTATATCTGCACAGAATAGGATGGGCTACTCTGCAGAGGATTGAAGAGAAACTTGTGTCAAGTCACACCTGAGAATCACTAAGTGGCTGCTGTGAACATCACTCTCCATGACCGTCTTGTTTTGTAATTTCCCAGCACCAGTTATAGACAAGAAGGCTACTATCGATCAGAACAAGGCCCCGGCCACAGTCGTTCCCAAGGAAGAGGGTAAAAAGTGAGTAGATTATGGTTCCACTAGTGTTGGGATGTTCTGGGGATATTACTTAAGAATAAGGTTTGCAATGTTTAAAGAGCATTAAATACACACCTCTCAGCACTAGATGTGGGTGTGACTGCACAACCTCACTACTCAATCTTGCACTCACTTTCCACTCTGCTGTAGACTGAGCATAAATCTCACCCCAGATACACTACATGCTGCCCTCACTCAACAAACAGGGTGAGGAGTCTCCAAAAGACACTGTTCAACAGTCTTCCAATGGAACTTGGCAGCTTATACATGTTACACAAACTGTGGGCACTGGCTGATCACAGCCATGTATGCCAGTCTCTGAAACGCTGCGGCATTTCAAAGAAATGCGCTGTTGGGGACCGAGCTGCGCTATTGACTATTTGTACAGGTAAGTCACTGTCAGCGGGCAGGGAGAAGCCACCAGAGAGCTGCCTATATGACTAGTCAATGGTGTGACTCAGTCCCTGGCTGCTTTAAAAAAAAAAAATTGGTCACCAGTGATTCAGAAACAAATGTATCAGCTGTGGGCAGCATGCGTCAGCTGACCAGTTCCCTTTAAAGCATACAGTTTTAGACTTAAAATGCAGCGCTTACAAAAAAAAAACGAGCAGAGGCAAGTTATGGTTATATACAAGTGCTAAGATTTTATGGTCCTTCATGTAAAATGTTAAACGTAAAAGCATGTTGGCTCAGTGGTTAGCACTGCAGCCTTGCATTTCTGAAGTCCTGGGTTCAAATCCGATCAAGGACAACATCTGCAAGGAGTCTGTATGTTCTGTTTGTGTGGGTTTCCTCTGTTCTCTGGAGTGCAGGAGGAAACCAAAGACATGTTGGCGAATCTAGATTGTATGAAAAGTGCTGCAGAATATGTTGGTGCCATATAAGCAATGCATAATAAGTCCTAATTTACCCCCCTTTTTAGTTTTATAAAAAAAAAATACACCTCTGCACAGTTCCTGTGGGTGCACCTTAACAACAGATTAGCTAAAAATCGAAGCGCTCTGGTGGCCTTCTGGATTAAAGTTTTTTTTTTTTTTTTCTCCAGTCACCTTCCACGACAGCATAGGAGGAGGTCATCTCCACACCCTAATGGGGGACAGGAAGCACAGAGGTTAAAAGCCCCTCCCACCTCCTATACACCAGTGTCTTTCCTGTCCCCCTTGGGGCATGGAGAGGTTTTTCTTTTGGGTATGCTGCATGGCCGGCGCTGCAGTGTACCTGCCTTTTATCTCCTGATGCTGAGCAGTGGTGGTTGTGGGCTCTGCCTTCCTCCGATCTGCACCCATCTCCCCTGCTCTGGGTGGACCTGGGACCTTCCTGGCCCTCCTGTGCCCCTGCTAAGGGAGTAAGTGGACAAGTGATGCCCTTAGCCGGAGTCCTCCCCGATCTCATCGGCGTCCTGGAAGTGACGTCATGGGCACGAGTTCACTTCCAGGCCTTGTGTTCCACGGTGGAATGCATGCACTTCCGGTTTCAGCTTTCTGACCCTCCGAATGCCTGAACGGTGTGCAGAGCACACTGAAAATTCTGACGCCTGCTCAAGACCCATGGGAGGAAGAGGAGAGGGGAAAAAACTTGGCGCTGAGGGCAGGGTTTATCGCTATATAAACCTGCCGGAAGACACTTCCAGGTAGGCTAAATCCCTGCGAGTATGGATGGTGTCTACTTCCTGCCCTGCATCTGCAGAGCCCAGTGCTGCCCCAGCATCAGTAAGGCTGTTGTGGTGGGGGGATCCTAGCCAGGGTAGTGAGTGGGTTCCCTGTTAGTTACACTTCTCTCCCTCTTTCCCTAGGGAGACAAGTCTACCACAAAAACCCAGCTAAGAAAGTCCTTAAATGAGCCCTTTGCATCACGAAGCTTCCATCTAGATGGGAGAAGAAACTGTCAGGGGTGTACGGATATGGTGGTTAGGGCCGAACATCCCTCTCTCCTGGATGAAATCCATACGTTGGTCAAGCAGGGGGCTCAATCCTCCTTGGCTGCCTTTACACTTTCTTCCCCTAAGAAAAGGAAACTCCAAGTTGAAGACTCAGATTCAGGGTCCGTGGACTTGTACGGCTCTGCTTCAGAAAAATGGGAGTCTTCATCCCATAAAGTATCTGAGGCTAAAAAATCCTTTTTTTTTTCCCCACGGAATATATGGCGGAATTAATTGGTTTGGTCCGATCCACCATGGGCTTGGAGGAGGTACAGGTTCCCCAAATGTTACAAGAGGAAATGTTTGAAGGGCTGAAGGGAAGCAGATCCAGTTCCCTGTCCATGAGAACATCATGAATATGATCTCTCAGGAGTGGGAGTTTACGGAAAAGCAGCTGACTACTCCCTCGGAATTAAAGCATAGGTTTCCTCTAGATGGTGAATCGGTTACCTGGGACATCTCCCAAAGTAGATGTACAGGTGGCAAGGGTAGCTAAAGACCACACTCCCTTTTAAGGACTCTTCCTAACTCAAAGACCCTATGGATAGGAAGGTGGAGAGCCAGCTGAAAAAATCTTGGGAGACCTCCACTGCCTCACTTAAAACAAATATAGCTTCCACCTGTGTTGCCAGATCCCTGTTTTGGTGGATGGATCATTTGGAGAGTCACATCTCTCAGGAGACCTCAAGAACGGAGTTACTAGACTCCCTTCTGCTGCTTAAAAATGCGACTGTATTCCTGGTGGATGCCTCTGCAGAAATAGTTTGTATCGCTGCTAGGTCCTTGGTCCGGTCCAACTCCGTGAGGAGGGCCCTGTGGCTTAAAATGAGGAGTGGGGATGTCACATCCAAAGTTAAACTCTGCTCCATCCCCTTCAAGGGTGAATGTCTTTGGCCCAGCTTTTGATGACATACTAGAAAAGGCCACAAACAAAGACTCTTCCTGAGCAGAAGTCTGCCAAGAAGAATTTTTTTTTTTTTTTTCGTTCCTCTCTGCCTCCGACCCCTCAGATCAGGGGTAAAGGGAAGATGGGGAGGTGGCGCTACGCTAAGTGCAAAGCGAAGAACATCCTTGTCCCCCAGCAGCACCAGGACAAACAATGACTCCGACACCGTGGGGGAGGCTTTTGATTTTCTTCCATCAGTGGCTGGCTGGCTGTCTCCAGTTGCCAGTGGGTCCTCAATGTTATCAAGGAGGGCCTTATAGAGTTCGAATCCTCCCCTCCTTGGGGTCTAAGTCACGTCCCTTCTATCCCAGGGAGCCCACACCTACTGTTATCAGGTCTTCAGGAGCTGCTAAAGTCAAAGGCAATTTCTCCAGTGCCCATGGACGAGTGTGTAAGCGGTCACTACTCCCGCCTCTGTCAGGAAGAAGCCTTCAGGAGATGCACACATTATAGTAAATCTAAAGGTCTCAACCGTCATATTGTATACCAAAGGTTCAAGATGGAGTCAGTGAAATCAGCAATTCCGCTGATTGGGCCTCATTGTTTTATGGTGACCATCGACCTGAAAGATGCTTATTTTCACGTCCCGATCCACCCTCGCCACAGGAAGTACCTGAGGTTTGCAGTTTTGCAAGACCAGCAGGTGAGTCACTAACAATACAATGTGCTCCTCTTCGGCACCTCATCAGCGCCAAGGGAGTTCTCCAGGATAATGTCGTGAAGTCACTAGACATCCTACAATCTCTGGGGTGGCTCCCAAATCTAAAGAAGTCAGAACTCCAGCCTTCCACAATAAGAAGGTTCTTGGGAGTACTATTAGACACAGTAAAGATGTCCTTCCTACCAGAGAATCATCGCCTAACTCTGACCAAAGTCTCCGTGTTCAAGAAACAGGTCACCAACACTCCAGACAGCAATGTCCGTACTAGCTCAGTTGCACTCCAGAGTCTTGCAAGCCCACATTTTCAGGACCTGGAATGGGAAACCCAACTCTCTAAACAGGAGAGTTCAGATCCTGGGACGATTGAAAGCTTCCATGGCTTGGTGGATGAACCCCAGAAATCTTCGCAGGGGGGTAGCTTGGTCCCAGTCACCTCAGGTTACGGTAACAACCGATGCCAGCAAGCGAGGATGGGGTGGCGTATAACACACCCTTCCAGGGACACTGGGATCCAGAGACAAGTGTCAGGTCATCCAATTTCAGAGAACTGAAAGCAGTGGAGGAGACCCTTCGTGCAACAGGCAACCTAGTCACCGGTTGTCATGTCAAGGTGTATTCAGACAATATTTTCACCGTAGCCCACCTCAGACAACAGGGGAGCTCAAAATCCGATAGCCTAAAAAGCATATCAAAACAGATAATTTTTTCTTTTTTGGGCCGAAAGATGTCTCTTCGTATATGACGCACACCACACCAAAATACAAATATATATACAAAATACAAAACTTTATTGGCACACACAAGAAAAATTACAATAAAACATAATTAAAAATTAATTATGTTTTATTGTAATTTTTCTTGTGTGTGCCAATAAAGTTTTGTATTTTGTATATATATTTGTATTTTGGTGTGGTGTGCGTCATATACGGTGGTTCTTTTCTTTTATTTCCATGATTGCTCTCTCTACCGTTTCGCACCCCCCCTCTACTATTACGTATCTAGTGCGCCCATCTCTCCTGCTTCGTTTTGAAAGATGTCTCTTCCTGAACGGCGGTTCATCTAAAAGGGTCCTACAACCTGCACGCAGACTTCCTGAGTCGTCAGGATATTCAGCCAGGAGAATGGAGCCTGAATCAAGAGGTCTTTCGGATGCGGGTAGCACCACCTCCCCCTTCACCAAGAATTGGTTGGTATTCATCCTATGCTGTCGTGGAAGGTGACTGGAGAAAATAGAATTGGACCTACTGGTAATTCAGTTTCTAGGAACCATCCACAACAGCACTATTTCCCTCCCTATGTTCCTTGGATAATTCCTGGGAGGCTAAAAGGTAACCAGTGCTATGGCGTTCATTATAAGTCACTGGTGTATAGGAGGTGTGAGGGTCTTTTAACCTTTGTGCTTCCTGTTCCCCATTAGGGTGTGGAGACAACCTCCTCCTCCTATGCTGTCGTGGAAGGTTCCTAGAAACCAAATTACTGGTAGGTCTAATTCTATTTTTGGTGTTTTTTTTTTTTTTTTTTTTTTTCCAAAACTGGCCTCTTAGGCCTCTTTCACACATCCGTTGTGCGCCTGACGGCGCCCTCCGGCATTTTTTTGTCCAACCGCATCCGGCGAAATGTAATGCCGGATGCGTTTTTTTTTGCATTGACTTTCATTAGCGCCGGATCGTGCCTGATGTCAGTGCATTGTATCCGTTTTTGTCCGGATCCGGCGGAAATGTACATTCCGGCGGCCGGACAAAACGGAGCATGTAACTTTTTTTTTTTGCCGGAGCTTCCTGATGTGCCTGAAGCGGCGCATCAGGCAGCCGCAAATAATAGAAGTCAATGGGACCGGATCAGACTTTTGTGCAATCTGGCAAAAGTCTGATCCGGATTCTGGAAATCTACTACTACTACTACTACTACTACTACTACTACTACATTTTCCAGTGTCTCCGGGCATCAGAAACCCTCTTTCAGCTGCAGATGGAAGGGAGGGAGACACAGTAATTCATTACTGATGGGTAGGCGGAGCCCCAGATCAGGATGACACCTCAGATCAAAAGCGTGTTGACTGGCTGGCTCCTCCAGCTCGGGCTCCTCCTACTCAGCTCCTTCAGTCTAAGATATGAGGTCTCAGAGGATGGTCGCTGCTAATGCAGCTCCTCAGAAGATTTTATTATTTTATATCGGACAAGAGACTTGGATCACTAGTTGGTCTAGAGGTCTCAGGGGTACCAGCGCTGCTGTACCCCAACCTCTCCCTTGGCGGATCTGTATTTACACTATAGTCCCTGCAGAATCTTGCCGGCCCTGGGGGATGAGGATGGCTTCCCTGGCGGGGACGCAAACCACACGTGCGGTCACTGCGTTCCTCGCCCTGGGGGGAAGCATGGGCACAAGCGCCACAAATCCTGAGGGTTCCCTGTGGCGCTAAGCTGGTGAGTACTCCACATTCCTTTTTTATAATGTGTGTAGTACTTTAGCGACTGCTGTGGCAGTGCTATTACATGTACCACTATGTGCTTTAACGACTGCGGTGGCAGCGTTATTACATGAATTCACTGTGATTATGTCAGTGTGTTTTAACGACTGCGGTGGCAGCGTTATTACATGTATTCACTGTGATTATGTCAGTGTGTTTTAACGACTGCGGTGGCAGCGTTATTACATGTGTTCACTGTAATTATGATCAGTGTGCATTCAACGGTCGCGGCGGCGACCGCCGGTACATGTATTCAGTCACGGTGAGGAGAGAGGAGTTCCTGCTTTTTTATTTGAATTTTCGCGGCACTCTGAGCGCGCGCTTTCTGAGCAGTCTCCATTTCCTGCATCTTCTACATGGAGACACAGCGCGGCGGCCATTATTAATGCAGGAGCTGGAAGCTCCTCGGGGTCATCGCTCTCCCTTTCCTCCCGGCAGCTATTACCAGCAGGGTGAGTCGCTTCTGCGGAAGCTTAACCCCTTCAACTGCAGGGCGCCTTCCTGATTTTATTCACTATCTGCGGATGTGCTGCATATATCTGGGAGCGCAGGGCGTCTTTTTTGAGCCAGTTCCTGCAATACGCCTCCGTCCAGCAGAGGCTATGGGAGGCTGTGGCATTAACCCCTTGGAAGGCGGTTAACCCTTGTTTTGAAGGGTCAGCTGGGGTAGCTCATGCTGTAAGAGCTTTAACCCTTCAGCTATATGAGAAACAGTTATTGACAGTTTTTAACCCGTCATATACTGTGTGAGGAGCGTCCAAATGCTTGTGATTGACGTTTCCGTAACGTCTGCGCTTCAGATGCTCTATCCAGCACCTACACCTGTACTACAGATGGTTACTGACGCCTGCTCATCTGACGCCTGCGCTATGTATTCGCTATGTCCTACGGATGTGCTGTGTCCTGCGCCTACGCTACAGTACGTTTTTTCTGTTTAGTGTGGCATAGCTGTCCTGCAGCTGCGACCTTATAAGAGGCGCCTGAGATTCGCACACCCTTTTTCATTATCAAGGTTGTGGGGAGTCTGCTACTTTAACCCCTTATTAGGCGGTTAACTCTTAATGGGAGACAGCTGGGGTAGCTCTCTCTTTAGAGCTTTAACCCTTCAGCTTTTGTTTTTTATTTAAGAACTGCTCTAGTTACTGACAGGTTTAGCCTGCCATATACTATGCAAGGGCATGTCAGAGACCCTCTCCCAGATCCGCTACAGACCAGCCTCTCGTATCTGACACGCAGACCTCGACTCATGCACGGTCGGAGGTTCCAGTGGTGTCAAAATGGAAGCCTTCACTGGTTTCTATTGATGGCCTGTCTGACCTTTTAGGTTATGGAGTGTCAGCTAGATCCTCTCAAGGAAGCGACACAAAATCGGTGCCTTCTTTTTCGCTTAGCGAAGAAGTCCGATTCGGACAAGGAGGTTCGGCAGGGACTCCCTGCCTCTCTCATGGGCCATACTAAAATTTCTGTGGAAGCCATGTGGACGTTACAGTTACTGGAGGAGGTAACTAGTCGGCCCGGATGTTGCAAGGGTCGCATGGGTCGCGACGACCTTACAAACTGTATCCGTTTTTTCTACGGAGTTGTTTGTTAATTGGACCCCTTCTCCTGAAGTGAATATTCCTTCATTTCAGCTTAGCAAATCTTCCTGGTAAAGGGAAGGTGAGTCTGAGGACACGCTGGACAGAAAAACGGAGACGGCAACAATTTCCATCTGCGAGGCCGTGGACATAGATTCGGTATTAAGGATCTAGGTGTACTTGTTAAGTTCCCCTGAGCCGGTTGGACCGTCTAAGGACGGCGAGGCAAGTTGGATCCCCTCTATCGAGGTAGATGGGCTTTTCTAGTTGAAGGATAATGCGTCACTGCTATCCAGGGCGCAATCCTCGGCAGTTACAGTCAGAAGAGCACTGTAGCTTGGATGGAACGCGGTTTTCCAACAAGGTTTGCTATCTTTAGCTTAGAAAGTGGTCAGCTATTTGACTGACCTCACGGAGCTGATTGCCAAGGCAAAAGAAACCGCTTTACCGTAGCGCAGAGCTGTGACTTCTGCGTCTGGCAGGACTAGTGCCGATAGTTATTGGCAGTCCCTTTCGGTTCAAGGGATGATCTGGCCAACCCTCTGGGGGTTTGTGTGATCCTCTCTCTCTCTCTCTCTCTCTCTCTCCTCTCTCTCTCTCTCCACTTGATGGGGTCCAGGTTTAATACCAAATTACCGACCTTCGTGTTCAGGTACAAGGACACGAAGGCTGTGGCGGTAGACGCTCTGGTGGATCCGTGGGACCATTTCGAGCTAGTCTATGTTTTTCCGCCGATATCTTTACTTTCTCTGGTGCTGCGTCGGTTCAGACTGGAGAGAATTCTGGCTATTTTGATAGCTCAGATTGGCCAAGGAGGACGTGGTTCTCGACACTAGTGTCGCTTTTGGCGGCGCCGCCATTTCCACTTCCTCTGCGCCCGGTCCTGTGAACCCAGGGACTCACTCGTTATCCGGACTTTACCACAAAACTTGGGAAACCTTCTTTTCGTGGTGTTCGGGATCTTCACGGAACCCGAGAAAGTTTTCCATTCCCAATCTGTTGTTTTTTCTACAGCATGGGTTAGACAGTTAGCACCCTGAAAGGTCAGGTTTTCTGCTCTGTCCTTATTATTCCGGAGGGCTATTGCCTCGCGTAGGGACGTGCTTTCCCTTTTCCGCGGTATAGCTCGTAAGTTTCCGCCGCGGAAGGCACCCGTGTCTTCTTGGCGGCTCAACCTTGTTTTTGGAGGCTCTTCAGCATAAACCATTTTGAGCCTATGGATTCTGCTAGCCTTTCTTTACTTTCTTGGAAGGTGGCCTTCCTAGTAGCGGTCGCCTCTTGAGGAGAGTTTTTCTGAGTTGGCAGCTCTTTCTTGCTCGCCTCCTTTTTCTGGAGTTTTTTTTTTTTTTTTTCCGGATCGGGTAGTGCTTCGCACACGGGGTGATTTTCTATCTAAGTAGTGTCACAATTTCATGTTAACCAGGATATTGTGTTGCCTTCACTCTGTTCGGATCCGAAGAATGCGAAAGAGTGAGCTTTACACACTTTGGATTTAGTGCGGGCCTTGAATTTTTATCTATCTATTATTCAAGGTTTTCGTAAGACGGACTCCCTGTTTGTGGTTCCAGCAGGTCGTCGGCGTGGTCAACGAGCCTCCAAGGATTCTATAGCTCGTTGGATCCGGTCAGCTGTTCTGGAAGCTTACCGTATTGGGGGTGAATCTTGCCGATTTTAAGGTTCGAGCCCATCCCACGAGAGCTGTGGCTTCATCGTGGGCTTTTCATCAAGGTGCCTCGGCAGTGCAGCTCTGCCGGGAGGCAACTTGGCGCTCTGTCCACACGTTTACAAAGTTTTTATAAAGTGGACGCCAGTGCTTCCGCTGATGCAGCCCTCGGACGTAGGGTCCTGCAGGCAGCTGTAGTTTAAAATTTCTAGATGAACTTGTGTTTAGCGCTGGTTGCTCTTCCTTGTTAAGGTTGTTGGGTTTCTGCCTTTGTTGGTTTTTCCCACCCTTATTTTTGAACTGCTTTGGGACGTCCCATCAGTAATGAATTACTGTGTCTCCCTCCCTTCCATCTGCAGCTGAAAGACGGATTTTGGTAAGAAATTACCTGTAAAATCCTTTTCAGCGAAGGAAGGGAGGGAGACACAGATCCCGCCCAAGGCAGAAGTGTGTTGATGTTTTCAGATGCAGCGCGACTCTTATCTGATAGCGATTATCTGGGCTGAGGTCAGCGCGCTAAGGCTGTTCCAGCATCGCCAGCTCATCGCAGTAGTCAGGTTCAGTGAGTAGTACCTGGAACTCTGTGGTTTTTGGCTTACTTTGCATGCATAACCTGTATTCTTGTGTTTTTTCTCTGAAGTTCCTTCAGAAGGGGTTATGTTGCTCCGCTGGTGATCTTGGTTCTTCCTTAAAGCTTTGGTACGACTGAAGGAGCTGAGTAGGAGGAGCCCGAGCTGGAGGAGCCAGCCAGTCAACACGCTTTTGATCTGAGGTGTCATCCTGATCTGGGGCTCCGCCTACCCATCAGTAATGAATTACTGTGTCTCCCTCCCTTCCTTTGCTGAAAAGGATTTTACAGGTAAGTTCTTACCAAAATCCGTCTTTTATGGGTTCAAAAGTTCAGGTCGGATCCAGCAAAAAACTGGATCCGTTGCATCAGTTTTTTTGTTTCAGCGCCGGATCCGTCCCTTCAGGCATAGGACGGATCATGCCTGATACAAAAAGACGGATGTGTGAAAGAGGCCTTACACACTGATGCTTGGATGAACTATGGATTTGCTGACCCAAACTCTGCAGACTCGTATGCAAATGAGGCAGGAGATCCAGCCTGGTAAACCTGCAGTCAGTTCTAGCATTACCAATTATGTACAGACTGCAATATGGCCCTCTGAGCCTGGTCTAAGAGATGGAGTAGTGCACAGATCTCCAGTGTGGAGAAGGTGTACATGATCTTGCTGAGGGCAGTTCTTGGAAAAGAAATGGTTGCAGCATTGATATGCGCAAGCTGCATGCGGTGTATCCAGGGTCCTGCTGAACCTAAAACTTGGGAGAGAGTGCAAACTGTATATGAGAGAGTCTGAAAAGAAATAAGTGCAGGCTGAAACTTGGGAAAATTGACTACACACTGCTGTCAGTTGTACAGGACTCGGCTTATGTTTAACGCTCACTATCTTCAGAAGACATCCAGGAATATTCCTGTGGTGGTTACAGTCTGTCTTGTTCCTGCAGGAAGCAGTGGTGTCTTGAAGACTTTGAGATTGGCCGTCCTTTAGGGAAAGGAAAGTTTGGCAATGTGTACTTGGCCCGTGAGAAGCAGAGTAAATTCATCCTGGCGCTGAAGGTTCTTTTCAAGTCCCAACTGGAGAAGGCAGGGGTGGAACACCAGCTGCGCCGAGAGGTGGAAATCCAGTCTCACTTGAGGTGGGTGCATGGTCTGCTGCAGATGTCCTGAGTGAGGTAGGTTTTATGACAACTAACTAGTCACTCTATGGCCTAGTTCAGTATTTTTAAATCTGTATCTGTAAGCCAAAATCAGGAGTGGCACAATCGGAGGACAAGTATAATAGAAACACGTCACCACTTTTGGCTTACAGATACTGAATGTGGCCTTAGTCTGCAGTTTGTACTCTTGTTGCACAGACATCTGTCTCCTCCATAGGAGAAACCTAAAAATGGTGCAGAACCTGTCGGACATCTGTGATCCTAACTTCTTTACCACCTCCCAATGATGGCTGCATTACCTGTGTTCAGGTTGTTTCTCATGACCAGACACAAAGCCACTCTGAAATGGAATAAACTTGTGGTCATGAGACTCATGTGTATATTAAAAAAAAAAAAAAAAAAAAAAGCCACTTAATCAAACTTTCATTTATCCTGTCCATAATGCTGTTAATGGCATTATGAAGGAGCCTGGCCGCTGAACTACAAGTGCAACACTTGAGAACTTGCTCTATTCCTCCCTGGAGCTGCTGGCACAGCTAGTGATCACTCCCCACGCCCTGGCACTTTGACAGATGGCTCTGCAGAGCATCAGTGCTGAACCAGCTGTCAATCAGTGCCAGTGCTTACAGTCGCTGCTCAGTGCTGGGAGTGATCACTGAAGGCTGGCTGCTCCTGGGAGGCATAAAGTTAAATTTTACCACACTTCAAGTTTGGCAGCCAAGCACTTTAATTCTGTTGACCTATTAATTAACCCTATATCTGCAGGCTAATAGTTATCTGACCTGACCAGACTTCATCCCAAGAATAATTAAAGAGAAGCTGTCGGGTTAGATTACCCTATATCTGCAGGATAGTGTTATCTGAGCTGCCAGGTTCACTTTCCATTTTCTTATTTTTTATTTTATTGGTATTTGAACTCTTCTACATTTGTTTCAGGCATCCCAACATACTTCGACTTTATGGCTATTTTCATGACACCACCAGAGTCTACCTCATCTTGGATTATGCCCCCCGTGGGGAGCTCTACAGGGAACTTCAGAGGTGCACACGATTCGATGAGCAGAGATCGGCTACTGTGAGTATAGTGTAATCTGATTAGTGGGGTCACTGGTTATCATGGCCATACCGGCTTGAAGGGAAATGCCTCCAAATGCAATCTCCTCATGGTAATGTTTACAAGTCCTGTAATCATCTGTGAAACTGTCAGGTTTTCCAAAGAATTCCATAGAAAGTTGCTTTTAAAGACTTAACAGGTTGTTTGCGCAATTTTATTTTTTTTTTTCTGCTAAGATAACTATTTGCTGCTGGATTTGTTTCATATGGATGATTACTGGACATGTGAACTTGGGCTCAAAATGAGTGCCCATAACCCAGGGAGTCTACAGGCTGGAAGTCAGGAGAAGCAAAAAGCTCGATCTGATGGGCTCCCACTCCTGCTGTTAATCGGCAGCATGAAGTTTGGCACAGGTCACAAATGACAGAAGCTCAAACCTACTTTAATTTCAATATTAGTGACTGGTATGCAATAAATCACATTATTTTCTGCGGTGATGTAAACTGCACTGATCTGTTGACTAGTAGAGCTTTCTGAGGTGTAGTGTCCACGGCGCAGCTGCAGTGTGTGAACGCGGCCTAATGGATTTAATTCCTGTGGCTCATGAGACTGAAGCTGCAGTCACATGTATCACTCTGTACAGACCTCCATTTCCAGATAGGTTGCAAGTCTCCTGGCCTAAACGTGATATCCTCATTGGGCTTGCATCCAACCAGTCCATCTGGGAATTGTTCTGTACTGGTATTGTAGCAAAAAAAAAACCATATGAATGCAGATGATGCAGTGCTGGCTTCCAGCAATCACCCCAGTGAGGTGACAAGTTGTGTTCTGCGCTGACATTGGTCACCATGACTAACCATGTAATCGTAGGTATTTGCATCTGTAAATTAAGTATTGATGCTAAATTAAATGAGCTTGACTTAAGGTACTGCCACACTAAGCAATCCCGCTAGCGATCTCGTTAGCGTTGCATACTAATGCGATCGCTAGCGGGATTGTTTCTATATCGCTAAATGCTTTCACATTTAGCGATATAGTTAACGACGCTATCGCCGTTAGCGATCTTCTTAACGACTTTAGCGGTACAAAAGTACCGCTAAATCGCTAAGAAAAGGTGCCACACAGCGATAAGATACTTACCCAGCGGGAGCTCCAGCGATGAAATAGGGTCCGGAGCGATTCCAGCGACTAGCGAGATCACAGCAGGAAGCTCGTCGCTGGAAGCTGCCGCACTGAACAATATCGCTAACGGGATCGCTAAATAGTGACGTTTTTTAGCGATCCCGTTAGCGATATTGTTTAGTGTGGCATACCCTTTATTGATTTAACCACACAGCTAATCTTAATGATTTGCTTTAATTTGTCTGACAACTTGAGAATCGACTAAATTCCCCTCCCTATTGATCAGTCTTTGCAAAGTTCTGAATCTATTCTAATATACTTCATTATCTGGCTTTTCTTCTACAGTACATGTTGAAAGCTGTCACCTGCCTTGTTCATGCACTTGGAGGCTGATTTGAACTGTAGATGTAGTAAAAGTGCTGCTCCCATGTGCTTCTCTGCTCAAGACAGGGAGTGTGAGGTTTGTTTTTTTTTTGTGTGTGTGTGGGGAGCAGAGAAGCTCACAGAAGTCTGGTGTCTGTATAGTAACCGATGTGAACTGCAGGTTGAAACGACCTTCAACATGAGTGTGAGAGAGGGCAGCCAAATGAAAAAATGCTTAATTGTATCGCTCCTGTGACTAATCTTTATATCCCACTTGGTATTTTGCTGCTGACTCCCCTCCCCCTCCCCTTTTAGGAAATGAATGACATGGGTGTACACCCCTCACATCCTTAGCAAGTGTCACTTTGTATGTGACTCTACTAAAGACTATTGATGTCTGACTTTTTTTTTTTTTCTAGCTTTTTCTCTTCTGTGGTCATTCTTACTGTGGTTTCTAAAGCCCTTTTTAGATGCTTGTCTCTCTCAATATCCCATACAATCATGCAGGTTTATCTTGAATCTGTTGGCAAATGTGGCAGCCAAAGCAGAGCCCCCTTTCCAGCTCCTGAGTGAGGATACAGATGTGGTGTCATCTGAAGCTGAGACTGCTGTCAGTCTAGTCCTGGTTCTTATTGAGCACACTCTGCTGTTAGTCTTGTTACTGTCTGCTCCTTCCATATTGTACAGCAAAATATATTCCCACCAGTCCTAATTTAGGTTTGGGGGTCTAACTGCAAGAAACATCAGCCCAAACATATGTTACATGATCTCCAAGAAGCCTCAATCACTGAAGTGTATTCTCTTTGCAGTACATCACTGAGCTGGCAGATGCCCTCCTGTATTGTCACTCGAAGAAAGTCATCCACCGGGACATCAAGCCTGAGAATCTTCTCCTGGGGTCCAATGGAGAGCTGAAGATTGCTGACTTTGGCTGGTCAGTGCATGCCCCATCTTCAAGGTGAGTGCCAGGCTCCAGGGCAGGAATGGAGTTCCTACAGCTCCAGGGAATGCAGTCTGTTCCCCCTATCCATTGTATTGGAGTATGGTTCCACGACTGTAAACCCCTGACCCTGGAGATGATGGATCCAATGGCCTAATCTTATTAAGTCTCTTTATAAGGCTTTACAGCGTGCATTGATCGATCCATTATTACCCATATATATTCTATAATGGTCCTTTCATACCTCCAATTCAAAACAAAGCCACTTTTCCATGCAGCTCGACATCAGATCTGCTTTATCATAGTGATATGGGAGTGGGTACTATGCACTACATAACTGGGGAAAGCTGGGCAGCTAGCAATCAATACCCAACATGACAAGCTTGTCTATAAAAGATGGCTTTCTTCTGCCATCTCTTGTGACATCTGGGCCCCTCGCCCCCTTATGTCCTCGGAGCTTGTCCTGATATTCCCTGTGTTCTGAGTCAGAACTTGTTCTGCCCACTATAATGGAGCAGCATTTCTCTGCATACAGGGGTCATGCTGCTCTTACCAATATAAAATGTTCTGCAAGCGCTTGATGGCTTTCTCATGTCCAGAAAGGAAATTAATGTGCGTCTAATGAGGGATGCGGGCTTCACCTTGAGTTGAGTATAACGGTGGATGTGAATCTCTCCACTGGGTCATCATGACCAATCCAACGGGTTGCAGTAGCATCTGAGCTGACGTCAGTCTGACTCAGGAAATTCTCCAGAACTGGTGATTGCTGTCTGATGCCTGACAGATGCCTTTGCTTATAGTAATGGGGGGTTCAATTATAGCTTCTCTAAAGTTCCACTCCTGATTTTTGTCATACAAACAATGATGCAAAATAGTGACGTGTGAATATGAACACTATGTAATGGATCGCTCCGTGCACAAGGGTCTATGCAGCATGAGTCCTGCTTACGCAATCATGCACTGCCAAGAACTAGTCTTTTTGTGCACAAAAGATCATTTTGCCCAGTTAATGAGCGGTTCATTCATCAGGTGATTGGCAGGCTGTGCAGATTGTGAAACGCTGAAGTAAGCTTGAGACAAACCCAGAGCTGCCAGTCGCTGTTCTGCTGATGTACTCGCTGCGCATTCATTACTTATCTTGGGTTTCATGCTATACCATGCTCTGAAGTCTGCAGCACAGGAAGGGCCTATATTGTGCCTGCAGACCAGGGAGTGCAGCTCTTGTATGGGGTTAAGCTGTAAACAGTGGAACATAGTAGGTGTTTCTTTTTTGGACACCATACTGGACTGATTTTGCAATTTTGTGTGTGCTTTTAGGAAGGCTTCTGGCATATGTAGGCCTGAGAGGTATGAACTGCCTTTCTAAGGCTGGGATCACACATGTGAGGAATACGGCTGAGTCTCGCATGTTAATACCCGGCACTGCCGCTGCAAGACTCTGCCTTAGGCCTCTTTCACATTTCCGGCGGGCGCCTAGCGGCGCCCC
Organism: Oophaga sylvatica; assembly: GCA_033576555.1. Classification (NCBI taxonomy): domain Eukaryota; kingdom Metazoa; phylum Chordata; class Amphibia; order Anura; family Dendrobatidae; genus Oophaga; species Oophaga sylvatica. The sequence continues at coordinate 102,270,476 of JARQOD010000003.1, forward strand.
CGGCATTTTGCCGCAGCGCCGCATCGGGAAACCTGATGCGCCGCATGCGGCTTTTTTCGCATTGACATGCATTAGCGCCGGATGGCGCCGCATGTCAATGCGTTGCATGCGGTTTTGTCCGGATGCGGCGCAAATGTACATTGCGGCGTCCGAACAAAACGCTGCATGTAACGTTTTTTTGTTTTGCCGGATGGTCTCTGATCTCTCCAAGCATCAGAAACCATCTGGCAAAAAACCGCATTTTGCCCGCCGGAAGTGTGAAAGCTTTTCACACGCGGCGCTGCGGCAAAATGCCGGGGGCGCCGCTTAGGCGCCCGCCGGATGTGTGAAAGAGGGCTTATTCCTCACCACTGTGATCCTGGCCTGACATCGGCAAGCACTCTGAGGCATGTACCAATCTCTCCTCCCCTGTAGTGTTGAGACTACAGAAAATATGTCCTCACTTTAAACCATGGCAACAATGCTGCGCTGTGGTGAGTGACTGACGCCATCAGTGGCCTTTACCCCAAGCTTGGTTTAGTCTGCTTTATGCCTTGTTGTTTTCTCACTTTCTGAATCACATGCAGTATTAGGTTTTGTACCTAGAGACACCATATATTTTAGGAGGACCACATTGTGCGGGACCTTGGACTACCTGCCCCCTGAGATGATTGAGGGTCGGATGCACGATGAGAAGGTTGACCTGTGGAGTCTCGGTGTCCTCTGCTACGAGTTCCTAGTTGGGAAGCCGCCTTTTGAAGCGGAGAGTCACCAGGAAACTTACCGTAGAATTTCAAAGGTAAAGTCAATCAGTCCTGTGACCCACTGGTCCCTGTAAGTGCAGAACTGATATTAATGGACCTACGACTTACCCCAGCTGTGCCAACATGGTATTATACATGGTGTTTTATGCAAGTAGTTTGGTCACTAACTGCAGGGGGAAAGTAGCCACATGGTGTCCTATGACAACCAGATCATGCTTATGTATAGTTGGTGACTCCTCACTCTTCTTTGCAGGTTGAGTACCAGTACCCTCCTTATGTGTTAGAGGGCGCCAGAGACCTTATCTCTAAACTGCTGAAGCACAACCCCAATCACAGGTTGCCTCTGAGGGATGTACTTAAACACCCCTGGATTGTACAGAACTCCAGTAAGCACCCCCAGATGACAGAAGGACCCCCCCCAGGCCTGACGCAGTGAGACCAGGCTGCGATTTTACAGCTTGTATTCCAGTTATCTGTTTTGGTGATTTCTATTGCTGCCCCCTGTGTGGCCTGCAGGGTGGATCTGTCAGAGCAATGAGTGCCCTTGCTGTGAAAAAACAATGTTTGAGGACCCTGTGGAATGAGATCTGACTGCTCCAGGGAGGATGACCAGTGCAATATTGATCGATGAATGCCATGATGTATTTATTGAGGCTGCAGGCGCAGTCTTCACCAGCTGCTTGAATATGTGAATGGGTCGTCCAGATCTACTACATGTAAATACCTACTGGGATTCTTTTCTTTTACATGTTTGTCTCTTTCTATGTTTTAGAAGGCAAATTTTAAATATTTCAATAATAAAAAAAAGTCTAACGTTTGTTGGATGTTTATTACTACATGCAGAGGCTGAAGTCTAAACATTAATCCCTTTCCAACATCGGGCATATAATAGTATGCCGATGTCTGACTCCCTCCCTTCGATGTGGGCTCCGGCGGTGAGCACACATCTTTCCTGGCACGTGTCTGCTGTCTTTTACAGCTGATATGTGCCTGGAATAGCCGCAGGTGGAATCGCAATCCACCAGCAGCTATTAACCCATCAAATGCTGACAGTGGCATTTATCATGCAATCATACTGGAAATCTGCCCATCAGTGACCCTCATCAAGTGATTGCGGGTCACCGATGGGTTGGCATGACAACCAGAGGTCTCCTGCGGACCACTATGGTTGTCACTGCTGGATTGCTGTGATCGCTGCCCAGTGGCTGGCGCTCATAGCAATTCTGCTACATACAGGTGCTCTGATCATCGTCTGTATGTGGCAGACTATTGAAGCATGCCAAGAGTAAAAATAGAAAAAAAAATTCAAATCATCCAACCCCCCCCCCCCTTTTGCCACATTCAAAATAAGACTAAAAAAAAATCAAACATGCACATTTGCTATTGCTGTGTTCAGAATTGCACGATCAAAAAAAAAAAAAAAAATTTAACCTGATTGCTAAACAGCATAGCGAGAGTCAAAACTCCAGGTTTTTTTTGTTTTTTTTTTTTTTTAATTTGGTTGCTGCCACTGCAATAAAACGCAATAACGGGCAATCAAAGATTGTATCATTTAAAAACATCAGCTCGGCGTACAAAATATAAACCCTCACCCAACCAGAGATCATGAAAAATGGAGATGCTATGGGTATCTGAAGATGGTGTAAACTTTTTATTTATTTATTTTTTTTTTTTAACCACTTTAATGAACCTAGAGATGTTTGGTGTCTATGAACTCGTAATGACCTGGAGAATCATACTGGCAAGTCAGTTTTATAATTTAATGAACCTAGTAAAAATAAAAAAAACGGATTGTTTTTTTTTTTTTTTTTTTTCCCCAATTTCACTGCACTTGGATTTTTTTATTCCCCCCCCCCTCGTTTTCCAGTACATGATTTTTTTAAACATATGGTGTACTTCAAAAGTACAAGTCGTCCTGCAAAAAGCAATCCCTCACACGGCCATATTGACAGAAAAATAAAGTTATGGCTCTAGGAAGGGAAGCAAAACTGAAAATACTGCCAGTCATAAAGGGATTAAAGGAATCTGTCCCCTCCCCTGCAGGGTGTATATGGCCTATTAATATGGGCATACAGGTAATAGAAATGTTACACTAGTCCTACCTGTCTGCCTCATATTAATAGTCTTGTTGCTGAGAAATGTTATATTCTGTCTTCAGGCTCCAGTGAATGGAAGAAACTTGTCTTCATTGAAATACTTGCCCCCTCCCCATCAGCTACAGCCCTGGAATCCTCCATGTTCTCTGCACTACCTCAGAAATACATGTCATCGTCCCTTCCATGGGCACTGCATTCAGGGATCTTCTGCTCCAGTGACCTCTGGTGTGTGCCGATAAGGAGCTTTCTCAACTTCTTCCCTGCACAGTCAATCGCCATTACTGCTGACTGTGAAGGGAGGAGGTGGCGAGAGCATCAGATCAGCACACCGGAGGTCACAGCGACTCGCCTATGCCGAAGATCCCTGAATTCAGTGCCCACAGACGGGAGGATGACTTGTGTATTTCTGAGGGAGTGCAGGGCACAGGATTTTGGCACCATAACTAAGGTGAGGGAGTAAGTATTACAATGGAGTCAGGGATATCTTCCGGGCACCACCATTTCTTGGCAGCATGACCACTAATGAGGCATACAGGTAGGACTAGTATAACACTTCTATTACCTGTATGCCTGTATTAATAGGTCATATACATCTCAGGAAGTGATTCCCTTTAACCCGTTAACAAGCTTCCTCCCCCCCACCCCCTCACCAATGGCCATCATGATAAAGTAACTAAACGATCGTGGACTCAATGGCAGTTAAGGGTATGCCACACTAAACAATATCGCTAACGGGATCGCTAAAAAACGTCACTATTTAGCGATCCCGTTAGCGATATTGTTCAGTGCGGCAGCTTCCAGCGACGAGCTTCCTGCTGTGATCTCGCTTGTCGCTGGAATCGTTCCGGACCCTATTTTCTCGTCGGCGCTCCCGCTGGGTAAGTATCTTATCGCTGTGTGGCACCTTTTCTTAGCGATTTAGCGGTACTTTTGTACCGCTAAAGTCGTTAAGAAGATCGCTAACGGCGATAGCGTCGTTAACTATATCGCTAAATGTGACCGCATTTAGCGATATAGAAACAATCCCGCTAGCGATCGCATTAGTATGCGTCGTTATTGTGATCGCTAGCGGGATTGTTTAGTGTGGCAGTACCTTAAATCTGCTGCATCAGATAACGCACCACTAGGGTTTAAAAAAAAAACAAAAAACAACTTACTGCACTGCTGGAGTGGTGCTGCAAATGTAATTCCCCCTTCACCCTTTTACAGCATCGCTCCCATAGGTGTCTAGCAAAAATTGGCCTGCCTACAGGTCCAGTGTTCCATGGAGTGTGCTGGAGGTGCCTTTTCAATACATCTCTGAAGGCCTTATTCTGGCTCATCCCATAGCACTTGGCCCAATGTAATACCATGGGGCAGCTCCGATCTGTAAGTATGCTCATGCTGATTTGGCATGCAATAACAATTGTAGAATGCTGAGATTGGCAGCAAGACTCTGCTCACTCATACAAGTCTATGGGTGCGAGTGAAACATCGCACTGCACTTGGATATCCCCTGAGTGCAGTGCAATTCCCACCAGCAGCAGAAGAGATGTAGAGACTACTCATCTGCAGCTGTTATGACCCTGTCATGCAAGAAGGTCAGAGCACAATAATGTGACACAGAGCTGGAGCCAAGGGTCATTAGCAAATCGCATTGGATGCTAAACACTAGTGTGAGTCCAGCCTTAAGGTATCATCCTTTGGGAAGGTGCCAACTTTCTTCCGGCTCAATGCAGAAAATAACAGCACTCACCATTCCTTCAAAAATGATGCCCTTTATTTCATGTGGTGGGACAGTCCTTTAGAAAGCAGGGGCACTAGAGCAGGACAACAGCCATTTCACACCTATCCCAGCGCTTCTGCCAGTCCAAGTATGCCAACCTGGTTCAGGTGTCTCCTCAGGGCCTGTGCACACATTGCGGATTTGCCTGCGGATTTTTCCGCGCCGAAACCGCACCTCTTGGCAGAAACCGCGTTTTTTTTGGCGCGGTTTTGACGCGTTTTTTCTCATGCGGTTTTGTATGCGGTTTTTACAGCTAAATAAAGATATGTTGTTTAACAAAAAAAAAAAAGATTTGTGATGTCATTTCTTGTCCAACCTCCTCTTTTACATTTGTCCAACCCACACTCCATTACACACACACACACAGATAGAGATAGGCCGGCGTCGCACTTGCGAGTGTGATGCGAGTAAGTCGCACGACTTTCTCGCATCAACACCTGGCACGGCTGCCCGCTCTCGGACCCGAGTGTGCGGCTGCATGTATTTCTATGCAGCCGCACATTCGGGTCCGAGAGTGGGCGGCCGTGCCGGGTGTGTTGATGCGAGAAAGTCGTGCGACTTACTCGCATCACACTCGCAAGTGTGTCGCCGGCCATAGATAGATAATAGATACCAGTAGATAGATAAAATGGTACATAAATAGTTAAAAAGACACACACGCGTACACATACACAAAATAACACAATAGTTAATAAAAAAAAAAATATATAGGAAAAAAAATGGCGTGGGCTCCTGCGCAATTTTCTGCGCCAGAGGGGGAAAGCAGACAGCCGGGGCCAATATTTCTAGCCTGGGAAGGGGTTAATACCCATGGATCTTCCCAGGCTATGAATATCAGCCCGCAGCTAGCCTTTACTGGCTATTAAAATAGGGGGACCCCCCCCAAAAAAAAATGACGTGGGGTCCCCCTATAATTTATAGCCAGACAGCTGCGGGCTGATATTCATAGCCTAGGAAGGGGCCATGGATATTGGCGCCCCCCCTGGCTAAAAATACCAGCACCCAGCCGCCCCAGCGTTGGCACATCTGTACGATGCGCCAATTCCGGCACTTAGCCCCTCTCTTCCCACTCCCCTGTAGCGGTGGGATATGGGGTAATAAGGGGTTAATATCACCTTGCTATTGTAAGGCGATATTAAGCCCGGTTAATAATAGAGAGGCGTCAATAAGACGCCTATCCATTATTAATCTTATATTAATAAAGGGTTAAAAAAAACAACACGCATAAGAATAAATTATTTTAATGAAATAAAACACAACACGGTTTTCATATCTTTATTACACACTCAGATCCAAGCGACGCCCTCGATCTCCTGTAAAAAAACGTAAAAAAATAAAACAACCGTATACTCCCTGTCCGACGCAGTCCAATTAATAACGAGGGTCCCTCGACGGTCTCCCCTATAGAACGGTGACATCAGGTGATGCCACTGCTCTGTAGGGCCTCCCAGTGATGCACTGACAGGAGACAATGGCTCCTGCAGTGCATCACTGAGTTCATTCTCTCACTTTATGGCAATGCTGCGAGGGAATTTTCTCACCCAGCATTGCCGTGAGAGAATGAACTGTAGTGACGTCATTCTCTCCCGGCGGCAGAGCGATACACAGATGGATGGCGTCGGGGAAGAGGTGAGTATGTGCTCAATGTTATGTGTTGTATGTTACTGTATGTTATATGTTCTGTATGTCATTATATGTTCTGTATGTCATGTAATTTTTTTTTTCAGCTGCAGATGGAAGGAAGAGAGCCACAGTATTCATTACTGATGGGTAGGCGGAGCCCCAGATCAGGATGTTACCTCAGATCAAAAGAGTGATGACTGGCTGGCCCCTCCAGCTCGGGCTCCTCCTACTCAGCTCCAGTCTAAGATTTGAGGTCCAGAGGATGGTCGCTGCTAATGCAGCTCCTCAGAAGATTTTATTATTTTAATATTCGGACAGGAGACTTGGATCACTAGTTGGTCTAGAGGTCTCAGGGGTACCAGCGCTGCTGTACCCCAACCTCTCCCTTGGCGGATCTGTATTTACTCAAAGTCCCTGCAGAATCCTTGCCGGCCCTGGGGGATGAGGAGAGCTTCCCTGGCGGGACGCAAACCACACGTGCGGTCACTGTGTTCTTCGCCCTGGGGGGAAGCATGGGCACAGCGCCAGAAACCCCTGAGGGTCCCTGTGGCGCCTTGGCTGGTGAGTACTCCACACAAATTTTAATGATATAATTATGTGTGAGTGCTTTAGCGTCTGAATGAGCAGCGCTATTACTTGGTCAGTATGCTTCAGCGCTGCTGTGACAGCGCTACTACATGTAATGTCAGTATGCTTCAGCGCTGCTGTGACAGCGCTGTTACAAGTAGATGTGGTGATTTTTTGTCCGCAGGCAGATACCTGCAGGACAGAGAGGGAGCAGGAGCGGGGGAGTTCGCGCTCATTATTCGAGCTGGCGGGGGGCGTGGCCTAAATATACCGGTCTTCTGAGCAGGAAGACGCGCGCTCTGGCGTTTCTCCTGCGGCCCTCTCACTGTGGCGGCCATTACTCAGGCTCCTGGGCTCCTCGGACCGCTCCTCTCCTCATAAGACACCACGGCCAGCTGGGTGAGTGCTGATTCCTCACCCCGCAGCGCAGCGATCGCTATCCTGCAGCTGCAGTCTCCTCAGAGACATAAAAATTGGCTGGGGCTCACAAATATATATATATTGTGGTGAGTTTGCAATATTAACCCCTCTGAGGGTTATTTCTACCAGCTAAATTTGCTGACTGAATACCGCTGGGGTAACCCTGCTTGGTGGAGCGTTAACCCTTCAGCGTTTGAAAAAAAAAAAAAAAACCGCATAGTTTTTTGCTGGTATTACCGCTTTGACCTGCTCATACAGGTGAGACATGTCTGAACAGAGTTCAGATGCCGCGGATCACGTCCCAGTGCCATTGCGGCAATCAGATACGCAGACCTCCACAGCGTCTAGCGCTGCGGTCGACAGCGGTGGAAAATTGGATGATATCGCTCGATCGATTAATAACTTGTCTGACCTTTTAGGTCAATATGTGTCTGCTAATTCCTCTCAGAGGAAGCGACGCAGGCCGTTACCGGCCTCTACACGGAGCGAGTCAGATGTATCTGATATTGGGCAGAGTTCCCCTTTAAATTCGGATGGAGAAATATCCGATTCAGATGCGGACGAGCCGCAGGGGCGTTCCTCTATGGCGAAGCGTACGGAGGCATTAATTGAAGCCATGAGAGATATACTACAGTTACCGGAGGAGGTAACTAGTCGTCCTGGTAAATCAGCACGCATGTTCCAGGAGTCCCGTGCTTCGCGCACAACATTGCCAGCTCTGGATGAGCTTAATGGTGTAATAGAGGAGGAACGTCTATGTCCAGATAAGCGTTTTCATGGAACGCATTTCTTTGATACACTTTATCCTTGCTCTGCGGAGTTAAAGGCTAATTGGACTTCTGCTCCTGAAGTGGATGTGTCTTTATCTCAGCTTAGTAAATCCTCACTACTCCCTATTAAGGGAAAAGCGAGCTTACAGGAGCCTTTGGATAGAAAGGCAGAATTGGCGGCAAAAGCAAGCTATGAGGCTGCGGGTCATGGATTTCGAGCAGTGCTAGGATCCATGTGTGCTGCTAGAGCTTCTCTAAGCTGGTTGGCACGTCTGAAGACGGAGTTGCAAAATGAATCTCCGTTATCTGAGATACGGGAAACTTGTGAATGGTTAGAAACGGCAGCCTGTTATATCTTTGATGCCGGTCTGGATACGGCATCTCTGCTGGCCAAAGCGCAAGCTTCAGCGGTCACAGTCAGAAGAGCTTTATGGCTCAGACAGTGGGCCGGGGACGCAGTTTCCAAACAAGGGTTGTTGGCCTTACCTTACAAGGGTGGCCATCTTTTTGGATCCGACCTCACAGAGCTGATTTCCAAGGCTAAGGAATCAGCATTACCACAGCGAAGGGCCATGGCCTCGGTGTCCAGTAAGCCTGGTGTCTATAGTGGTCGGCGGTCCTTTCGGGGCCGAGGACGATCTAGTCACTCCTCGTGGGGATCGGGTCGTCCTTCTTTCTCAGGAAAGAAATCCTCTCAGAAAACTCGTACTCCCTGGAAGCAGAGTTTCCGCCAGGACAAGCGGGAACTTGACAAGAAACCCGCAAAGTCGGATTGACGCCAGGGGTCCACTCGAGGATTCTCGAGTGGGGGGTCGCCTGCTTCTTTTCAAGGAGACTTGGATGGCTCGCGTTCCAGATTCCTGGGTAACGCGGATAGTGTCGGCAGGCTATTTCATAGAGTTTGCTTCTCAACCCCCAAATGTTTTTTGTCAATCTCACGTTCCGTCGGAACCCGAGCTTGTTGTCGCTCTACAGCGAGAGGTCGAATCTCTACTACAAAAGGGTGTAGTGATACCGGTTCCGTCAGAGGACCGAGGGAAAGGTTTTTATTCCAACCTTTTTATAGTTCCCAAAAAGGAGAACAAATTTCGCCTGATTCTGGATCTCAAGCGATTAAACCGGCATGTCCATGCCCGGAAATTTCGCATGGAATCGCTTCGTTCCGTTGTGGCAGCTCTGTCACAGAACGATTTTCTGGTGTCAATCGACATTCGCGACGCCTATTTGCATATTCCCATCGGAAAGGCTCATCAGCGCTTTCTTCGATTTGCCATAGGTCAGAATCATTACCAGTTCGTGGCTCTGCCGTTCGGCTTAGCCTCAGCGCCAAGGGTCTTTACAAAAATTCTGGCGCCCCTCATGGCAATCCTTCGAAGGCAGGGGATTACGATTCTCCCTTATCTGGACGATCTTTTGATCATGGCTTCCTCGGAGGAGGAGGCGTTGACGGCTCGGGATTTGTCTCTTCAGTTTCTGAAGGACTTCGGTTGGCTGGTCAATTGGGAGAAGTCGTCCCTGGAACCATCGAGGACAATCCTCTTTTTGGGAATGCATCTCGACACGTTTCGGTCGGTAGTTTCCCTACCACCAGACAAACAGTCATGTCTTCTTCGACATGTACAGATTATGAAATCCTCAACGGCAATGTCCCTACGGAAGTGTATGCGTCTTCTGGGACTGATGGTGGCGTCCATGGAGGCAATTCCTTTTGCCCAGTTCCATTCCAGGACTCTCCAAAGGTTCATCTTGAGTCGATGGAACCAGTCGCAATCGCTGGATTGCAGTGTCACCATTTCTCGCGCGGTGCGGGATTCTCTAGAATGGTGGTTACGTCCAGGGGTATTCTCCCTGGGGAAGTCTTTCCTCCCTCCGAAGTGGTCAGTCATAACCACCGATGCCAGCCTGACGGGCTGGGGGGGTGTTTGGAACAATCTCTGGATTCAGGGGGTATGGTCATCGGAAGAGTCTTTTCTTCCGATCAACATCCTGGAATTGAGGGCGATTTTCCTTTGCCTCCAACATTGGACGGTCCCTTTGAGCGGTCTGCCAGTCCGAGTGCAGACAGACAATGCGACGGCTGTCGCGTATATCAATCACCAAGGTGGGACAAGGAGTTCCAGACTCATGGTAGAGGTGTTCCGAATTCTGATTTGGGCAGAGGCCAGTGTACCAGCCATTTCGGCGATTCACATTCCAGGGGTTCAGAATATTACAGCGGACTTTCTCAGTCGCAGAAGGATGGATCCCGGGGAATGGAGCCTTCACCCGGAAGTTTTTGCACTACTGTGCTCTCGCTGGGGAACCCCCCAAGTGGATTTGATGGCATCCAGGTCCAATGCCAAGTTACCGACATTCATGTCCAGGTACAAGGACCCGAAGGCGGTGGCGGTGGATGCTCTAGTGTCTCAGTGGGATCAGTTCGAGCTGATTTACGTATTCCCGCCGATATCCTTACTTCCTCTAGTACTGCGTCGGATCAGACTAGAGAGAATTTCAGCTATTTTGATAGCTCCGGACTGGCCAAGAAGGGTGTGGTTCTCGACAATAATGTCGCTGTTGGCGGCACCTCCTTTTCCACTCCCTCTTCAACCGGACTTGTTGACTCAGGGGCCCGTTTGTCATCCGGACTTGATGTCCCTGCGTTTGACGGCGTGGCTCTTGAGACCGAAATCTTGACCCGTAGAGGTTTCTCAGCCGAGGTTATTGCTACCCTTCGTGCTGCAAGATGTCCGGCTACTACTAGGATTTACCACAAAATTTGGGAAACCTTCTTTTCGTGGTGTTTGGGGTCCTCTCGGAACCCGAGAAAATTTTCCATTCCCAACCTGTTGGCTTTTCTGCAGCATGGGCTAGACAAGGGTTTGGCAGTCAGCACTCTGAAAGGTCAGATTTCTGCTCTGTCTTTATTGTTCCGGAGAACCATTGCTTCAAATAGAGACGTGCTCTCCTTTTTCCGAGGTATATCTCGTAAGTTTCCGCCGCGGAAGGCACCCGTGTCTCCTTGGCGGCTCAACCTTGTTTTGGAGGCTCTTCAGCATAAACCTTTTGAGCCTATGGTTTCTGCTAGCCTTTCTTTACTTTCTTGGAAGGTGGCTTTCCTTGTTGCAGTCACTTCTTTGAGGAGAGTTTCTGAGTTGGCAGCTCTTTCTTGTTCGCCTCCTTTTCTGGAGTTTTTTCCGGATCGTGTAGTGCTTCGCACTCGGGGTGATTTTTTGCCTAAAGTGGTGTCACAATTTCATGTTAACCAGGATATTGTGTTGCCTTCACTCTGTCCGGATCCGAAGAATGCGAAAGAGCGAGATTTACACACATTGGATTTAGTGCGGGCCTTGAAGTTTTATCTATCTCTTACTCAAGGTTTTCGTGAGACGGACTCCCTGTTTGTGGTTCCAGCAGGTTGTCGACGTGGTCAACGAGCTTCCAAGGATGCTATAGCTCGTTGGATCCGGTCAGCTATTTTGGAAGCTTACCGTCTTCGGGGTGAATCTTGCCCGATTAAGATTCGAGCCCATTCTACGAGAGCTGTGGCCTCATCGTGGGCTTTTCATCAAGGTGCCTCGGCAGTGCAGCTCTGCCGAGCGGCAACTTGGCGCTCTGTCTACACGTTTACAAAGTTTTATAAAGTGGACGTCAGTGCTTCCGCTGATGCAGCCCTCGGACGTAGGGTCTTGCAGGCAGCTGTAGTTTGAAGTTCTGGATGAACTTGTGTTTAGCGCTGTTTGCGCTTTGTTGTTAAGGTTGTTGGGTTTCTGCCTTTTGTTGGTTTTTCCCACCCTTATTTTTGAACTGCTTTGGGACGTCCCATCAGTAATGAATACTGTGGCTCTCTTCCTTCCATCTGCAGCTGAAACACGGATTTTGGTAAGAACTTACCTGTAAAATCCTTTTCAGCGAAGGAAGGAAGAGAGACACAGCACCCTCCCAAGGCAGAAGTGTGTTGATGTTTTCAGATGCAGCGCGACCCTTATCTGATAGCGATTATCTGGGCTGAGGTCAGCGCGCTAGGGCTCTGTTCCAGCATCGCCAGCTCATCGCAGTAGTCAGGTTCCGTGAGTAGTACCTGGAACTCTGTGGTTTTTGGCTTTCTTTGCATGCATAACCTGTATTCTTGTGTTTTTTCTCTGAAGTTCCTTCAGAAGGGGTTATGTTGCTCCGCTGGTGATCTTGGCTCTTTTCCTAAAAGCTTTGGTACGACTGGAGCTGAGGAGGAGCCCGAGCTGGAGGGGCCAGCCAGTCATCACTCTTTTGATCTGAGGTAACATCCTGATCTGGGGCTCCGCCTACCCATCAGTAATGAATACTGTGTCTCTCTTCCTTCCTTCGCTGAAAAGGATTTTACAGGTAAGTTCTTACCAAAATCCGTGTTTTTTTTACATTCAGCAGTGCACATTAGCCGGATGATGGGACTACTACTGTCCCATCATTGGCTAATGTGTCAGTCACTGCCACTGTAGCAGGCATAGCCGGATGGGACTTGTAGTCCCATCCGACGATGCCTGCATACACGGAGACACGCACACAGCCGCACATACACAGCCCCGCACACCGATCACGCAGACACCGGCACACAATCACCGCCCACACACACTATACACGCCCACGCACCGCCCACACACATAGCGCCGCACACTATTCACGCCCACGCACCGCCCACACACTTCCCTCCTCCCGAACTGCAGCGGTTTCAGCCGCAGCAAACCCGCAGATCTTTTTTAGATCTGCGGAAGTGCCCAACTCAATGCAAGTCAATGGGCGCCGAACCGCTGCAGTTCCGCACAAAGAATTGACATGCTGCGGAAAATAAAACGCGGCTAAACCGCGCATTTTTCCGCAGCATGTGCACAGCAGACCTGCGGTTCCCATAGGGATTCATTGGCTGTGCACTGTGCTGCGGGTTGGATGCGTTTCCGCAGCGTTAAAAACGCAGCGGAAACGCATCTAAAACCGCAATGTGTGAACGGGGCCTCAGTCATCAGTGTTTTCACAAATCTTAAGGGGATATTTAAATACTAAACTAGAAAGTTTATCTAATTGTGTGCAATGGCTGTGATGGGTCAGGATACAGATCTGCAGGGGAGAAAAGATTTTATCTAATGACCCAGCTAGATGAACTTGTTTCATCGGTTTGGCTGCTTGTTTCATCAGCCAATTTCCCGACGAACGAGCAGAATGCTTGTTTCTTAAATGCCAAAAAACAAAATGCATCGCCTGTCAAGCTGTGTGGCGCATTGCCCAGTGTGAGCATGATGTGCTGCTGCTTAAATGGTATTCTAGGTGCACAGAACAAATGTATTTTCTGTGCAGAGCACTGTTCTGACTAAACCATTTCCTTGCATTGATCAGCCTAGATTTTGTGTAAAAGGGGAATTAGTCTAAGGGCAGAGACAGATTGCCCTATTTCTCGCACGAGAGTTGCATCATAAAACTCGTACCGTCGGCTCTGCAAACCTGAGCTTGGCCTCTGCATCGAAATACAGCATTCTGTTTTGGTCAGGAGAGGTGCCGGCCAGTCCGCTGTGGTTACTGCACGAGTGATACAGCCATCTGAATAGAGAGCACAGAAAATGGATCTATAGGGAGGGAAGTGCCTGAAGATGAAATGTGCTGATAGCAGCTAATGAAAACTGCAGCCCTCTTGATACAGGCAAAGCTCACATCCAGCCTGTATTACAGGGAGAGACACTCACATTTTCAGTCTATATACCACATACACAGAAAGCTGCCAATCAATCTGGAGTACTACAGGCCAGTATGTTTGTCTTCTAATATCTGCTGATGGTTTAATTAGAACTACAGCAAGCAGCCCAGGAAGTGACACATCACTGCAATCAGTCTTTATTGTGCTGCTGTCAGATTAAGTGGTAAAATCCTGGTGACACTCCCTTTAAGAAAACTGCATCACGATTTGTGATGGTGAAAAAAAATCCGAATCCAGCCTGATATAATGTGCAGTGTAACAATCTAGCAGGACAGCTTTCCATTTACTGACAGCAAGAAGAGATCCTACATGGTAATGCAAGTAAACAAAGCTTTCCCATGAAGTTTTCTTTCACTCTCCTACACTAAATCTGTGTATGTGCACACGGTATGTGAAGTCTCCTATATCCATTGGTATCCAGCTCTCGTCTGCTCCTCTTCTCCACAATGTTTTTTTTTGTCTAAAAATGTCTGCAGAAAATACTTAACGTGTGCACATAGACTTGCGCTACATACTTTTGCACAAATTTAGTGTAAAAAAATTAAAAACCACAGGAGTACAGTGCTTTAAGTTGGAGAATGATTCTGTTGCAGTTCAGTGTGTGTCCAGCAGATGCCAGTGAAGAAGCAATGTTTACAGTCTTTGGAGGAAATCTTGCTGGAAGACTAAGGGCCCCGTCTCACATAGCGAGATCCCTGCTAAACAGCGATCTCAGCAGTGATCTCGCTGTGTCTGACACGTACCAGCGATCAGGCCCCTGCTGTGACTCGCTGGTCGTGTCAAATGCCAGGACTTTTTTTTTGATCGCTGGTCTCCCGCATTGCTGCGTGTGACAGGCAGGAGACCAGCAATCTCCTGGTAACCAAGGTACACATCGGGTTTCCAGGCGCGGGGCTGTGCCTGAAAACCCGACGTGTATGTTGGATACCAGCGTGCTGCTGCAGGGGAGCTGGTAACCAAGGTACAAGTCAGATTTCCAGGCACCCTGCACCAGCACGTACACTGCGAGTAACTAGGCGACGTTACGCACAGTGTCACTGTCTTGATCGCTGCCTGTTTGGCAGCGATCATGTAGCGACACACCAGCGATCCTGATCGTTGTCGGGATCGCTGGTGTGTCGCTATGTGAGACGGGGCCACAAGTTTTGTGACGCAACAGCGATCTCGCTATGGCTGACACGTACCAGCGATCAGGCTCCTGCTGTGACTCGCTGGTCGTCAGAAATGCCTGGACTTTTTTTTTTGATCGCTGGTCTCCCACTGGCCAGCACGCATCACTGCGTGTGACAGGCAGGAGACCAGCGATTAGCTGGTAACCAAGGTACACATCTGGTTTCCAGGCGCGGGGCTGTGCCTGGAAACCCGATGTGTACATTACATACCAGCGCGCTGCTGCCGGGGAGCTGGTAACCAAGGTACACATCGGGTTTCCAGGCACCGCACAGCGCCTGGAAACCCGATGTGTACCTTGGTTAACAGCTCCCTGCATCAGCAGGCTGGTATCCAACATACACTGCGGGTAACTAAGCGACGTTACCCACAGTGTCGCTGTCCTGATCGCTGCCTGTTTGGCAGCTCACCAGCGATCCTGACAAGTGCATATCGTTGTCGGGATCGCTGGTGCGTCGCTATGTGAGACGGGGCCCTAAGACCACAAAGCTTATAAATCCAGGGGGGCCACTTTGAACTAAATGTCGACTAAAGAATTGTACTGTGACACTCCTCATCCTCCAGACTGGCATTTATGATCGAGGAAGTAAACAGGTAAAATATGTAACGGGATTTTACACGTAACATGAGGAAAATGAATCCTTTCCTGCAATGTGCCCCATCCAGATCACATGAAACCCTAGTCACAGCTAGAGCAACACATCTGATGTTGGTGCTCTACCTATACATTATGCTTCACCCTGGTGGTTGGGGGCTGTATAGCAGTCTGATGTACATTATATCAATGGATCTAGAGACAAATGGATCCCCTAAATCCAGAGCAGGTTATGTGCCCACACAGCGGACTCCACCCATACTTATACATGCACAGCTCTGATTCCAGCTGGCAGCATACAGAAGTGTAAGTGCAGCTTGGGATGTGACTGGTGTATTCAATATGGACTACATCAAAATAGGTTTCTCACATTAAAACAGGAGACAATCATTTTCATAATTTCTTTTATAAATGTTTTTTTTTTTTTTTAATATATTTATTTTAAGTGGATTCTAAAGGTAAGGCACTAAGAAAACCCGGCAAGCCAGACATCACTGCAGTAAAACCATGCTCCAGCTCAGTGCCACCAGTGATGAGTTGCGAGAGTCCCCATTGGGGATATTGCTTGTACTTTATTAAAGATTTACTCCAGCCACTCACAGAGTTGTAGTCACAAGAAGGCTGGGACACATGTGAAGTCACAATGCAGGAGAGCAGACACTGAACAAGCAGGAGGCCACCACCCTTCACAGGCAAAAGACTGCAGGACTTCATTGCCCCCTGCTGGATCGGTGTCTGCACAGCACACACCCCGCAGCATTGTGGACACTCACTACCAGCTGCAATGCCATGGAGTATTTTTCAGGCAGATTGGGTTGTGACTGCAGTAGGACAGGATGTAGTCTCCAAACAGTACTTCACAGTCAGACTTAACCTGTTGATGACTAGAGCGTTGTTCCAGTGTTTATCTTCTATAGTAACTGATTAAAATTCATATATTAAATCTCTGGTACATTCTAAAGCTCATTATTTTACAAGGATGTAGACTCCTGGAGATCACGTGCAGGAAGGGGTCCGCCGTATCACCTGGTAGATTGTAGGCCCTCTGCATTTTACGATGGAGGCTTGAAGAAGCCGGTCCTTCTGAAGTACCTGACCAGGAAGGGAACGGACACGACAGTGATGCTGATCCGCACCGGGGCAAACAGTTTATGAACTGAGTACGCCAGCACGAAGGTACTGGTACCAGAAGCCAGCTTGGACTGGACCACAGCTTCACTGAAGCCCACTTTAAGAAGCAGAGACGGACATCCAGACCGCTGAGGAGGAAGAAACACAGTGAATGTACAAGAAAAGATGGGTGACAACTACTATGAGGCTACTGCTGTTACCCAGCTTTTCTGAAATTACAATTAAGCCATTCTGGACTCTGGGAAAGTTGGGTGACACCATTTCCCATCAAGTACTAAGGAGCCCAGTCACAGTGTGATGATTGTGATAGAGTGATTTCTCACTGCACAATTCCAGACTCTGAGAAAGCGACAAATGTGGTCGGATATTTCACACAGCTTTCCTGCATAGCAGACATGTCACCTGGTTATACAGTGGAAAGCTCAGAGGTAATCTAGACATAATCTCCGTATGGAAGGTCACCCAACTTTACCAGACTCCTGAACAGGAGACAGCACTTCATAACACAGCATTTGCCCTATAGGAAAGTTGGGCGATTACTAGTTCACTTTCTTTGAGACGGGCAGTCACTCCACTTTCCTAAGTTCCAGAGCAGGAAATCTTCCTCACTATACAATATTACAGCATGCAATAACTTTTTGAGAACTCCAGTAAGGTTGAGTGATGCTCATTAAAAGGGAACCCGTCAGCAGGATTGTGCACAGTAACTTAAACAGTGTCAGGTCAGTGCCATTATACTGAATAAAATGATACCTAGGTTGATATCCATCTTGTGGTTATTGTTTAATCTTTATTTTCAGTTTTTAGTTAATAATATGCTCGTGCCCCAGGGTGGCCTGTAGGGGGTCTTTATGTGGAGCTCTGATTAGGTATTCATAATGCAGACTGCTGACAGGTCACTGATTCCCCCACTGTCCTGACCTCTAGTTTACATAACAAATATCAGCACATACTGAAGAAAAAAAACAAAAAAAACCTGCAGGCAGGTGGCAGCCGTGGCACCTGCTGCAGCATTACTGTGCACTTAATCTCTTTTGCTTATTTAATTGAGCAAGGGGGGAACAAAAAAAAAGTAAATTTGAAAACGGCACCAACCTGCGCAGTTGCAGCTATCGGTGTGTATAGAGATCCGATAGCTGCTATAGTGCGGGCGGCGCCATCTTCCTGGAGAACTGGGGGGAGGGAAGATTTCCTCCTCCATGATGGTGTTACCCGCACAGTAGCAGCTATTGGATCTCTATACATACCGATAGCTGCTACTGCGCAGGTGAGCGCCATTTTCAAATTTACTTTTTTTTGTCCCCCTTGCGCAATTAAATAAGCAAACAAGATTAAGTGCACAGTAAAGGAGCGATTGTGCTGTAGCGCAGGTGACACGGCCAGCGCCTGCCAGCAGAAGTGTTTTTTTTTTTTAATTCAGTATGTTAGTTATTCATTATGTAAGCTAGGGGACGGGTCAGTGAGGGAGCAGTGATCTGTCAGCAGTCTGCATTATGAATACCTAATCAGAGCACCACATAAAGACCCCCTACAGGCCGCCCCGGGGGCACGAGCATATCATTAACACAAAACTGAAAATAAAGATTAAACAACCACATCAACCAAGGTATCATTTTATTCAGTATAACGGCGCCGACCCGACAGTGTCTGTAGGTTACTGTGCACAATCCTGCTGATAAGTTCCTTTCCGACGTCAGGCATATAATAGTACGCCAATGTCTCCCTCCCTTTGCTGTGGGCTCCAGCGCTGAGCACACATCTTTCCTGGCACGTCAGCTGGTTTGAACAGCTGACAAGTGCCCGGAGGAGCCGCAGGTGGAATCGCTATCCACCAGCGGCTATTAACCCCTTAAATGCCGCTGTCAAACCGACAGCGGCATTTAACATGCGCTTCCAGCAATCGCGCCAGAAATCTGCCCATCGGAGACCCCGTCAAGTGATCGCGGGTCACCGATGGGTAGCCATGACAACCAGAGGTCTCCTGCAGACCACTATGGTTGTCACTGCCGGATTGATGTGATCGCTGCCCAGTGGCCGGCGCTCATAGCAATTCTGCTACATACAGGTGCTCTGATCATCGCCTGTATGTAGCAAAGCCGATTGGGTTATGAAAGCTTCTAGTCTCCCATGGAGACTCTTGAAGCATGCCAAAAATAAAAAAAAAATAAATATAAAGGTTCAAATCACCCCCCTTTTGCCCCATTAAAAATAAAATGGTAAAAAAAAAAAAAAAAAAAAATCAAACATACACATTTGGTACCACCGCGTTCAGAATCGTCCGATCAATATTTAAAAAAAAAAAAAAAACACGGCGTAACAAGAAAAGAAGTAAAAATGCCAGAATTACATTTTTTGGGTTGCCGCTACATTGCATTAAGGTGCAATTACGGGTGATCAAAAGATCGTATCTGCACTAAAATTGTATCAATAAAAAACATCAGATTGGCATGCAAAAAATAAGCCCTCACCCAACCCGAGATCACGAAAAATGGAGACGCTATAGGTATCGGAAAAAGGCACTTTTTTATATTTTTTTTTTTAAACAAACTTTGGAATTTTTCACCTCTTAAATAAAAAGAGAACCTAGACATGTTTGGCGTCTATGAACTCGTAATGACCTGGAGAATCATAATAAAAGGTCAGTTTTAGCATTTAGTGAACCTAGTGAAAAAGTTAAGCAAAAAAAAAAATTGTGGAATTGCACTTTTTTTTTTTGCAATTTCACCACACTTGGGAGTTTTTTTTCCTGATTTCCAGTACACGATATGTTAAAACCAATGGTGTCGTTCAATATTACAACTCGTTCTGCAAAAAACAAGCCCTCACATGGCCATATTGACCGTTATCCAGCTTTCCTAATTTCCTGAATGGCAAGTTTATCTTTTTCATCACACACCACTAGCCAATGGAGCATAACTTCAATCCGTGTCCCTCTCAAGTATAAAAAAAAAAACATCTGCAATCATCTTCTTACTACTGTTCTATCTTGGAAAAGCCAGGTGATGTCCATCATGGCAGCTGTCACAGGAGACCATCATCCAGCTTTTCTGACTGGATATGGAAAGACACAGAGTAGGTCTTTCCAGAGGAGTGATCCCATAACCCAGGAACACAAACTTGCCCTTCAGCAGTCTTAGAAAGCTGGGTGACAACTCAGGGACTATAGGAGCAGCCATATTGTCACCCAGTATTCCCAGAAAGATATAGCTTTAAGGAGCTAATGTTCATGCTACACATTGGCTGGCACCTTGTAGATGCCCATTCATGGCAGACTGTCCTCACCTGGAGACCAGGGCATAGAATATTCCCAGGGACACCAGTGAGATCCCAACGTGGAACGCCACCGCGACTCCCCCGTACTCCTTGAACACCCGCTTCAGCTGCTGCGTCTTGCTCAGCTTCTGCCCGTCGTTCTCCGCAGAGACGCCAGTGGGTTCACCGCTGCCCTGTGCACAGAATAATCGATCACCGAGCCATCCAAATGGCAGAACTGCTGTCTACACCGCACGGGGACACTGGGCCAGAAGCCCACCCCGCCCCGAGCATGGGGCACCTAGTACCAACCGCAGCCCAGATATTACCGGACATCCCCGGGGTCTGACACCCACCTGAGCCGTGTACGTCCGGACACTCATGGCTGTGAGCGGCGGCCGCAGAGCCCCGACCTCCAGTACGCACCGCAGCCGGGCAGCCCCCAAACACAGGCCGCGGAGTGCAGGCCGCAGTACCGGGCCCCGGCGGAGGAGGTGTCCCGGGAGAAGCAGCATTACCGGCGACGGTAGCAGCTCCCCATACACAGCGCCGAGCACAGCCCCGGCCTTATCACTGCCGCCCAGAGCGCAGGAGCCGCCTCCCCGCCGGCGCTGATAACAAGGATGACATCACCTGACGAGGCTAGAGTGGAGCTGCGCCTGCGCGGTGTCATGTCCCTGGAGGGGCGGAGCCTGCATCTAGTGCGGCGCAGACACTGCTGGAGAAGATGACGCTACTGCGTGTTGGGGGCTGCGGGCTCATGGGGGTCAAGGTGGTTATTGTGGGGGCTGTGATGTCATTCGGGTGGGGGCTGCTGGGGAAAGGGGGTTGATATCACTTGCATGGAGGGGTCTGTCACTCAGGAGGGGCTGCCTGTCGGTGGGGGATGGGGTGATGTCACTTGAGACAGACTAAAAAGCATGAAGAAAAAGAACGAACATAGTATAACTTATAGGTCCAAAGATATGGAGTGGTATTATAGATTTCTTATGAGGCTTGGATATGAAGTGAGCATGAAATACATGTAAACAATTAGGAAATGAACACGTATCCCATATATACTGGTGTATGTTATATTCCCTGAGCTTTATAGGTGGGGAATGAACATTAAATATATCTACAATACAGACCAAAAGTTTGGACACACCTCTCATTCAAAGATTTTCTGTATTTTCAGGACTATGAAAATTGTAGAATCACACTGAAGGCATCAAAACTATGAAGTAACACATGTGGAATTATACATTACACTTTACAAAAAAGTGTGAAACAACTGAAAATATGTCTTATATTCTAGGTTCTTCAAAGTAGCCACCTTTTGTTTTGATTACTGCTTTGCACGCAGAAAAGGTGAACGGATGGACTCTACATGCCTGGTTCCCACCGTGAAGCATGGAGGAGGTGGTGTGATGGTGTGGGGTTGCTTTGCTGGTGACACTGTTGGGGATTATTCAAAATTGAAGCGGTGAGCAGTCCAGCTCACCCCAAACCATCTCGATTGGGTTCCGGTCTGGTGACTGTGGAGGCCAGGTCATCTGGCGTAGCACCCCATCACTCTCCTTCTTGGTCAAATAGCCCTTAGGCTATGGTTCCACGGTCCGGAACCATAGCGCTTTTGACGGAGCGGAAATTCCGCTCCGTCTAAGCCCCGCCCCCTTTCTGACGCGCGCTCTTTCCGGAGGTGTTCAGGACACCTCCGGAACACCTCCGGAAAGAGCGCAGGGCTACATAGCCCTGTGTTAATTATGTTGCGGCGACGCACCGTCGCCGCAATACGCGAGGACATGCTGCGGTCTAAAAAGACGCGCCGCATGTCCGTTTACGCAGGTTTGCCACCTGCGTATTGTTACGCATAGTGGAGACGGGATTTCTTGAAATCCCCTCCACTATGCTGTAACATCTGGACGCTGCGTGTTTGGCGCTGCGCCAGCGCACAGCGCCAAACACGCAGCGTTTCCTGACCGTGGAAACTCACCCTTACACAGTCTGGAGGTGTGTTTGGGGTCATTGTCCTGTTGAAAAATAAATGATGGTCCAACTAAACGCAAATCGGATGGAATAGCATGCCGCTGCAAGATGCTGTGGTAGCCATGCTGGTTCAATATGCCTTCAATTTTGAATAAATCCCCAACAGTGTCACCAGTAAAGCACCCCCACACCATCACACCACCTCCTCCATGCTTCACGGTGGGAACCAGGCATGTAGAGTCCATCCGTTCACCTTTTCTGCGTGCAAAGCAGTAATCAAAGCAAAAGGTGGCTACTTTGAAGAACCTAGAATATAAGACATATTTTCAGTTGTTTCACACTTTTTTGTAAAGTGTACTGTATAATTCCACATGTGTTAATTCATAGTTTTGATGCCTTCAGTGTGATTCTACAATTTTCATAGCCATTAAAATACAGAAAAATCGTTGAATGAGGTGTGTCCAAACTTTTGGTCTGTACTGTAGATAAAAGGAGAATGAACACATATCCCATATAAACAGGTGTATATTACATTCCCTGTGCTATATGGGTGGGGAATGAAGATGAAATATATGTAGATAATAAGGGAATGAACACATATGCCATATAAACAGGTGTATATTATATTCCCTGAGCTTTATAGGTGGGGAATGAGCATGAAATATATGTATTATGGTGCCGCCCTCTCCGTGGGCGGCACCATAATAACACGCAGGCTCGCTGTCTGGGTGTTATGTTTGACACCAATCTCTCCTTCACCTCCCATATACAATCTCTTTCCCGCTCTTGCCGCCTACACCTAAAGAACATCTCTAGAATCCGCCCTTTTCTCACCATGAAAACAACAAAAACCCTCACTGTAGCATTGATCCACTCCCGCCTGGACTACTGCAATGCTCTATTACTTGGCCTCCCCATTACTCGACTATCCCCTCTCTAGTCCATCCTTAATGCAGCAGCCAGGGTCATCCATCTGGCTAATCGGTACTCGGACGCGTCCGCTCTTCGCCAGTCCTTACACTGGCTGCCCATTCATTATAGGATCCAATTCAAAGTACTTGTTCTCACCCACAAAGCTCTCCACACTGCAGCACCCCCCTACATCTCCTCCCTCATTTCTATCTATCGGCCTAACCGACTGCTGCGCTCTGCAAACGACTTTCGACTAACCTCTGCACTAATCCGTACCTCCCACTCCCGACTCCAAGACTTCTCCCGCGCTGCGCCAATCCTCTGGAATGCTCTACCCCAAGAAATTAGGACTATCCACAATTTGCATGGTTTCAGGCGCTCCCTCAAAACACATTTGTTCAGAGCGGCCTATCACATTCACTAATTAGTCATTCTATGTGTGTGTATGTGTAGCCCATTCACTATCTCCATCCATCCCTCAGTCCCTCAAGATGGCTGGACCATCATTATAAATGCACCATTGTATATACACACCTGTACTTTTTATCTCCCCCACCTCATTGTAGATTGTAAGCTCTCACGA
Source organism: Oophaga sylvatica (assembly GCA_033576555.1). Lineage (NCBI taxonomy): Eukaryota > Metazoa > Chordata > Amphibia > Anura > Dendrobatidae > Oophaga > Oophaga sylvatica. The sequence continues at coordinate 102,293,769 of JARQOD010000003.1, forward strand.
GCAGGGGCGGCTTATTTTGCTTTAATTATTGTATTGTTAACGTTGTTACTTATGATTTGTGTTTTGAAACTGATAAACTGTAAAGCGCTGCGGAATATGATGGCGCTATATAAATAAAGATTATTATTATTATGTAGATAATAGGGGAATGAACACATGTCTCATCTTTACAGGTGTATATTTTGTTCCCTGAGCTTTATAGGTGGGGAATGAACATGAAATATATGTAGATAAAAGGAGAATGAACACATATCCCATATAAACAGGTGTATATTATATTCCCTGAGCTTTATAGGTGGGGAATGAAGAAGTAATATATGAAGATAATAGAGGAATGAACACAGATCCCATATAAACAGGTGTATTTTATATTCCCTGAGCTTTATAGGTGGGGAATGAAGAAGTAATATATGTAGATAATAGAGGAATGAACACATATCCCATATAAACAGGTGTATATTATATTCCCTGAGCTTTATAGGTGGGGAATGAACATGAAATATATGTAGATAATAGGGAAATGAACACATATCCCATATAAAGAGGTGTATATTATATTCCCTGAGCTTTATAGGTGGGGAATGAAGATGGAATATATGTAGATAATAGGGGGCATAAACACATACCACATATAAACAGGTGTATATTATATTCCCTGAGCTTTATAGGTGGGGAATGAACATGGCATATATGTAGATAATAGGGGACATAAACACATACCACATATAAACAGGTGTATATTATATTCCCTGAGCTTTATAGGTGGGGAATGAACATGGCATATATGTAGATAATAGGGGACATAAACACATACCACATATAAACAGGTGTATATTATATTCCCTGAGCTTTATAGGTGGGGAATGAACATGGCATATATGTAGATAATAGGGGACATAAACACATACCACATATAAACAGGTGTATATTATATTCCCTGAGCTTTATAAGTGGGGAATGAACATGGAATATATGTAGATAATAGGGGGCATAAATACATACCGCATATAAACAGGTGTATATTATATTCCCTGAGCTTTATAGGTGAGGAATGAACATGGCATATATGTAGATAATAGGGGACATAAACACATATCACATATAAACATGTGTATATTATATTCTCTAAGCCTGATAACTCTTCAAATCTAACAGGTTTGTGAAGAAAACACAATACCACGTGTCAAATTATCCCCTGTGTCTAATGGCCAAACTAATGGCACCTAGCCCTTCTAAGATACAGCACTAGCAGTTATGTAATCCGGGGTTTTTCCATTTCTATTTGCCTCTTGGGATTAGCCACCTTGTGGTGCAGAGGTGCTCACATCCTACCCCGCTAAACTTCATTTTAGAGCTGTGCCGAGAAGAGCTGAGGCTAAGCATCAGAATTGGCGCATCTAATGAATGTGCCATTTCTGGGGTGGATGAGGGGCTGTTTCTTTAAGGCTGGGAAGGGACAAATATCCACAGACCCTCCCTGCCTATTAATACAGCCCACAGCTATTTGCTTAGCCTTTGTTGATTATTAACCCCTTAACGACCACCATGTGCATTCCCCACCTATCAAGCTCAGGGAATATAATATACACCTGTTTATATGGGATATGTGTTCATTCTCCTACTATCTACATATATTACATCTTCATTCCCCACCTATAAAGCTCAGGGAATATAATATACACCGGTTTATATGGGATATGTGTTCATTCTCTTATTATCTACATTTATTACATCTTCATTCCCCACCTATAAAGCTCAGGGAATATAATATGCACCTGTTTATATGGGATATGTGTTCATTCCCCTATTATCTACATATATTTCATGTTCATTCCCCACCTATAAAGCTCAGGGAATATAATATACATCTGTATATAGGGATATGTGTTCATTCCTCTATTATCTACATATATTGCATGTTTATTCCCCACCTATAAAGCTCAGGGAATATAATATACACCTGTTTATATGGGATATGTGTTCATTCCTCTATTATCTACATATATTTCATGTTCATTCCCCACCTATAAAGCTCAGGGAATATAATATACACCTGTTTATATGTGATATGTGTTCATTCCCCTATTATCTTCATATATTTCATGTTCATTCCCCACCTATAAAGCTCAGGGAATATAATATACATCTGTATATAGGGATATGTGTTCATTCCTCTATTATCTACATATATTACATCTTCATTCCCCACCTATAAAGCTCAGGGAATATAATATACACCGGTTTATATGGGATATGTGTTCATTCTCTTATTATCTACATTTATTACATCTTCATTCCCCACCTATAAAGCTCAGGGAATATAATATGCACCTGTTTATATGGGATATGTGTTCATTCCCCTATTATCTACATATATTTCATGTTCATTCCCCACCTATAAAGCTCAGGGAATATAATATACATCTGTATATAGGGATATGTGTTCATTCCTCTATTATCTACATATATTGCATGTTTATTCCCCACCTATAAAGCTCAGGGAATATAATATACACCTGTTTATATGGGATATGTGTTCATTCCTCTATTATCTACATATATTTCATGTTCATTCCCCACCTATAAAGCTCAGGGAATATAATATACACCTGTTTATATGTGATATGTGTTCATTCCCCTATTATCTTCATATATTTCATGTTCATTCCCCACCTATAAAGCTCAGGGAATATAATATACACCTGTTTATATGGGATATGTGTTCATTTCCCTATTATCTACATATATTCCATGTTCATTCCCCTCCTATAAAGCTCAGGGAATATAATATACACCTGTTTATATGGGATATGTGTTCATTTCCCTATTATCTACATATATTCCATGTTCATTTCCCACCTATAAAGCTCAGGGAATATAATATACACCTGCATATATGGGATATGTGTTCATTCCCCTATTATCTTCATATATTTCATGTTCATTCCCCACCTATAAAGCTCAGGGAATATAATATACACCTGTTTATATGGGATATGTGTTCATTTCCCTATTATCTACATATATTCCATGTTCATTTCCCACCTATAAAGCTCAGGGAATATAATATACACCTGTTTATATGGGATATGTGTTCATTTCCCTATTATCTACATATATTCCATGTTCATTTCCCACCTATAAAGCTCAGGGAATATAATATACACCTGCATATATGGGATATGTGTTCATTCCCCTATTATCTTCATATATTTCATGTTCATTCCCCACCTATAAAGCTCAGGGAATATAATATACACCTGTTTATATGGGATATGTGTTCATTTCCCTATTATCTACATATATTCCATGTTCATTCCCCACCTATAAAGCTCAGGGAATATAATATACACCTCTTTATATGGGATATGTGTTCATTTCCCTATTATCTACATATATTCCATGTTCATTCCCCACCTATAAAGCTCAGGGAATATAATATACACCTCTTTATATGGGATATGTGTTCATTCCTCTATTATCTACATATATTTATTGTTCATTCCCCTCCTATAAAGCTCAGGGAATATAATATACACCTGCATATATGGGCTATGTGTTGATTTCCTAATTGTCTACATTTATTTCATCTTCATTTCATATCCAAGATGCATTAGAAATCTATAATACCTCTCCATGTCTTTGGACCTATAAGTAACTATGTTCATTCTTTTTCTTCATTCCTTTTGTTCATTCTTTTTAGTCCGCCACACGTCACTTGCGCGCTTTTTGCTTTCGACATCACTCCTCTCCATCGTGACGTAATTTTACGTATTGATTTGTAAGGCCCGGACCTTGCTGACCGCTCCATCCTGTCTTCTGCAGCACCTTTTCATTAATCAGTAAAAACATGCCCCTCACTTATGCAACCAATGTATTCTGTGTCCCTCACAGCATGATCAAGGGTTATATGAAATAGGCTCATGGACCCCAGCAGGGGTCACACAATATTTTACAGAGGGGTAAAAGTACTAAGCAGTTTTGAAGAGTATTGTTAACCAAGGAGGGGGACATAATAATTTAACTCATCTGTAGTACGTAGATGGGTCTGCATCAGCCCTCAATCTGTGTCTGTGCGGACCAAGGATGCCAAAGGGCAGAAAACCGTGGCCCATAGGCTGCATCATATGGCTTCTCCCCTCCTCCCCTGTCTGGCGCCTTTTCAACGCTATCTGCATCCTAACGATGCCGGTAGTGGTGAATATTATGATGGAGGATGGAGCCAACGGCATCTTCCACTATTTAGCACATGCAACTGTGACAGCAGCCACAACATCTCTACATGACATCAGCCAGGCACAGCGAAAACCAGAGAAGCAAGGTGAGTATTTTTTTTTATATATATGTGTGAAGATTCATACTGTATATAGGGAAGCTGTGTAGAAGGGATCATACTGTTTATGGGGGTGGGGATCATACAGCCTCTACTGGCATATGGGGCCCCAGGGGCAGGAGGATCCTGTCCGTTCAGTAACTGAACATGCGTCCTTGGAGTTAAAATGTATTGCCATGCTGGTCTGCACTGCAATAGTTAAAAGCCGCCAGCCAATCACACGCTGGCAGCTGACGTCAGTGCGCACGTCGCCGCTGTATGACGCAACTGTCGTACACCGGCGAGTCTGCCCTTCAGATGAATGGAGAAGACAATAACGCTGGACCGCGGCCAGGTAAGGAGAAAGTGTTTTTTATTGAAAGCGTTAAGCCCCAATATGTACACAGACTGGGTAGCATCATGGGGCAGGATGGAGACACATGGTGCAGGATCTTGGGACAGGATGGAGACATTTGGCAGGATCATGGGACAGATCACACAGAATCATTGGGCAGGATCATGGAACAGATGTGTCGGGACACATGGGGCAAGATGAGACATCACATGGGGAGAGAATGGAGACACATGAGGGCAGGATGGGAGAACATGTGGCTGGAGCCAGGAATGAGACACAAGGGGGCCAGGATACTATTACTGTAGGAGCTAATTAAGGGATATTATCATTGCAGTGATGTATTTTATTTATGAAGATACTGTTTTCAATGGGGGGTTTGCTGTAACTGTGCAGGGTGACACTATGTCGCCTTTTTTTTCTTCATCTGGTGTAGTGTAGAAGTTCGGAAAAATTAAGTAATGTGCTCAGCAAGTTAACTGTGTTATTTCCTGCAGAGATGAGGCCTGACTGGAAGAAGTGATGGCGGTCTGTGCTGGATGAAGATGAAAAGCGAAGATGAAGGACATCAACTAGAGACGTCACTGGTGAGTCAGTGTATTACCTGTACTCAGCAAGTTAACTGTGTTATTTCCTGCAGAGATGAGGCCTGACTGGAAGAAGTGATGGTGGTCTGTGCTGGATGAAGATGAAAAGCGAAGATGAAGGACATCAACTAGAGACGTCACTGGTGAGTCAGTGTACAGTCATGGCCAAAAGTTTTGAGAATGACACAAATTAATTTTTACAAAGTCTACTGCTTCACTTTTTTAATGGCAATTTGCATATACTCCAGAATGTTATAAAGAGTGATCAGCTTAACAGCAATTACTTGCAAAGTCAATATTTGGCTAGAAAATGAACTTTATCCCCCAAAACACATTTCAACATCATTGCAGCCCTGCCTTAAAAGGACCAGCTAACCTCTTTTCAGTGATTGCTCCATTAACACAGGTGTGGGTGTTGATGAGGACATGGCTGGAGATCAATCTGTCATGATTAAGTAAGAATGACACCACTGGACACTTTAAAAGGAGGCTGGTGCTTGGCATCATTGTTTCTCTTCTGTTAACCATGGTTATCTCTAAAGAAACACGTGCAGTCATCATTGCAATGCACAAAAATGGCCTAACAGGGAAGAGTATCGCAGCTAGAAAGATTGCACCTCAGTCAACAATCTATCGCATCATCAAGAACTTCAAGGAGAGAGGTCCCATTGTTGCCAAAAAGGCTTCAGGGCTCCCAAGAAAGACCAGCAAGCGCCAGGACCGTCTCTTAAAAGTGTTTCAGCTGCGGGATTGGGCTACCAGCAGTGCAGAGCTTGCTCAGGAATGGCAGCAGGCAGGTGTGAGTGCATCTGCACGCACTGTGAGGCGGAGACTCTTGGAGCAAGGCCTGGTCTCAAGGAGGGCAGCAAAGAAGCCACTTCTCACCAGAAAAAACATCATGGACAGACTGATATTCTGCAAAAGGTACAGGCAGTGGACTGCTGAGGACAGGGGTAAAGTTATTTTCTCTGATGAATCCCCTTTTCGATTGTTTGGGACATCAGGAAAACGCCTCATTCGGAGAAGACAAGGTGAGCGCTACCACCAGTCTTGTCTCATGCCAACTGTTAAGCATCCTGAAACCATTCATGTGTGGGGTTGCTTCTCAGCCAAGGGAATCGGCTCTCTCACTGTCTTGCCTAAAAACACAGCCATGAATAAAGAATGGTACCAGAATGTCCTCCAAGAGCAACTTCTCCCAACCCTCCAAGAGCAGTTTGGCGATCAACAATGCCTTTTCCAGCATGATGGAGCACCTTGCCATAAAGCAAAGGTGATAACTAAATGGCTCAGGGAACAAAACATAGAGATTTTGGGTCCATGGCCTGAAAACTCCCCAGATCTTAATCCATTGAGAACTTGTGGTCAATCATCAAGAGACGGGTGGACAAACAAAAACCTAAAAATTCTGACAAAATGAAAGCATTGATTGTGCAAGAATGGACTGCTATCAGTCAGGATTTGGTCCAGAAGTTGATTGAGAGCATGCCAGGGAGAATTGCAGAGGTCCTGAAGAAGAAGGGTCAACAAACACTGCAAATATTGACTTGCTGCATTAACTCATTCTAACTGTCAATATAAGCTTTTGTTACTCATATGTTTGCAATTATTATATTTCTGTCTGTGATAAAAACATATGTCAAACACACATAAAAACCAGAGGGCAGCAGATCATGTGAAAATATAATGTTTGTGTCATTCTCAAAACTTTTGGCCATGACTAGAGTTGAGCGATACTTTCCGATATCCAAAAGTATCGGAATCGGAATGGTATCGCCGATACCCAAAAAATATCGGGGATACCCGATACCGATACCGGAAGTCCAATGTAAGTCTATGGGAACAAAATATCGAAATTAAAAAAACCCCATTCTAGCCTTGTAGGTTAATTGTACATGAAGGAAAACAACAAAGAGTAATGTACAATGTATTGGGGGAGGTTGAGGAGACATTAAAGGCATAGATGTTTAACCCAATCCAATGGAATAGCATTAATTTTTTTTTTTAGGAAATACGTTCGGATTGACGAAGAAATTGACAATGTTGTTAACCTTTTTTCTATTTTGGCAAATATGTATGTTTCACAACTTCCATGCTCTTCACCTTTTTAACTTTTGACACACTTTCTCCTTCATAATCTTCAGCAGCATCATCTTTGTCATCAAATTATTCTTCATTTTCACCTTCTTTATCTTCTTCTAAAACTTCTTGCTTTTCATGTTTTTGTTAACATTACTCATATTGTTCTTTTTAAACTATTATTCTTCTTCATATTATAGTCCTTCATCTTCTTCATCATATTCTTATTTGTGACATAGATTCCTGTACTTGTAATCTGTAAAAGTATGATTTTTTCATCGTTCCGTTCTTGCTGCCACAAAAGATTTAAATTACAACAGTATTTGTCCGTGTTCAGTTTAGCCTGCAGCATCAGGCATTTACCAGGGGCACCACGAGGAGGAACGGACTCACCCCCATACACTGCTTAGTCTTCTTCTGCTTATAATTTAGAGCATATATTTTGCTCTTCATTTTGGTCTTATACTTCATGTTCTTCTGCCTTTAGATCTTCTGCTTATTGTTCTTGTGTCTCTTGTTCTGTATCTTGTATTTGTAGCACAACCTTGTACCAGCTGATGTTACTGGGACACGGTTACTAAGCAGGAGGTACCTGTGCTCCAAAGCACTACCAAGGACCAGCAGACGTTGCTGGAACTCGGATACCGAGATGGAGGCACCTAGGCCAAAGGCACTGCGGAGAACCAGTTGACGGTACTGGAACCCGGACGGGTAGCAGAAGGTACAAGAGCCAATGCAAGTAACGAGGACCAGCTGACTGTGCTGGAACCCGGAGGGGCAGCAGAAGGAAAAGAGCCAATGGCACAACCGAGGACCAGCTGACGTTACTGGGACACGGTTACTAAGCAGGAGGTACCTGTGCTCCAAAGCACTACCAAGGACCAGCAGACGTTGCTGGAACTCGGATACCGAGATGGAGGCACCTAGGCCAAAGGCACTGCGGAGAACCAGTTGACGGTACTGGAACCCGGACGGGTAGCAGAAGGTACAAGAGCCAATGCAAGTAACGAGGACCAGCTGACTGTGCTGGAACCCGGAGGGGCAGCAGAAGGAAAAGAGCCAATGGCACAACCGAGGACCAGCTGACGTTACTGGGACACGGTTACTAAGCAGGAGGTACCTGTGCTCCAAAGCACTACCAAGGACAAGCAGACATTGCAGGAACTCGGATACGAGATGGAGGCACCTAGGCCAAAGGCACTGTGGAGAACCAGCTGACGGTACTGGAACTCGGACGGGTACCATAAGGCACCCATGAAAATGTAAGTTGACAGGCCGCAAGCCGTCTGCAGTTACCAAATCACACAGTCCTACAGTGGGTGCTTGTCCTATTTTCACAACGGAAAGAGCCTTTATTTACATATCCCACAGCACACATAGGAATCACCTAAACTGCAGGCACCATAGAGTCGGATAACCGGAATGCAACATGACAGGACAACTTATTTGAGGCTAATTTACGTTGACACTGCCAGGAAACAGCTGTGGTGCTGTAACCAGGGTGGGCATGAGTCAGTACCCGTGCCAATTACTTCCGAGCAACAACTGGCGGTGTTGGAGCCCAGGGATGAGAGGAGGACAGGGTGGAGGCAGCATGACTTTTTGTCGTACACACAGCAGGGGAACAGCTGCCATTACTCAACCCCAGTAACACAGGAGCAAGTGTTGACTGTGCTAACAGCACTTACAGGCAACAACTGGCGGTGTTGGAGCCCAGGGTCCAATGCATCGACTTCAATTGTTTCCACCTCCTCTCAGGAACACAGCACTGTTGATCAACCATCTGTCTCTTCACCGCCTGCCAAATTGCCCAGTCAGTCAGAGAGTTCTGTACAGGAGCCAGCTGAGTCTCTGCTTCTGTTCTCAGAATCTGTTGGTTTGCAAACAGGGGCACAGCCAAGCAGCATTCTGGAATGTGAAGAAGAGGGAGTATGCAGTGATGCGCAACAGCTGTGTCTCTCTGAATCTGAAGAGGCGGGTGAGACAGTGCCGATGGTCAGCACACCGCAGAACGCATCTGATGATGATGAGACTCAGGTGCCAGTTTCTGTTGAGCATGGTGGTGGCCAGACCACCCAACAGCAGCAGGTGTTGGAAGAGGTTAGTGGAGATGATGAGGTCCAAGACCCAACATGGCGTGAGGAACAGGAAGGTGGTGGTAGCAGCTCTGAGGAAGCGATTGCCCCAACGGTACAAACAGGAGGGAGAGTTAGGCTGCATACTCTGTTGCCTGTAGCCTCCATTTTGGCACCTGTTCGGATTTCTCTTCCAAAAGTCTAAACGGACGCTCCCAGGACTTGCACTGCGTGGTCCTTTTTTCACACACTTGCAGATGATATTTGCTATGTCAAATGCAAGCTGTGTAATCAAAAAGTAAAAGAGGTAAAGTGTCAGTAACCTCAATACCACAAATATGTGTAAACATGTGCGGAGAAAACACGTAGTTGAGTTACAAAGACACACTGAAGATGTACAGTCTATAGAGAATCACTGCACAAGTTTAACTGCATATGTCATGGTTAAATTTGAAATTTTTATTGCACACTTGATGTGAAAAAAGAAAATAGCTATGAGACTACTGACTGACGTTTTGGGCAACGCAGTGGCCTTTATCAAATAGTCGCTGGAAGAGATAGAAAAATTTACAGTCAATGACAATGTATAATATATACAATATATACAATAAATACATAGGGTGAAGAATATATATACATAGGAATTAGGCAACATGTTAAACATTTGGGTGATACTGTAGAACACGGAGAATTATCCCTCTAGGGTATGCGGGTGGATAATGTAGTTTTTTGTTGATTTTTGGGAGTGTGTAGAAAACAGGGGTGATGGGGTATTGAATATTAAGGAATGTCATAGTCTTACAGTCTATGGTGATCAATTAAAGATGTTTTGTCAGGATACGATCAATTTTTTGACAGATGTAAAATGTAGGGTCACAATTGAGTTGTCTGTAGGTTAGGTTAACTGACAGTTGTCTATGAATTTCGGCAATAGATTGGGTCTTATTCATAATAACGATAGCACCCCCCTTATCTGCTGGTTTAATAATAATGTTGGGGTTATCTTTCAGAGATTTTATGGCTTGTTTATCTGTGGGTGTCAGGTTGTGGCGTATCGGGTGTAGGCCCAATCTCGGCAAACCATCCACGAGCACAGGCTCTGAATGCTGGCATTGCAAAACTCCTGTCCCTTGAAATGCTGTCATTCAGGCTGGTGGAGACTGACAGTTTACGGAACTTAATGGCATTGGCAGTCCCACAATACAATGTGCCAAGCTGATTTTATTTCAGCAGGCAAGCCGTCCCTGGTCTGTAAAAGCATGTTGTTGAGGTTAAAATTAAACATGCGCTACTAAACTCCGTCAGTAGCAATGTCCACCTGACCACCGCTGCGTGGACCAGTATCCATGGCCAGGGACGATACCTTTCCCTTACTGCCCATTGGGTCAATGTTGTGGAGCCGGGTACAGATCTTGCGAGTGGCGCTGTACGTGTTCAGGCAACTACAAGGATTGCGGGAATCAAGTCTGTACACATTGACTCCTCCTTCTCCATTTCCTCAGAAACATCGTTGCAGGAGCCGTCACGGTCTACCTCCACATGGACCCGTGAACGCTTAATAAGAATCTTTAGTTATATAGCGCCAACAGATTACGCAGCGCTTTACAGTTTAACAGTTTCAGAACACAAGTCATAACTAACAACGTTACCAATACAATAATGAAAGCAATATAATCCGCACATGCTCGTGAGAGCTTACAATTTACAAATATGTGGGGGAGATACAAAGTACAGGTGTTTATATACAATGGTGTATTTAGAATGATGGCCCAGCCATTTTGAGGGAGGAGGAGGGATGGATGGAGATAGTGAATGGGCTACACACACACACTTACACATAGAATGACTTTGATTAGTGAATGTGATAGGCCGCTATGAAGAAATGTGTTTAGAGTGAGCGCCCCAAAACATGCAAATTGTGGATAGTTCTAATTTCTTGGGGTACAGCATTCCACAGTATTGGCGCAGCGCGGGAGAAGTCTTGGATTCGGGAGAGATGTTCTTTAGGTGTAGGTGGCAATAGCGGGCAACAGATTGTATATGGGAGGTGAAGGAGAGATTGGTGTCAAACATAACACCCAGACAGCGAGCCTGTTGACCGATATGAGCACAGACGTGGCCAAACGTCAACAGGCCGTCCTGAAATTAATTTCCATGGGGAATCAAAGCCACACAGCGCTGGAGCTCTGGAATGCCATAAAGCAAGAGAGCGACATGTGTATTTTGCCAGCGAATCTCCAGCCAGGCTTGGTAGTGTGTGACAATGGCCGAAATCTGGTGGCAGGTCTGGGCCTAGGCAACGTCACTCACATACCATGTCTGGCACATGTGCTAAACTTGGTCGTCCAGAGTTTTTTGAGGGACTATCCGGATCTTGATGCACTGCTGCACAAGGTCCGCCTACAGTGCGCTAACTTGCGACGTTCCACCATGGCCAGATCGCGCATTGCAGCTCTGCAACGCAGATTTTGCCTTCCTGAACATCGCATCATATGTGACGTACCCACCAGGTGGAATTCCACGTTACATATGTTGGAGCGGTTGTGTGAGCAGCAGCCAGCAGTAATGGAGTATCAGCTGCATCAGTTGCAATCAACTCGCAATTTGCGCCGTTCACTTCACCACTACTGAGTGGGCCTCTATAATAATAATCTTTATTTATATAGCGCCAACAGATTCCGCAGCGCTGTACAGTTTAACAGTTTCATAACACAAGTCATAAGTGACAACGTTAACAATACAATAATTAAAGCAATATAAGCCGCCCCTGCTCGTGAGACCTTACAATCTACAATGAGGAGGGGGAGCTACAAAGTACAGTTGTTTATATACAATGGTTTATTTACAATGATGGTCCAGCCATTTTCAGGTGAGTGAGGGTATGAGAATGGAATGGGTACAACGTTACACGTAGATGAATGTGGTAGCCCCTAAAACATAGTGTTTGATGTGGAATAAGGCTGTAATGGCAGATTTGATCAAGGAAATGTGAGCACTCTAGAATAAATGCGTGTCATCGAGAATTCGAAGTAAAGGCTGTATGTGGCATATTTAAGCTCTAAGAAAGGTTTCGAAAGTACTGATGGATAAATTTCAGCACTTAGAAAAATTAAGACAATTTACGTAAGCTGTAACTTAGCACTTAAGGAAGGAAAAAGCTAAGGTGAATAATTTAAATATAAGTTACATCAGTCTTGCTTGAAGAGCCAGACACATTAACATGAAATCAGTCTGGAATAGCGGTGATTTTCTCCCCATAACCCGAGTAACATTCTGGGGAGAGGGGTGTAGAGTCAACGATCAGCAACTAGCTACGGTAGATCAAATACCTGAAAAAAAAAAAAAAAAAAAATGGTTATTTAACATTCATAAGATACATTTATTTTATCAAAAAAAAAATTAAATATTTAACATTCATAAGATACATTGTATTTAAAAAAAAAAAGAAAATTTATTTAACATTCCTAAGATAAAAATTTTTTTTAAACATAAAAACTATAATACACAGCAGGATCTTTAGTAAAAACCAGACTTACCACTGTAACCTCTTAATCCTTGCAAGCTTCAACACAACGTTGACAAGGTACACAGCAGGGGTGGTCGGTCTCCTAGACAACGAGCAAACTCCTTCATGTTGAGAGAGGCCACCATCTCCTTAGCTTTCTGGTACTTTTCTGTGGGAATGAGCTTGTCTCCAACCAGCCAGGAATATCCATTGAATGGCACACCATGGTTTGGTATTAGCACCCAGTACCAAAAGTGAAGCCAACCACAGTTCCCATTTCTCATGAACTTTATTTGATATACTGGCTGGCCAAACATTAGTTTCTCACAAAGGAGCTGAAGACCCTGAGTGGCAGTAGGTGCAAGTCTCTCCAGCATGACCTGTTTGTTAGATATTTGCCGTCTACACCTAAAGAACATCTCTAGAATCCGCCCTTTTCTCACCATGGAAACAACAAAAACCCTCACTGTAGCATTGATCCACTCCCGCCTGGACTACTGCAATGCTCTATTACTTGGCCTCCCCATTACTCGACTATCCCCTCTCCAGTCCATCCTTAATGCAGCAGCCAGGGTCATCCATCTGGCTAATCGGTACTCGGACGCGTCCGCTCTTCGCCAGTCCTTACACTGGCTGCCCATTCATTATAGGATCCAATTCAAAGTACTGGTTCTCACCCACAAAGCTCTCCACAGTGCAGCACCCCCCTACATCTCCTCCCTCATTTCTATCTATCGGCCTAACCGACTGCTGCGCTCTGCAAATGACTTTCGACTAACCTCTGCAGTAATCCGTACCTCCCACTCCCGACTCCAAGACTTCTCCCGCGCTGCGCAAATCCTCTGGAATGCTCTACCACAAGAAATTAGGACTATCCACAATTTGCCTGGTTTCAGGCGCTCCCTCAAAACACATTTGTTCAGAGTGGCCTATCACATTCAATAACCAAAGTCGTTCTATGTTTAAGTGTGTATGTGGAGCCCATTCACTACCTCCATCCATGCCTCACTCCCTCAAGATGGCTGGACCATCATTGGAAATGCACCATTATATATACACACCTGTACTTTGTATCTCCCCCACCTCATTGTAGATTGTAAGCTCTCACGAGCAGGGTCGGCTTATTTTGCTTTAATTATTGTATTGTTAACGTTGTTACCTATGACTTGTGTTTTGAAACTGTTAAAGTGTAAAGCGCTGCGGAATATGTTGGCGCTATATAATAAAGATTATTATTATTATTATATCAGAGGGAGAAGAGGATTGGGCCTTGACAAGGTGCCCGATTGCATCTTAAGTCTTATTGAATGTTGGAGCCAGTCCACCGTACAAAAGCAGCCATAGAGTGTCCGGGTACCTGCTTGGATTTCGATCAAAATGAAGACTACTTTGATGTACATGTACACCAATTCGAGAAAAATGACAAGGATGAGGCAGTAAGACACGCTCAGCAGAGTACAAGCAGCATTGCTTGAAGAAGTAACTTGAGCGTGATCAAAATTGAATAAATTAAAATCTCAGACTACAGTGAACACAACTCTTAGCTGTGAAAGGGCTTTTTGTGTCCTTCTACAGTGTTTTCAACCAATGTATTGGATACGGATGGAAGCACGTCACACTATAATTTCAATTGAATGGAGCAGCAAGAATTACACTAAAGAAAAAAAAGAGTGTGAAGTGACATGTGCAGATGCCTACATACAGCGTTGTATGCCGAGCAAACTGCAGCGCGTCACCTGCACTCACACACACACCTTGCAGAGCTGTGAAAAAAACACTGCAAGGCAAAAGGAAGATGTACACAGCGGTTGGTAAAGTAGCCTGCCTAAAGCACAGTACACAAAATCGCAATCTCTAACTGTCCCTCAGAGTCAGCAGAGCAGCGTTCTATCCCAAACTGAATTAACAGCACAGTGACGCTAAAATGGCGGCTTTATCCCACAACAATACCTTCCTTGTGTCACGGTTAGGGTAGCGTGTGTCTATTATATGAGTGTCTGTAAAATGTAACGTTACGCAGACTTATTCTGCCCTTGGGACGCAAAAATAAGACAGCAGTAATCATTTACTGTATAAAACTCCACCTATGCGCAACAAAACAAGCACGTTCCCTCTTACGGTTCCTGCGCTGACATGTGAGTAGGGAGTTTGGAGACGTTCCTGAATTTATCCCAGGTATCCAAGCATATCAGGCCGATAGGAGAGCATTAAAACCACCCACGGTGGTGACTTAAATATGGTGAATCGAACCAGTGAAGAACTGTAGGTCGATGCGAATGAATGTGCGATCACATGACACACGTTTATAATAACCCTTGCTAGACACGAGTAACTTTGTAGACATTTGGACACACCTGAACCCAGATGGCAGTGAATATTCATTCTATTCGGCGCCACATGACTCTTGGTCCAGAATAGATTATATATTGCTAGCACAGGAGCTATTAAGGGAGTGGAAGAGGCAGATGTGCACAGCGTAGCTATATATGACCACGCGCCCGTATCAGTGACCCTGCCAGATATGGTGCAGATGGGGCCAAACCAAACTTGGCGCTTCCCGACCTATTTGTTAATGGATGAGAAGTTTCGACATCATGTGAAGCAATGATGTTTTTAATATGTAAGGGATAATGGAGATACTAGAATAGGCCGGAACTTTTATGGGCAGCAGGGAAGGGAGTAATGCGCGGGAAACTAATAGGTTATCAGACAACGCTAAAAAAGAAGATGGCGACAAACTACTCGCAGGCTAGCAGGATATTACGCGATAGGTACACGGCAAACAAGACAAGTTCATCAACACAGGTTAAAAATAGATGTAAGCAGGCTAAGGTTGACTTACACGTATGGGTATATCGACGAGAGAGAAGCAGTAATAACAATTATAGAGCCGATGTATATCGTTATGGTAGCAAATGAGGGAGACTATTAGCACGACTAGCGAAAGGAAATCACATTCGTCATCAACATATTACAGCGTTAACGAATAAACATGGGATCATGAACACAGACCCTCGAACCATAAACACCATTCTACAAGAATACTACTCAGACTTATATAAGGTGGAACATACGGATAGTGAGGAGGGTAACACCTTTGTAGATGGAATACGGTTACCATCCATCACAAACTATCAGCTTCTCCTTTTAAAAAAACAAATTGAGGTGACGGAAGTGACAGCGGCGATAAGTTACTTTAAATACGGGAAAGCTCCAGGATCTGACGGGTTTACAGCCAAATTATTAAAATTATTGAGTGAGGATATCCCGTCCACATTGGTATGCACCTTCAATCATATATTGGAGACAGGAGGGTTGCCCAGCCATTCAAACATGTCACACATGAAGTTGCTACTAAAACCAAACAAACCTTCACATCTGCCTGGATCCTATCGTACATTCTCACTCATTGACCATTATATCAAGATTTTGTCCAGGATCATGGAAGATCTTTTGAGTAGCATTGTTCCTACGCTGATAGGGCGATCACAAGTGGCCTTTGTTAGCTACTTTGTTGGCTACTATCAGTCTCACTATGCATAACACATGTGTGCAGTGGGCAGTATTACCTTTGCCTTCGGTGGAGTAGGAAAACCCCTCTCCTATCGAAGTGTTAGTTGGGGAGATGGAAGATTTGACACCGGGACCTGAATTGTAATACTTAAATGTGACAGGTGACAAATTTGTTAAGGCGCAACTACGCGGCCCCTACGTTGAGTCTAGCCCGTGAAAATTTACTGGTTGTCAATGGGGAACCCCAACACCCCGGGGCAGCTACAGTATTTAAACAATTAGAGCTGAACCAAGATTTGCTGTATCAGGTTTATAAAATACATGTTGAAATTTTTTAGCAATTGCTGCTACCGCAGTCATATCGGAGGTTGGTAATGGACTTAGCGCATGCGCATGTACTAGGGTGACATTTGTGCCAAAAGAAAACCCTACACAGAATTATACAACGGTTTTACTGGCTGGGGGTCTATCAAGAAGTTAAACGGTATTGTAACTCTTGTCGCATGCGCCAGATACACAGTCCTCAGCCTCATTTAGTAAGTCCCTTGGTGCCATTAAAAATTTTAGAGGTCCAGTTTGAGAGAATACCCATGGATCTGGTGGAGCCGGTTAATAAATCAGCAAGGGGTCATCAACAGGGGCAATAAAAGGGGCACTGTGTGGGTCACCAGTTTTGAGCACACCCGAGTTCAAAAGAGAATTCATTGTCCAGACTGATGCGTCAGAGGTAGGTCTGGGTGCCGTGTTGTCTCAGGACTGGAGCTTAACGGGGAGGAGCATCCCATTAGTTTCCTGAGTCGAAAACTTACTCCATCAAAAAACAGAGACAGCATTGTAGAGAGAGAGTGCCTGGCGATAAAGTGGGCACTGGAGTCGTTGCGCTACTATTTGTTGGGGATAACATTTTGTTTTGTAAATGATCATTCCCCTGTGACTGGCAGTGTTGTAGCCCAGGGAGTAGAGTTCAGGTGGTAGAAAGATGAACATAACAGGAGACTTGGAAAACGTTGGCAAACAGTTATTTAATCTGAAAACGGACAGGCAAATTCAGGTGAGATCCATGCCTTGTTCATTTTCAGAAAAATAAGCCGGTCTACATTGTCTGAGGATAGTCGCATGCGACGGTCTGTTAGTACACCACCTGCAGCACTAAAGACGCGCTCAGATAATACACTGGCAGCAGGGCAAGCCAGCACCTCCAAAGCATACCACACATCAAATACAAATATAACAGTAATAATAATATTATCAATAAAAAATGAAATTGCACACACAGTACACAGACACAGCTCATATGTGTGTATGAGAGAGTGTTTCTGTGTGTAGTTCATGCCTCTAGCCTAGAAGATCAGTCTTGCTAAAATCTTTAACACTGACCCCTGTTCTGTTCTTAAAATGGTGGATGCTGAACTGCTTCTCAGCCCCCTCATACACAATCATTATGTGGCACTGCTGGGCTCAGTCAGAGGCATCAGATTGAACTAGGCTGTCCTGAGTCATTCTCAATAGAACATTTTGTTCAGCAGTTCATCTAGTTCATTTAGTTCAGAGGTCACATGATGCATTTCCTATCAGCTCCTCACAGGATAGGGTGGAGAAAAACTGAACTAAATGAACTAATCTTTTGAACTAATCTTTTCAGTGAACTAGTTCATGGTGAACTAATCACCAAAATTAACTAGATTTCCCATCACTATGGTGTACACCTTGGTGGCGCTGTCACAAAACTTCGCCACATTTGTAACATACAGCTCTTGCCCTGTGCAGAGGCGCTGCTTGTGCTCTCTCTTGTTGCAGAGGTGTCTACAATGCCTCGACGCACAGAGCTGCTTTGTAAAGCAGTAGCAGCAGCAGCGCTCTCGGCTGGAATGGAGAACATTATGGATTTCAACAGTGTGTCTTGGTCCTCCAACATTTTACGGTCCCGGTTCAACGGTGTGATGAGGCTTTGTAAGTTGTCCCAGTAGCGAGGGTCTAGGAGGGTGTACACCCAATAATCTGACGTGGTGAGAATGTGGCCGATGCAGCGGTCGTTTCTCAGGCAGTGCAGCATGAAATCAACCATGTGCTGCAGACTCACAAATGGCCAACAAACGCTGTCCTCTGGAAGAGCGTCACACTAATATATTTTTGTAAATTTAAAATAGAATAAAGCAGCAGCAATTTTTGAAAAATTACAAGGATGAGCCAGTGACAGACACTCAGCAGAGTACACGCTGCGGTGGTTGAAGTGGAGCGGGATCTACACTCCTACAAAAAAATTAAACCTCAGACTACAGTGAACACTGAAACACAACTGTTCACTTGCTGTGAAAGGCCTTTTTGTGGACTTCTATTAAGTTTGCAAGCAATGTATTGTATTTTGATGGAAGAGCGTCACACTAATATATTTTTGTAAATTTAAAATAGAATAAAGCAGCAGCAATTTTTGAAAAATTACAAGGATGAGCCAGTGACAGACACTCAGCAGAGTACACGCTGCGGTGGTTGAAGTGGAGCGGGATCTACACTCCTACAAAAAAATGAAACCTCAGACTACAGTGAACACTGAAACACAACTGTTCACTTGCTGTGAAAGGCCTTTTTGTGGACTTCTATTAAGTTTGCAAGCAATGTATTGTATTTTGATGGAAGAGCGTCACACTAATATATTTTTGTAAATTTAAAATAGAATAAAGCAGCAGCAATTTTTGAAAAATTACAAGGATGAGCCAGTGACAGACACTCAGCAGAGTACACGCTGCGGTGGTTGAAGTGGAGCGGGATCTACACTCCTACAAAAAAATTAAACCTCAGACTACAGTGAACACTGAAACACAACTGTTCACTTGCTGTGAAAGGCCTTTTTGTGGACTTCTATTAAGTTTGCAAGCAATGTATTGTATTTGATGGAAGAGCGTCACACTAATATATTTTTGTAAATTTAAAATAGAATAAAGCAGCAGCAATTTTTGAAAAATTACAAGGATGAGCCAGTGACAGACACTCAGCAGAGTACACGCAGCATTAGTTGAAGTAACTGGAGCGTGATCTGCACTCAAAAAAAAAAAAAAAATTACAGACTGCAGTGAACACTGAAACACAACTGTTCACTTGCTGTGAAAGGCTCCATTGTGGACTTCTATAGTGTTTGCAAAAGGTATTTATACGGATGGAAGCGCGTCACACTATTATTTCAATTACATGGAGCAGCAAGAATTACACTGAAGAAAAAAAAAAAGAGTCTGTGAGTGACACGTGCAGATGCCTACAGACAGCGTTGCATACAGAGCAAACTGCAGCGTCACCTGCACTCACACACACCTTGCTGAGCTGTTAAAACAACACTGCAGGCAAAAGGAAGCTTTACACAGCGGTTGGTGCTAGCCTGCCTACAGCACAGTACACTAAATCGCAATCTCTAACTGTCCCTCAGAGTCAGCACAGCAGCGTTCTGTCCCTTACTGAATTCACAGCACAGTGACGCTAAAATGGCGGCGGCGCCTTTTATACACTGAAGAAAAAAAAAAAAGAGTCTGTGAGTGACACGTGCAGATGCCTACAGACAGCGTTGCATGCAGAGCAAACTGCAGCGTCACCTGCACTCACACACACCTTGCAGAGCTGTTAAAACAACACTGCAGGCAAAAGGAAGCTTTACACAGCGGTTGGTGCTAGCCTGCCTACAGCACAGTACACTAAATCGCAATCTCTAACTGTCCCTCAGAGTCAGCACAGCAGCGTTCTGTCCCTTACTGAATTCACAGCACAGTGACGCTAAAATGGCGGCGGCGCCTTTTATAGTGCATTCTGACATCATTTCAGCAGCCAATCACAGCCATGCCATTAGTTAACATGACCGCAGCAGTACAGGATGTGCCCACACTTCTTAGGATTCCTCATTGGCTGACTAAAATCACATTGTCTCTCAAAGAATTATGGGAACTTCCGATTCCGGTATACGATATATGGAAAATATCGGAACTAAGTATCGGAATTCCGATTCAGCGAATATCGGCCGATACCCGATACTTGCGGTATCGGAATGCTCAACACTAGCCATGACTGTATTACCTGTACACTATACACTGTATACTATATACAGATCTCGTGTATAATGTCACCGATGATCCCTGTATTACCTGTACACTGACACTATATACAGAGCTCCTGTGTATAATGTCACTGGTGTATCACTGACACTGTATATTATGTACAGAGCACCTGTGTATAATGGCACTTATGGTAAAATTAGTATTGTGCTTTTTTATTAATGATCAGTATTGTAGTATTCGGTCATTGTAATGGTAATATGTGGTCTAGTGATGGTATGATGGAATATTTTCCTTGTATGTGATATTATTCGGTCACTGTGGTCCGCCAATGTTGTAGTAGTTTTATCTATTGTATTTGGTATTATTCAATCACTATACAGTGGTAATACGTGATCTGGTCATGGTGTGACGGTATTTGTCCTCCCTGTATGTGGTATTATTCAGTCACTATGTGGTGGCAATATGTGGTCTGGTTATAGTGTGGCAGTATTTGTCCCTTGTATGTGATATTATTGATAATTTTAAAAATTGAAAAATAAAAATATACGTAAAAAGAGTATTGGATATTTTAACAAATGTTTAATAGGTTAAAGTAGAGCAGGGCCCATCCAAAAGAGTCTAGTTTGTCATGGTGGCGGATTAAAAAATCTTTTGGCCAAAACAAAGTCTGGTGGCTATGTATGTGGTCTGGTGATGGGAACTGTTAATTTGTGATTGGTGGGGACGTGGTTCAAAAGTGGAGTTTTTCCAAGAGGGGGTGATGGGACTGTGGAAGGTTCGTGGGGCGGCTCCTGGGCGGAGTCTCAATGGTGCCCAAAATGTTGCCAGTGTGGGGCCCTGAAATACTTGGTGGCAGCCCTGTCAGTGAGAACCATTATATTATGTGTGGGGCGCTGTGAAGACAGTTACACCATTTGTGGCTTACTGTAAGGACCGCCATACCATGTATGGGGAGGTCCTTGAAGAGAATTATTACTGTTTGTGGGGGACATGATACTGTCTGGGAGTGGATATGGGGGCCTGTCATTCCGTGTAGGCGGGCCTGTGATGACCATCAAAACAAATGTGAGGGGCTGTGAAGAACATCATAATGTGTGTAAGGATCTGTGGGGCCATCCTACTGTGTTGGCCGTCAGTAGGGACATTATACTGTGTGTGTGAAGAAGAGTGGTTTATCAAGATGCATTGGCTGAATAACATGAGCATATGATTTGCCTCCTGCACTGACTGACATTGGCTCTGCATTGGGGCTGGCTGTCAGTCCGGGCTGGGATCACAGTTACAGCCGCCACTCTGTATATTCTCTGTATAGCTCTCTACAGCTTCAGTGAATTAACCCCCGGAGCTTTTTTCAGTTTTGTGTTTTTTTCGCTCCCCTTTTTCCCCAGAGTCATAACTTTTTATTTTATTTTCCATCAATAGGGCTTGTTTTTTGTAGGACGAGTTGTACGTTTGAACGACACCATTTGTTTTACCATATGATGTTCTAGAAAACGGGAAAAAAATTCCAAGTGCGGTGAAATTGGAGACTAGAAGCTGCCATAACCCGATTGGCTCTGCTACATAGAGGTTATGATCAGTTCGCCTCTATGTAGTAGAATTACTTGCTACGAGCTCCGACCACTGGGTGGTGCTCACAGCAAGCCGTCACTGACAACCATAGAGGTCTCCAGGAAACCTCTGGTTGTCATGCCAACACACCGGTGACCCGCGATCACTTGACGGGGTCACCAGTAGGCGTATTTCCGGCGCGATTGCCGGAAGCGCTCGTTAAATGCCGTTGTCAGCGTTTGACAGCAGCATTTAACGGATTAATAGGCGCGGGTGGATCGCGATTCCACCTGCGGCTATTACGGGCACATGTCAGCTGTTCAGAACAGCTGACATGTCCCGGGAAAGATGTGGGATCACCGCCGGAGTCCGACATCGGCGTACTATTACACCTGATGTCGAAAAGGTGTTAAAGGTGCTCAATTAGCTCAGATTGACTGTTCAAACCAAGTACAGGCCCTCAGTGCTTCACGGCGAGCCAGTCAGATAAATACACCTTCCCATCTGCTTGTTTTCCCTCTAGCTCTACTCTTCTCTGACTCCATGAAGCCAGAGCTGTCAATTAAAGAAGAGGAGAGTGGAGATAGGCTGTGGTTCCACGGTCCGGAACCACAGCGCATTTGACGGAGCGGAAATTCCGCTCCGTCTAAGCCCCGCCCCCTTTCTGACGCGCGCTCTTTCCGGAGGTGTTCAGGACACCTCCGGAACACCTCTGGAAAGAACGCAGCGCTACATAGCCCTGTGCTAAATTCCGTTGCTGCGACACAGCGTCGCCGCAATACGCTAGGACATGTTGCGGTCTGAAAAGACGCGCAGCATGTCTGGATACGCAGGTCTTCCGCCTGCGTGTTGTTACGCATAGTGGAGACGGGATTTCTTGAAATCCCCTCCACTATGCTGTAACATCTGGACGCTGCGTGTTTGGCGCTGCACCAGCGCACAGCGCCAAACACGCAGCGTTTCCTGACCGTGGAAACACCCATAGAGGTAAAACAAGCAGGTAGAAATGGGTATTTAAAAGGAACCTGTCATCAGAGAAAACACTATTAACTTGCAGATATGGGGTTAATAGCGTTACTAACCTGCCTGGCGTCCATACTTGGCCGAAAGCTGCGGGGAGAAAATTAACTTTATTCCTCCCAGCAGTATTCGGTTTCAGTCATGGGGTGGTGCCTGCGTTGGTTCAGTCACCGCTCTTGAGTATACAGAGCAGCGGCTGTAACTGCGCCCCAGACCCTGACACTGGCTCTACATTGGCACTGGTTGTCAGCGCGGTGGTGTGGTTACAGCCGCAGCTCTATACTTATAGCAGTCACTGAACTGGCATTGCCCAGTGACTGAAACCTAAACACTGCAGAGGGGAGAAAA
This sequence comes from Oophaga sylvatica, assembly GCA_033576555.1. NCBI lineage: Eukaryota > Metazoa > Chordata > Amphibia > Anura > Dendrobatidae > Oophaga > Oophaga sylvatica. Next base: position 102,317,145 of record JARQOD010000003.1, read on the forward strand.
GTTAATTTTCTCCCCGCAGTGCTTGGCTAAGAGCAGGCGCCGGGCAGGTTAATAACGCTATTAACCTGCAAATTAACTCCAGGCACCCACCACACCTGGACTTCTATACCACTTTAGGTAAATATTTATGACCGTGCTATTCTGGGGTTTGCCTGTTACTTTTTGGTGTTAGTAGGGGTATTTTGATATTTTTATCTATGTATATTCATGTTACCACCTAGTGCATAATGATTGTATGGATTTCGGCTAATCCAATTTAATATTTGTATATTATACATGATCATATGTTATATTTCTGCTGGTCATTTATATACGTTGTTTTTTATTAGTCCAGGTGACCCACCAGTTTCTTTGCGGTGTTCACTGGATTTTTTATGTATACTATATACTGATATATTTACAATAAAGTATTTCTTTGATACATTATTTGAGTCTTTTTATGACTTTCTGTTTTTTGGTGCATATACTTTAGTTGGTAATATCTCCGCAACGCAGAGGCAAAATTAAAAGAAAATTTTTTTTATTCTGCTCTGTACCCATTATTAAAGTGAATGTCCAGTACAGTGCCGCCTATACATAGCCACAATGCTTCAATTACATACATAACCCCCCATCACATCCTCAGTGCCACAACATGTCCACAGTGCCCTCAATTACAGGTAAAATCCCTATCACTGCCACAGTGTCTTGCCAATGCTAACTCACGAACACAGCTCGAGTGCCTCAGTTACAGACATAACCCTCAATCACACACACAGTGTCCCCATCACACCCACAGTGCCCCCAAACCCACATGCCACACAGTGCCACCATCACATCCACAGTGCCCCATCACATCCACAGTGCCCCTTCACACCCACAGCGCCCCATCACATCCTCCATGCCCCATCACACCCACAGTGTCTTCATCATATCCACAGTGCCCCATCACATCCACAGTGCTCCGTTAAACCCACAGTGCCCTCATCACATCCACAGCTCCCCCTCTTCTGATAAGATCCACAGTGCGTTCTCTATTGATCACACCCACTGTGCCCTATTCACATCCACATTACTCCTTCTGATCAGAACCACAGTGCCACTTCTTCTGATCAGATTCACAGTGGTCCCTCTTCTGATCACATCCACTGCACCATTTCACTGAAACTGCCCTACTAAAGTCACCAATGACCTACTAACCGCCAAAATCAAGCAACACTACTCTGTCCTCCTCCTCCTAGACCTGTCCTCTGCCTTCGGCACAGTGGACCTTTTCTTCTTACTACAGACCCTCTCATCTCTTGGCATCACAGACTTGGCCCTATCTTGGATCTCGTTATACCTAACAGACCTGACATTCAGCATCTCCCACTCACACCACCTCCTCACCTCGCCCCCATCTGTCGGAGTCCCGCAAGGTTCAGTCCTAAGAACCCTGCTCTTGTCCATCTACACCTTCGGCCTGGGGCAGCTCATAGAGTCCCATTGCTTTCAGTATCGCCTCTATGCTGATGACACACAGATCTACCTCTTTGGACCTTTTATTATTATTATTATTTATTTCTATAGCACCATTGATTCCATGGTGCTGTACATGAGAAGGGGTTACATACAAATTACAGGTATCACTTACAGTAACAAACTAACAATGACAGACTGATACAGAGGGGAGAGGACCCTTCCCTTTCGGGCTTACATTCTACAGGATTGTGAGGCAGGAGACAGTAGGTCGGGGGGTTGCAGCAGTTCCGGTGTTGGTTGAGGCAATATCTCCGGTAGTGGTGAGGAGGTAGCAGGGTCATTGCAGGCTGTAGGCTTTCCTGAAGAGATGGGTTTTCAGGTTCCGTCTGAAGGATCCGAATGTGTTTGATAGTCGGACGTGTTGTGGCAAAGAATTCCAGAGGATGGGGGATATTCGGGAGAAGTCTTGGAGGCGGTTGGGTGAGGAGCGAATAAGTGTGGAGGAGAGAAGGATGTCTTGGGAGGATCGGAGATTACGTGAGGGAAGATATCGGGAGATTAGTTCAGAGATATAAGGAGGAGACAGATTATAGATGGCCTTGTAGGTCAGTATTAGTAATTTGAACTGGATACGCTGAGGGAATGGGAGCCAGTGAAGAGATTTGCAGAGGGGAGAAGCGGAGGAGTAGCAAGGAGAGAGGTGAATTAGTCTTGCAGCAGAGTTAAGGATGGACTGGAGAGGTGCGAGGGTGTTAGCAGGGAGGCCAGAGAAAAGGGTGTTGCAGTTGATATGGAAATTTAATTAGGATAAAAATATCCTTCCGTGTTTGCTGCTTGCTTCTCCAAATCTCTATATAATGTCTTTTTGAGCGCTCAGAACGAAATGAGGACTGTCCACACGAAAGTGTCAGTATAACAGTTCGTCAAAGACATACATTTATTATTCATTCAAGGTTTTATACATTTACAAAAAGGGGCTGGTTAGTCAATTAACATACAATTAAAAGCTGCTAGATTATTGGCTGTTCTAGTGTAAATATGATAATTATGATAATCATGATTAAAAGAGCTGAAGTTGCAGAATTATTGTTTATATTCTTGTGACCTAGTTGTCTTGCATAACTATAATGTAAACAACAGATATCTAATAGGACTTTTTGTACTTCATGCATTTGTTCCTTTATGAAGGCCAGATTTCTTTAAAACGACTGATTATAGCTGGCCTAGAAATATGTGAGCACAAGGTTTTTTAGCAAGTGAGATCTATCTAACTGTGAACTGTGAATACATATATGTGAATATACTTTGAATATATGGAATACATATATATTTCCATGACAGTCCCCCCTTAGATACCACTTGCCCTAAAAAACCTGCTCCTGGCCCAAAGCGCTGCAACTCTTTTATGCTGCCGGTGAGTTGAGACACCCCTAGTACATGCCTCCCCCACCGAATACAGACTTTTCGCAAATGGGCGGTCAGGAGGACTGTCCCTGTCGGGGGTTTATTGTTTGCAATCATAGTCTCCTTATTTGATAGGATGATTCATCAAGGATGTGTATTCTCAGTCTGGAGGTAGTTCGGAGATCTGGTCAAGCCAGGCAGTTCTATCCGGACTGGTGCGAGGTCCAAGATGGTGAGTGGCATCAAATTGGTTGTCTCCTGAACAGCTTTTTCCATTTTCCTGCGGATACAAGGAATTACACAGCAACCAGTAATTAATGCAAAAATGAGAACCCCCATAATGGCTGTCCCAACCTGTGCCAACATTTTCTGCCACCCACTCATCCACCCAAAGTATCGATCCCATGGGTCAGTGACACCTGAGTTCTGTTTTAGTTCCTCTGATAACTCATTAAGTTTCTGTATTGCCATTGTGACTTTACCATTTGGGCCAGTGTTGTCTGGGATGTAGGTGCAACAGTGTCTTTGATCATTTTGTAAACACCTCCTTTCTCAGCTAGAATCATATCCAAAGCCATTCTATTCTGGAATGCCATAATGGAAGTGGGGCCTAACTGTGCTGCCAAACCTTTTACAGCATCTATGGTGAAGTTAACAAATCTCTGCTGGTTATAATAGATGTAATTTATCCAATCAACATTTTTGTTTATAGTGACTCAAATCCTGCTTTAACTTGGTCTCTGGCCTTGAACTCATCAGGTAGGTCATCTGGTCATATGTCTGGTCAGTCAGAGCATCCACGACATCCTTCATGGCTTAGGTGTCTCTCCTGGTACGGGAGCTTCCTTGCAATGCGATACGTGGATTCAAACAGGCTTTCCCTCTAGTTACACAGAGGTTGGTGTCATCTGGGGCTCTTGGACAGGATCATCAAATCTGGCAGTGAAAAGAAAAACTCGAGAATGGACATTAGTTTTTGACCAATTCAATTACTTAAGTGTTATGATCTGTTAGCTGAGGAGAGCAGGCAAAAAAAGCAATACACCAGAGAGGTTGGAATCTATGGGATTGCAGTACCCTGACTAACCACCACAACTAAAGGCAGCCGTGGAGCGTTCCTACGTTGGTCCTAGACGCCTCGTCACAGCCTGAGAAGCTAACTACACCTAAAGATAGAAAAAAGAAAGCTATCTGCCCCGGAGCAGATCCCCAAAGAACATAGGAAGCCCCCAAACATGTAATGGCGGTTAGACAAGAGGAAATACAGACACAGACAGAAAATAGTATGAGCAAACGTTGGGGCCCAAACTTCCTAAATAGAAAAGGATAGGAAAGGCACTTACTGCAACCCCAAAAAACCCTGAAAAGTACCAACTCTACTAATTACAAAAACACCTGAGATCACACGACCTCTACCACCTAAATTAGTTCTCTGGTGTAACAAAAACTAAACAGCAACCACTGAAAAAACTGGAAAAGGCAAATGAACAAACAGTGGCTGAACTAAACTGAGAGGAGCATAAGCCCCCCGAAGGGGACCCGGCAGACCCCCACAGAAGTGCAGGACAAAATGCAGGCACCAAAAATCTAAAAGAAGAAAATGTCTTATCTGTTAGCAGAAGATGCAGGCACGAAACAGCTTTTCTGGGTCTCTGGGAGTGTGCCTTATGCTAAACAGTGCAATAGGGAGTGTGTCATGCCATGGTTTGCGTGTCTCTTGGGCAATTTTTCAGCATTCTATTCTTAAGTGTTTCGTTCAGTTTTTTTTTCTACCTTCCTGCTGCTCTGGGGGTGGTAAGGAGTGTGTAGGCCTAAATCTGACCCTACTGCTAATCGGGTCTTGTGTGTCAGATTTGCTGTGAATGCGGGTCCCTGATCACTTTCTATCATTTCTGGAACCCCGTATCTGCACACTATTTTCCGAAAGTAGCTTCGTTGCAGTAGTCTTTGCTGACTTGGAAGGCTTCTGTTCATCTTGAAAATACTTCTTTTGACCACAATGGCGTATTTGAATCCTTCACTTGGCGATATCTGGATGTGGTCTATCTGGATCCTTTGAAGCTGGTAGAGTGGTCTTTCCAGATAAGGTGAGGGGGACTTTCTTCCATACGTCCAGGCTTGCATTTGCCGCAGGTCAGACAGCTGCTGGTGAATTTGGCTGTTAGGGTGGAGATCCCTGAAGCGAACCAGTAAGCACCAATCAGATCATTCATTTGTGTCTTTGATATGTGGATGTGGGTCCATCTACCCATTGGACCACCATAGGGTGCATACTTTGTGGTAGGCAGAGTTTGAAGTCTATTATTGATAGCCTCTTTCTTCACGTGTTGCTTTTTTCGCATTCAGCTCTTCTCCTTTTGGAGCTTGGTCTTGTAACTTCTTGAGCAGATTCCAGGACGTTTCTTTGTCAGGTTTCTTGTCTTCAGTCGTCATGTAGTAGCCGTCCGGCTCTACGACCTCTCCCACTTCTCCATGTTGTCTTCCTTTGGCTGCTTCTTTGGCTGCCATGTCCGCCATGTTATTGCCTCACGCCTCTTCTGTTCTCAGTTTTCCATGCACTTTGATTTTTCAAATTGCCACCATTTTGGAAGTTGGAGTACACCCAGCAGGTCCCTGAAGGCTCCATGATGCTTCATGGTTGTCCCGTTTGCTGTGATGAAGTCCCTTGTAGCCCAGATGGGTCTAAAGTCATGTGCTATGCCATGCGAGTAACTGTAGTCCGTGTAGATGTTTGCAGTCTTGCCTTCTGCCATCTGACAGGCCTTCGTCAGCGCTATCAATTCTGCTTCCTGGGCTGACAGGCTAGGTGACAGACTTCTGGACCACAGGATTTTTTGATTGCTGGTCACTGCACTTCCTGTGTTGAAACTTCTTCATCATCTGCAAATCTGGAGCCATCCAAGTATCCCCCCTTGGGAGGGGGAGTAGAGTGGCCGGGCTGAGGACTGTAGGTCTGGAGACGGTGACATTATGAGACAAAGGCAATAGAGGCGCCACAAAGATGCCTGGCGGCAGGGAGATTACTGTTGGTTGAGCTTGATTGAAGATTGCCAAGATGTCATGCAGAGTGAGAGTTTCCAGTGGCTGTCCAAGAGTGATTTCAGCAACCTTGTCCAGGAGGGTGTGTGCTGCGGATACTGCCATCAGGCAGGAGGGTGCTCTTCTTGCAACTGGATCCAAGCGGGCTGAGAGGCAGCCTAAAAGTCTCTGTTTTCCCCCGTGAATCCGTGCCAGGACTCCAGTAGCATGACCTTCTTTCTTCCATCAGGTAGACGGAAAGACTTTTCATAGTCAGGTAGGCCTGGTATTGGCGCTGAGACTGTGGAGTTCTTCCAATCTCCTGAATGGGTTGAAGGCTGCGTCTGATAGAAGGAGCGGGGTTGCGTTGATGCAAGCGCACAGAGGCTGCATTAGGACTGAGGCATCAGGGATCCAGATTCTGCAATATGACACTAGACCAGGGAAGTCCTGCAGCATTCTTGGAGTTGTTGGGGGAGCCATCTTCTCCACAGTGGTCTTCCAGTCTTTTGACATGTGTTTCGTCTTGTGGGCAATACAGTGTCCCAGGGATGTAACTTGCTTCTGGCATCACTGGACTTTGTTCTTCCAGACCTTGCGTTGCTGTTCTTCCAGGTAGAGTAGGAGAGACAAGGAATAGACTGTGCAGGTGTCGATGTCAACCACACAAAAGAGAAAGTCATCCACGTGTTGTAGAAGAGTGACTCTTGCATATTCTGCAATCCAGTTGACGAGGATGGAGGACATTGTCTTGGTGAAACTTGAAGGGCTTGTTTTGAGCACCTTGAGACAACACTGTCCATATGCACTGCACTGGTGCGTGAAAGCAGGCCTCCAGGTGGAGGGGAAACACTGAAGAAGGTACTGGCCAGGTTGATCACCGTGAATACCGTTGCGGTGACTGGGACTCTTGAGAGCAGAGTGTGATGGTTCAGCACTGTTGGGGTTTCAAATACCGTAGCCTCTTTCGCGGTCTCCAGGCCTTGCACCATTCTGAACTCAGTGGGGTTTACAGTCTTTTTCTTCACTGTGGAAAGCTGGGATTGATTCCGATGGGCGAGGCAGTCCAGTTTGGCCTTGTCCTTCAGTATGCGGCAGGGGACTCCCATCTGCTGGTGCAGAGCTGGCGGGAAAACAAGCCGTCTACTAGGATCCACATCATGAGAGATGACGACCAGCTGGCTTTCTTGTTCTCCACCAAGACAGTCACTGTGTTAGCACCTGCTCTGGTCACAGGGGGTCTTCTTGTTGGGACGTCTCCTTGAACGGCTGCTTTTTTCTCAGCACGGGCCATCAGTAGTTTCTTTTTCTCCAGCTCGGTCTCAGGTCAGTATTTGTGCACAAGTTTGAAGAGCTGAGTGGCCTTTTTCCGGTCTAGGGCCTGGGTGAACTGGTTGATTGCAGGGGGCACCTCCTGGTGCTTGCAAAAAATGAACCTCTGGCGTTAGAGCTGGATGAGGTGTTGCCATTCCATGAAGCGAGTAGAGTCCTTCTTGAGTTGAATATCCTGGCCAATGTCAAAGTTCTCAGGCCGTCTTCTTAGGCGAGCTCACTTAGACCTTCAGTTGGTCAGAGACATCTTGACCCTGGGTGATGGAGTGTTTTTTTTCTGGTACTATGTCCAGCACCTCCTGTGATAGGTCTGCAGTGTGGTTGTTTGAGGTACCTGTTTCTTCTTGGGTCAGGGGTGAAGAAAGTGTCATGGTCCCATCTTCCTGGAACACTCTGGTCGCTTTCAGCTTCTGCAGTAGGTCCACTCCCAATAGGTTGAGGGTGCAGGTTTTTTACACAACAAACTGGGACATGATGGAGTGTTCTGGCTGAGTCCACACGCTCAGGGGCTTCATAATCTGGAAATATCTGACTTGACCATCAATTCCCATGCAGGAAGCAGAAGATTCTGATAGGTAGGTGAGGTTGCGGAGTTCCACAAGAAAAGATATGACTACGCCATCCACTCTCAGGATATTGGTCCCACTGGTGGGGTTCCTTGTGGACTTGGTGTGCTCTTGTCCTATGGACGGGGTTCTTCACTGCTTTCTGTGTTTCTTCCTTGGCTTGCTTCTCTAGACAAAGTGGTGGGTCGTAGGGGTTCTCTGCAGCGGTTCCGGTAATGGCCAAGCTTGCCACATTTGTAACACTTGACATTTCTTCTGTCTTTAAAACGTGGTTGGCCATCTGGCTCTGAGACCACCATCAGGGGAGCTGTTTTGCGCACTCCTGGCTGGGATTCTATCCCTTTTGCGACTGTGAGAAGGGTGTCCATTGCTATTGACGTGTACTCAGGCCTGGCTGCTACCAGTGGTTTCCTGATTGGTTCTCTCAGTCCATGCACAAAAGCCTGTGCCAACATCCGTCTGTGTGTCTGATCATGGGTAATGAGGCCCAAATCTTGAAACACTTGCATTACTCTGTCATGGAACTTCTCCACAGACTCTGTCTTGTCTTGACTCGTGACATGTAGGCTGAGAGTTTGTCCTGTCAGTCTGCTTTTGGCCCATTCTCTGAGCTGCTCAATTAGCTTTGGTCCTGTCTCCCAGGCATACGCATCTAACTCTGTTGGAAGCTTGAAGTGTTCTCTCATAATTGGCCAGAATGCATCACCTGCTTTTATTTCTATTACGGTCCAGAGATCAGTCCAGGCTGCTGCATACGTTCGCTGGATCTGCTGCATTTTTTGGCAAAATGGCATGGGGTGTATCCCTGGGTCTGGCAGCATACTGATCACCTGGCTTGGGATGAAGGGCTCATAGGATGGTGCCTCTACCTGTCCCTGCTCTATTGGTGCTTGTGTGTTTTCTTCCCTAGTATTGGGCAGCATGTGTGACGTTGCATCTTCATCTTCATCAGATAAGAAGTGACATGGTGTACTTGGTGCATACACTGGGTGAGATTTGGGCTTTAAAGTTGTCTTGCTGCATGGGGATTTCCCACTTCCTTGCTGAGGCTGCGGTGGATCAGTGTCATGGTTCCATGCTAGCAGCCCTGTAGCTATACCACCCCCCTGTGAAGCCCCAGACTGTTGTGTCTGGGGGCTACATGTAGCGTTTTGTGTAGGGAGATCTGCACTTTCTTCTCCTGATATAATGACTGGCAATGTTTGTACTGTGCTTGGGATAGACAAGGTGCCCTGTGCTGGAAACACTGAATTCTGCTCTTGTGACATGTCAGTGATCTTTTTCTCACAGATGATTTAACACCTTTTCAAACTTATTCACATAAAAAAAAAAAAAAAATCACTTCCTGGTCCGTTCAAATTAACTTGCTGTATCTTTTACACGATGCACCGCTGCTCTTTTATAGCAGATGGTAATCTATTAATAAACTTTCCCGTTACCTTTCAAATAACAAAAAACAAGAAAAAACATTTCATTATGCAGCGTAAAGGCTGCCTGTCTATTTGCTTCTCACGTACTCTGACATTCTATTCACATGCCTAGCCCTTCGATTCTTACGTACTGTGTCTATTCCAAAAACCTATTCAACAAAGGTGATTTAAAAATCTGAAAACTGCTGGTTCTGTTTGTTCTCGCCGAATGCCCGACGGGAGGGGCTACTCAGACCACTGCGTAGTTTGTGTCTGCTCTCTCCCTCAGCCTGTAATTCTCCTTATCTATGTGACCTTGTTCTAAAGCAAGCTTGTAGAAAAAAAAAAAAATGGCTGGAGAAATAAAGCTCTAAAATAAATTGCTTAAAGAAAAAATCTCTCCAAAATCATTTAAAAATGTACTTAAAAGAAAAATTTTAAAAAACAAAAAGTTAGATTTAGTAAAAAACTCTAGAAAAAGAAAACAAAAACAAAAAACAAAAAAAAAAAAATAAATTCACCAAAAAGGGGAGAAAAGAAAAACTGTATTAATCATAAAACTCTTGTTACTAAAACAGCTAATTAAAAATCTCTGGAATGTCAGCTGGCTGCTTCCCCCCTCCCTTCCTTTTATCTCTGCTTGCTGTCTCTATAGGCACTGAAATCACGTAAAAAAAAAAATATATATTATTCCTCAGAATAGCAAAAAATGAATATAGTTCAGTCTGAATGCCTGATAATTTTCACATTAAAACCTGTAGCCAAAAAACTAGCTTAAAAAAAAAAATAAATAAAAATCAAAGCCAAGAAACAGAATGCCTGATAACGTGATTAGCAGAGGAGGGGGGTCAAAGGGGTTTTCTCGCTGCTGCAGCCAGCACACTGCTCTGAATGAGATACTGACAGAGCGCACGGAGATGTGATTTAAAGCGACAGTACCTGATACAGACAATGAGACAGACACCCGGGAGAATAAGAATCCCTCTTTTGATGATCTGTGACACATACAAGCTGCTCTGGTAACTGATAACTCACCAATTGCACTGAGCGCGGTGAGGCTCAAGGTTCTATCGCTCTGTACGTACGCCCTGGCTGGTGCGCCGGTCACAGTAATCTGCAATAGCCTTCATCAAAATTCTCACTATCCACGTCTGATTTGACTGGGATGGCCTCCCGGTGCATGGACAATTATTGTGAGAACTTATCCAAACAAAGCTTCTGCCCTTCACGTCTGATTTGACTGGGATGGCCTCCCAGTGCGTGAAAGTTTACTGCAGAAACTTAACCGAACAAAGCCCTCGCTTCCACAACTGGATTTTTTGGGATAACCTTCCTCCAATGTGTGAAGAATATCTGCGTGGACTTATCCAAAACAAAGCTCCCACCCTCCACGTCTGATTTGACTGGGATGGCCTCCCGGTGCGTGAAAGTTTACTGCGGGAACTTATGCAGCAATTGTCTTTTGCTATACAGCCCCAGTCGAGGCGGGAGATGATGAGGGCGTGCACAATCATTTTAGTAGATTGAGGGTTGAGGAAAGGACGGATTGTTGAAATATTTTTGAGCTGAAGGCGACAGGAGGTAGAAAGAGCTTGGATGTGCGGTTTGAAGGACAGGGCAGAGTCAAGGGTTACTCCGAGGCAGCGGACTTCTGGTACGGGGGAAAGCGTGATGTCGTTAATTGTGATAGATAGGTCAGGTAAGGAAGATCTGTGGGATGGGGGAAAGATTATGAGTTCAGATTTGTCCACATTGAGTTTGAGGAAGCGGGAGGAGAAGAAGGAGGATATGGCTGATAGACACTCCGGGATTCTGGATTGCAGAGAGGTGATGTCTGGGCCAGAGAGGTAGATCTGAGTGTCATCAGCGTAAAGGTGGTACTGGAATCCGTGGGACTTTATGAGTTGCCCCAGGCCAAGTGTATAGATTGAGAAGAGTAGGGGTCCTAGAACAGAGCCTTGGGGGACTCCAACAGAGAGAGGGTGGGACGAGAAAGGTAGTGAGGGAGCGGGAGACGCTGAATGTGCGGTTGGAAAGGTATGAGGAGATCCAGGATAGGGCGAGGTCCTTGACGCCAAAGGAGGAAAGAATCTGTAGTAGAAGGCAGTGGTCAACTGTGTCAAAAGCAGAGGACAGGTCAAGAAGCAGGAGTATAGAGTATTGTCTGTTCGCTTTGGCTGTAAGTAGGTCATTAGTAATTTTGGTCAGGGCTGTCTCAGTGGAGTGATGGGGCGGAAACCAGATTGTAGAGTGTCAAAGAGCAAGTTAGAAGAGAAGTGGTAGGAAAGCTCAGCGTGGACATGCAGCTCCAGGAGTTTGGAAGCGAATGGGAGCAGCGATATTGGGCGATAGCTGGACATAGCGGTTGGGTCGAGGGTTGGCTTTTTAAGGATAGGCGTGATTGTGGCGTGCTTGAAAGCAGAAGGGAAGGTACCGGAAGTTAGTGATAGGTTGAAGAGGTAGGTTAGGGATGGAATAATAGTGGTGGTGAGGTTGGGGAGGAGGTGGGTTGGGATGGGGTCAAGTGCACAGGTTGTGAGGTGCGCTTTGGAGAGAAGACAATTAAGCTCCCCTTCAGTTATGTTGGAGAGGGAGGTTATGGGGTTAGGGCATTGTCTGGTATACAAAGGGGTTGTGGTGGTTGAACAATGAAGACTTGCCTTGTTTGGTCGATCTTATTTTTGAAGTGTGTGGCAAAGTCCTCAGCAGAGATGAGGGAGGTAGGAGGGGGCAGTGGTGGGCGGAGGAGGGAGTTAAAAGTTTTGAATAACTGTTTGGGGTTGTAGGATAGGGAAGATATGAGGGTTGTGAAGTAGGCCTGTTTAGCAGAGGTGAGGGCAGATTTGAAAGAGAGTGTTGCTTGTTTGAATGCAGTGAAGTCGTCTTGCGAATTTGTTTTTTTCCAACGCCGCTCTGTAATCCTGGACACTTGCCGGAGCTTTTTAGTGGTGTTATTGTGCCAGGGTTGTCTGTTGGTACGTCGCACTCTGCCATGAACGAGAGGGGCGACCGTGTCAATAGCCGATGTGAGAGTGGCATTGTAGAAAGCAGTGGCACTGTCTGTATTGTGGAGTGAGGATATTGATGCCAGTGAAAGAATAGAGTCAGAGAGTGTGTGGATGTCTAGGTGTGCAAGGTGTCTGCGGGGGTGCACGTGTTGCTGGACATGGATGACAGGAGAGGAGGACAGAGATGAGAAAGTGAGTAGATGGTGGTCGGATAGAGGGAGAGGGGAGGTGGTGAAGTTAGATAGAGAGCAGAGGCGGGTGAAGACCAAGTCTAATGTATGACCATCCGTGCGGGTGGCTGAGGAGGACCACTGAGTAAGTCCAAAGGATGAAGTAAGGGACAGAACTTTGGAGGCTGCTGACTGAAGGGTATCAGTGGGATTTTGAAGTCACCCATGATGATGGTGGGGATGTCGTGGGGACCTGATATCATCTCTCTGCTAACCAGAATCCCACAATGTTTCTCTGCTATTTCGTCCTTCTCTGCTTGATTTCTTAAATCTAAAATGGACGAAACATAATTCATCATTTTTCCTCCATTTCACTCACCCCCCAACAGACCTATCCATCAAAATCAATGGCTGCTAGCTCTCCCCAGTTCCCCAACTCACTGCCTCGGGTAACGCTTGACCCTGCTCTCATGCAAACCACATAACCAAGCCCTTTCCACTTGCTGCCAACTCCAACTCAAAAATATCTCCTGGATCCATACATTCCTTATTAAGAATCTGCAAGAACCCTAGTGCATGCCCTCATCATCTCCTGCCTCGACTACTGCAACCTCCTGCTTTGTGGCCTACCTTCTTACACTCTTGCACCCCTACAATCTATCCTAAACTCTGCTGCCTAACTAATCCACCTGTCCACCTGCTATTCCCCAACCTCTCCTCTCTTTCAATCCCTTCCCATTGCCAAAAGAGTTCAAAACCCTACCCATGACATATAAAGCCATCCACAACCTGTGTCCTCCATACATCTGTGACCTCGTCTCCTGGTACTTACCTGCATGCAACCTACTATCCTCACAAGATCTCCTTCTCTACTTCCCTCTTATCTCCTCTTCCCACAATCGCACACAAGATTTCTCCTGTGCATCCCCCCTACTCTGGAACTCACTACACCAACATATCAGACTCTCACCTACCATGTAAAACTTCAAAAGGAACCTGAAGACCTACCTCTTCCGACAAGCCCACAACCTGAAGTAACCACCGATCCACCAAACCGCTGCACGACCAGCTCTACCCTCACCTACTGTATCCTCACCCATCCCTTGTTGATTGTGAGCCCTCACGGACAGGGTCTTGTCTCCTCCTGATTAGTCGTGACTTGTATTGGTTAAGATTACTGTACTCGTTTTTATTATGTCTACACCTTTACACATGTAAAGCGCCATGGAATAAATGGCGCTATAATAATATTAATCCACAGTGGCCCCTCTTCTGATCCCATCCACAGTGCCCATGCCTTTCAGGACTGTGATTAATCTAAATGATGGCTGTGTGGCAGCTGTACTGGGGTACAGATATTTGGGATTCTCATTGGTTAGAAGGATCACTGGACCTTTCCCTACACACCAGTTACAGAACTGGGGACCTTCGTGAAGCTGCTACGTCTAGGCGATCACCTGTGTGTTTAGCACCCAGGTTTCCAAGGATGGGATAAGACATCATCTGATTCTCCAGTCTGATGTGCAGCGAGCACATCACCATATGGTGCGGCCACTAGGTAATTGCCGCTGTTCGTGGTGTTCGAGCCTCAGATAAACACATCAGATGCAGGCGCTCGTCCTATAACTGGAAATTAATTTGGACACAATATAAGAAGCTCCATAAATCCGTCTGGCATAAATAGGATGAAACACCGTCCCGGACTCATAATAAGTGCAGATAATGGCCGAGCAGCTGCTGCCGCTTTACCCTCCATACATCAGAAATTACATGACGGCACTGAAACGGCCTCATTTATTGCTCCTTCTCGCTATAGGAGGGAAGTTTTGTTAGTGCACGGTAATGAGGGGTTAATGTGTAGTACAGGTCGCTGGTAAATTGCTAAAATTTAAAGCGATTGTTGGTGTTTCTGCTTCTGAAATCCTCAGTGCTTCAGCAGAAAACTCGCACCTTGTGACCTTGCAAAAAAAAATCAGTACACGCCACTCCTGACATCCTCTGTGCTGCTAGGAAACTCTGTTATGAAACCCTCAGTCGGTGACCTCCCACAAGATCAGCACAGTCCACTCCTGAAATACTTTGTCCTGCTGCAATACCCTGGCTTTCTGAAACTCAGTATGTGAAAATCGCTTACTTTTCTCCTGAAATCATCTGTGCTGCTGGTGGACATTGTTTCACTACCTTAGGTCTCCCTCACATGTCCCGGTGATTCTTGTACAGGAAAAAACAGTCCCGGTGTGACCCATGTCTGTGTGCCATCCGTGTGTCCATGTGCAATATTTGTATGTCCCTAAATCCAGATTTAGTTCCTCCTTGGCACGTTGATGGTACGAGTGATGTTATTTGGGACAATCTGAAGAGCCGGGTGATACCTCAACCAACCACTGTGAATGGGTGAGGATTGCCCAGGGGTTCATGGAAGCAGCCAAGTTTCCTGACTGTATTGGGGCACTGGGTAGTAAGCACATTCGTGGTAAAAACCCGCCAAACTCTGGATCAAGATACTTAATTACAAGAGATTCTCAGTAGTGCTGTTGGCCTTGGCTTATAGTAACTACTGTTTTGTTCTTGTTGATATTAGTGCCTACGGAAGTGTGTCAGATGCTCCCATCTTTCACTCTTCTAGATTTGCTTGGTGGGTTCTGACATGAATCTTGCCATTCCACAACCCTGTGCTTCCCAGGTCCCCCTGCACCCTTTATCATGCTTGAACGATGTGGGTTTTGTGCTCTTCAAACATGTTCTCTTCCATTTCTTCATCAAGGTTTGGACAACCATAAGCGCATTTTAACAAGCGTCTGGCGAAAGTTTTTGGTGTGGTATATTGGCCTCAAAATAGCGCATTTTTCAGAACAGCATTCAAATACATCCGGCTAATATCCAGGAATCCATAAAGGCATGTATTATTCTGCATAATTTTTGTCACAAACATGATACAGCCTTGGATGTTGTGGAGGATACCACATTCTCCAACGTGCCAGTAACTGAGGAACAACAGCGCGGTACACAAGTAGGACTGTCTGTCCTTAGAGCCTGTGGTTTATTTGATGAATATTTCCTTACCACACATGGCTCCATACCATTGAACATGGATGTGAATATGTAAATGTTGTTTTTTTTAATTGGCGATATTTAAAAAAAAATTATTATATATATATATATATATATATATATATATTTATACATACAGTACAGACCAAAAGTTTGGACACACCTCATTCAAATATTTTCTGTATTTTCATGACTGTGAAAATTGTAAATTCACACTGAAGGCATCACAACTATGAATTAACACATGTGGAATTATATACTTAACAAAAAAGTGTGTAACAACTGAAATTATGTCTTATATTCTAGGTTCTTCAAAGTAGCCACCTTTTGCTTTGATGACTGCTTTGCACTCTCTTGGCATTCTCTTGATGAGCTTCAAGAGGTAGTCACCGGAAATGTTTTTCACTTCACAGGTGTGCCCTGTCAGGTTTAATAAGTGGGATTTCTGACCTTATAAATGGGGTTGGGACCATCAGTTGTGTTGTGCAGAAGTCTGGTGGATACACAGCTGATAGTCCTACTGAATAGACTGTTAGAATTTGTATTATGGCAAGAAAAAAGCAGCTAAGTAAAGAAAAGCGAGTGGCCATCATTACTTTAAGAAATTAAGGTCAGTCAGTCCGAAAAATAGGGAAAACTCTGAAAGTGTCCCCAATTGCAGTTGCAAAAACCATCAAGCGCTACAAAGAAACTGGCTCACATGAGGACCGCCCCAGGAAAGGAAGACCAAGAGTCACCTCTGCTTCTGAGGATAAGTTTATCTGCCACCTCAGAAATCGCAGGTTTACAGCAGCTCAGATTAGAGACCAGGTCAATGCCACACAGAGTTCTAGCAGCAGACACATCTCTACAACAACTGTTAAGAGGAGACTTTGTGCAGCAGGCCTTCATGGTAAAATAGCTGCTTGGAAACCACTGCTAAGGACAGGCAACAAGCAGAAGAGAATTGTTTGGGCTAAAGAACACAAGGAATGGACATTAGACCAGTTGAAATCTGTGCTTTGGTCTGATGAGTCCAAATTTGAGATCTTTGGTTCCAACCACCGTGTCTTTGTGCGACGCAGAAAAGGTGAACTGATGGACTCTACATGCCTGGTTCCCATCGTGAAGCATGGAGGAGGAGGTTTGATGGTGTGGGGTTGCTTTGCTGGTGACACTGTTGGGGATTTATTCAAAACTGAAGGCATACTGAAACAGCATGGCTATCGCATACTGAAACAGCATGGCTTGCAGCGGCATGCTATTCCATCCGGTTTGCGTTTAGTTGAACCATCATTTATTTTTCAACATGACAATGACCCCAAACACACCTCCAGAAGGGGCCGGAATGGAGCGCAGATAATGAAGGCCCTCCCATGACTGCGATTGGTCGGGAGGGCTTTTAAAGAATGCAATATTTTCTGGAGGGGGCTTTGAAATGATTGGCTAGGGGGTGGAGTTTTTGTTGGGGTGGGAGGTGCGGCCAGGGCAGTTGGAAAAGTGCGGGAGAAGCTGGCATTATTACCCAGGAAGACATCAAGAACGGACCCACCCTCCCTACCTTATTTAAGTTGCGGAAGTTCAAGGGTTGTATAGGTATTTGGGTCTATATGGTTTTATATATGCATAGAAATTGTTTTTTTTTGGGCTTTTGGTGGCATGGGTATGCTTGTTATTCTAGTCGTCGTCACAGTGGCGGGGGTGGGGTTCTTGGAGTTGGAGATGATTGATCGGGGGAAGGAATTTTGAGGAAAATTCCAGGCACTTTAAATTATGTTGGGTTGATCTGGCATTTGGTTTTTGGGCTCTGGATGGGGTGTTACCCTGGGAGCATTGGTGGTTAGTCTTCCCGGAACGGGAGGTACGGTGCCCTCGAGATGGGTTGTACGACTGAGCGTAACATGGTGGCTGAGTTTTTATGGTGGTTTTGCCATTTGTTATGCCAGATCTTTTAGCTTCAAGAACCCCACCCATCTTTCATATTTTGTGTACCTAATTGTATTATTATTGTTATTTGTTGTTTGTTAATAAAATTGGCCGCTGTGGCCAATATTATCCAAAATAATTTGAGTGTTGCATCTTTATTAAAAGGGGTATGTTACGGGGGGGATGTTGAGCCTGAAGGGGGCTCTAAGGGGAAGCCTGACTCGCCATACGCGGTCAAGGCTGTGTAAGGGCTATTTGACCAAGAAGGAGAGTGATGGGGTGCTACGCCAGATGACTTGGCCTCCACAGTCACCAGACCTGAACCCAATCGAGATGGTTTGGGGTGAGCTGAACCGCAGAGTGAAGGCAAAAGGGCCAACAAGTGCTAAGCATCTCTGGGAACTCCTTCAAGATTGTTGGAAGACCATTTCCGGTGACTACCTTTTGAAGCTCATCATGAGAATGCCAAGAGTGTGCAAAGCAGTCATCAAAGCAAAAGGTGGCTACTTTGAAGAACCTAGAATATAAGACATAATTTCAGTTGTTACACACTTTTTTGTTAAGTATATAATTCCACATGTGTTAATTTATAGTTTTGATGCCTTCAGTGTGAATGTACAATTTTCATAGAAGTAAAAGAAAACTGACTGGCACATCCAAACCAGTGTGAATTAGGTGCAAACCAGGAGCAGCTACCTCCATAGACAATATACAAAAAAAGGTTGCACTCTATCGTGCCAAAGCAAGTCAATGTGAAATATGAAACATGAATAGCAATATGGCTTTTGAATATTAGAAAAAAATGAATGAGACGCTTTGCACAAAATTTGGCCAAAGCGTCTTATTCATTTTTTTCTAATATTCAAAAGCCATATTGCTATTCATGTTTCATATTTCACATTGACTTGCTTTGGAACGATAGAGTGCAACCTTTTTTTGTATATTGTCTATGGAGGTAGCTGCTCCTGGTTTGCACCTAATTCACACTGGTTTGGATGTGCCAGTCAGTTTTCTTTTACTTCTATGTTAGCTTACTGACCGAGCACTCCGCCCATCACCATGTGGTGATTTTAATTATAGCAGGTTCCTGCTCACCCAGAAAAGGCAAGCTTTACTGACAGAGGTGTCCACATTCACCCAGGAATTCAGATATCAGCCTAATAGAGGTATGTTCACATAGGCAGGGACCCATACGTTCTGAGACCACCTTGACGTTGGTGTATGGGCAGGCATTATTTGGCCAAATTTTGTGCAAAGCGTCTCATTCATTTTTTTCTAATATTCAAAAGCCATATTGCTATTCATGTTTCATATTTCACATTGACTTGCTTTGGCACGATAGAGTGCAACCTTTTTTTGTATATTGTCTATGGAGGTAGCTGCTCCTGGTTTTCACCTAATTCACACTGGTTTGGATGTGCCAGTCAGTTTTCTTTTACTTCTATGTTAGCTTACTGACCGAGCACTCCGCCCATCACCATGTGGTGATTTTAATTATAGCAGGTTCCTGCTCACCCAGAAAAGGCAAGCTTTATTGACAGAGGTGTCCACATTCACCCAGGAATTCAGATATCAGCCTAATAGAGGTATGTTCACATAGGCAGGGACCCATACGTTCTGAGACCACCTTGACGTTGGTGTATGGTCAGGCATTATTTGGCCAAATTTTGTGCAAAGCGTCTCATTCATTTTTTTCTAATATTCAAAAGCCATATTGCTATTCATGTTTCATATTTCACATTGACTTGCTTTGGCACGATAGAGTGCAACCTTTTTTTGTATATTGTACAATTTTCATAGTCATGAAAATACAGAAAAATCTTTGAATGAGAAGGTGTGTCCAAACGTTTGGTCTGTATAGTATATATATATATATATATATTTATTTAAATCCTTAGGGACTCGCAAGACAATGAGGACCCTTGACGTGGGTTGCGAGCTTATGTATATTTGGGCAAGTAAGAAAATGCCTTTAGGCCAATTTTTTTTAGTCCTAAAAACAACAGATACCTAATTTTTAAGTAATAACACATTATTAATAACCTTAGCCAAACTGTGGGATGGACACACCATTGAAATACACATCAAAGGTAAGGCTCACAGCTGATCAAATCAGGCTGCGAAAGGTCCATGGTTAATTGGCCATTCCCGGGTATTAAATCTGACATTTGGTGGTCTTTTCTTGGCTAATAACGATTGCCCTAGTGCATTGCCATTTATGAGGAGCCAAATAACAATGCCCAATTATGAACCTGGAATGTGATGTGGACTTTACATGCCATATGCGGGATTTTTGTTGGTCGTGGACTGGCAAAATAAATATAACCCTTGCCAGACTGATAAGATATGCTCACAGATGTCTGACTTACCTTTGCTGGTTCTTCCAAAATATGGGTGAACACATATTTGTTTCTTTTCAGTCATGAGTTTAGTCAATTTAGGTATTTGTTTTGGAAATCACTTAAGTTTTGGCATATTTTAAAGTCATATTTATAAGTATATTTGCCCTTCTGTAAGTATTGTGATTTGATTTTTGAAATATAACGTAAGTGATGTTATACTCAATATAAAGTGTCTAACAGAGATGCATATTCTAAAATGCATATTCTAACATGTCTTACAATACAAAGACTAAAAATGTCAAAATAATTATTTTAGTCAAATGTGGCAATGGGTAATTCATGTTCAAACAAAGAATGTGTCACCGTTGCCTAACAAAACCAAAACCCAACCTACCCTTGCCACAATGCTTACTTTTCTACAGTGAGCATAAGATGCGTGAACGGACAACATTCTGCATTAGTGCCCTATAGTGTTAGCATTTCAATCCCAAAAATATATTTTTTTTTTATAAAACTTGAATATGTCTTTATTCACACATCAATGAAAATATACCTGGCACAAATCCAAAGCAAAAACAACTTTAAAGGTAAATCTAAATGATCAACAAACAACTTTCATTCAAGTCGCCCTGATTTGTGGGCTGGGAGGTACTTAATTCATGCAAAGATACATGTGTGGTGTGGGTGGAGGGGACAATTATAGTGTGGTTGGGTGGGTAGGGAGACTTGTTTGGGTCTAATTCGCCCAAAACGGAGAGATACAAATTATAAGGGAAGGAAAACTATGGGTGTTTGGGAGCGTTGGAAAAGAAAATGTTGGGAGGCCCAACATGTCTAACTCTCCAAAATTCACCTGAAAACATAGGCTGCTTGAGTTTAAATGCTGGACAACAGCGCTTGAAGCTGCAGAAGGCAGGTGGCTCAAGGACAATTGATGTTGTCCAGATAATCCAGCTGCCTCATTCTTGGATGTCATGATGAGTATGTGCTCTGGAAACTATGGCTTCAGCATCACCTTATGAGACTACCATCTGTTCCTGGGCTGTGGCAGGTGTGTTATGAATGTGCTAGAGATGGTTTCTGAGCAGAGGCTCCCTCTGGTGGTTACAGACAGTACTGAACCTTTCAGCGAGGAGTGGCAATCAGGGATCACGGACTGGTCTGATATAAGGGAGGTTCCCTCCCATGATGGTTGCCGGTGATCAATTGTTCTTGTCTCAATTGTGGTTCCTGGTTCATTTGGAAGTTTGCTGGAGTCTTGCCTGCATCTCCAGCTTTCAGATAAGATATTTTTTGCTTTTCTTTTTGTGCTTGCTTTTTTCATTGTTTTCTACACTTTTGTGGAGGTCAGCCAGGTCCCCTCCTGGGCCTGAGCTCCTCACAGTTTATCTGCAGCCACTGTTATTTGCTCATTTGCTTTTTCCTGTTTTTTCAGCGGCTGCAGCTTGGTTTTGTTCACACAGAGATCTGATTTAGCGGGTGGCGAGATCGTGTGATCTCAGTATTTTTGTAATCAGAATTGTTGGATTTTTGTAGGGTTTTCTGGGTTGCAGAAAGTAATCTCTCCTTTCCTATCCTATTTAGTCAGCTTGTGGCCCCAGCGTAGTTATCTCTCAGGCTGTGACGAGGCGTCTAGGATCAACGTAGGAACGCTCCACGGCTACCTCTAGTTGTGTCGTTAGTTTAGGAATCTGCAACCCAGTTACCAATATCTCAGATGTTCTGCTGCCCTGCTGTTGTTCCTGTCCTCCTCAGCTACCGAAACACAACAGTATCACCGGCCATAACTGAAAATTATATGGTACTCACAGAAGGGAAAAATAGTGTGGAAAGAAAGAAGTTGTCAGAGTTGTCAGAGATTTTTTTTTTTTTTCTGTCTGTTGCATTTTTTCCCTCTTTTTCTCTGGGTGCTGAGGAGGATTTTTTTTTTCTTTCAATTGAGTTTGCACAGTTGTCTGGCCGTGTGGATCAGCTTGCCACTGAGGTTCGGAGTATTGCTACCTATCTTGCTGGGATGTCGGTTGTGGAGCCTAGGATTCCCATGCCAGATTTGTTTTTGGGGGATCGGGGTAAATTTCTGAATTTCAAAAATAACTGTAAGTTGTTTTTTGCCTTAAAGCCTAAGTCCTCAGGTAACGCAGCACAGCAGGTTCAAATTGTCATCTCTCTCCTGTGCGGCGATCCTCAGGATTGGGCTTTTTCCCTGACACCTGGGGATCCTGTTTTGAATGATATTGATGCATTTTTTCTGGCTCTGGGGTTATTGTACGATGAACCTAATGTCACTGATCAAGCTGAAAAAACCTTGTTGGCATTAAATCAGGGTCTTGAAGACGCTGAGTTGTACTGTCAGAAATTCCGAAAGTGGGCAGTCCTGACCAAATGGAATGATGATGCTTTGGCAGCCCTTTTTGGAAGGGCTGTCAGAGAATGTAAAGGACGTTATGGTGGGATTCCCTGCTCCCTCTGGTCTCAATGATTCTATGTCATTGGCTATTCAAATTGACAGACGTTTGCGTGAGCGCAGAGGTATGTGTGAGATACTGTAGTGTTGCCTTGTGAGCCATCTTCTGAGCCCATGCATTGTGATAGAGTGACTTCTAGGGCACAGCGTCATGAGTTTCGAAAGCGCAATGGGTTATGTTTCTACTGTGGTGATGCCTCTCAAGCTATTTCAGTCTGCCCTAAGCGGGGAAGACGTTTTGCACGCTCAGTTGTCTTGGGTAGTGTTCAGACTAAATTTCTGTTGACTGTTACCCTGATTTGCTCCCTGTCCACATTTTCTGCTCAGGCTTTTGTTGATTCAAGAGCAGCTATTAACCTGAAGGATTTTGACTTTGCCAAATGTTGTGGGTTTCCCATGATACCCCTGCGGAAGTCTATTCCCTACTGGGCATTGATTCTACCCCTTTGGCGGAGAATAAACTCCAGTTTTCTACTCAGGTGATAATGGGGGTTGAACCAGATCATCAGGAGAGTTGCAAATTTCTGGTGCTGTATAATCTGCATGACATTATTGTACTAGGTTTCCCTTGGTTACAGTCTCATAATCCTGTTTTGGATTGGAAATCTGTGTCTGTGACCAGTTGGGGCTGCCAATGTGTTAATGCCGACACTCCTGTTTTTTCTGCCTCTCCCAAGTCTCAGGATGTTCCTGACTTTTTGACTGATTTTTCGGATGTATTTAGTGAAAGTAAATCTGCATCTTTGCCCCCTCACAGGAGCTACGATTGCGCTATTGAATTAGTGCCTGGTGGTAAATTTCCTAAAGGTCGCCTTTTTAACTTGTCTGTACCTGAACACGATGCTATGCGATCTTATATCAAGGAGTCATTGGAGAAGGGTCATATCAGACCATCCTCTTCACCCTTGGGTGCCGGTTTTTTCTTTGTGGCCAAAAGGATGGTTCATTGAGGCCGTTGTATTGATTATCGTCTCTTGAATAAGATCACTGTGAAGTATCAATATCCGTTACCCTTGATTTCTGACCTGTTTTCCAGGGTGAAAAGTGCTAGTTGGTTTACCAAGCTTAACCTCAGGGGGGCGTATAACCTTATTCGCATTAAGCACGGGGATGAATGGAAGACGGCGTTTAATACCCCAGAGGGGCATTTTGAGTACCTAGTGATGCCATTTGGGCTCACTAATGCTCTTTCCGTCTTCCAATCCTTCATGAATGATATTTTCAGGGATTTTGTGGATAAATTTCTGATTGTTTATTTGGATGATATCTTGATTTTTTCCAATGACTGGGACTCTCATGTGAAACATGTTCGGACTGTGTTCCAGATTTTGAGAGAGATGCTCTGTATGTGAAGGATCAAAGTGTCTTTTTGGCGTACAGAAGGATCTCATTTCTGGGATTCATTTTGTCCCCATCTGTTATTAAATGGACCCGGTCAAGGTTCAGGCCATCTGTGATTGAGTCCAACCTACTTCATTAAAGGCTCTTCAGAGATTTTTGGGTTTTGCCAATTTTTATCGTAAATTTATTGGTAATTTCTCCGGTATTGTTAAACCATTGACTGATTTGACCAAAAAGGGTTCTGATGTGGTGAATTGGCCTCCTGAGGCAGTCTCTGCGTTTCAGGAACTTAAGCAGAGATTCACTTCTGCTCCTGTTCTACGGCAGCCTGATGTTTCTCTACTGTTGCAGGTGGAGGTTGATGCCTCTGAAATTGGGGCAGGTGCCGTTTTGTCCCAAAGAGATCCAGAGACCTCTAAGAGTAACCTTTGTGCCTTTTTCTCTCGAAAATTTTCTCCAACTGAACGTAATTATGACGTGGGTAATCGGGAGTTATTGGCCATGAAGTGCGCCTTTAAAGAGTGGAGACATTGGCTGGAAGGAGCCAAACATCAGGTGGTGGTCCTCACGGACCATAAGAATCTGGTTTATCTCGAATCAGCCAAGCGACTTAATCCTAGACAGGCCAGGTGGGCCTTGTTTTTCACACGTTTTAATTTTGTGGTTTCTTTTCTTCCTGGCACTAAGAATTTTAAGGCGGCTGCCCTCTCGAGGAGTTTCTTTGTGGACTCTCCTGAGTTATCTGATCCTACTGTTATTTTGAAAGAGGGTGTAGTTCTTTCCGCCATCTCGCCCAATTTGAGACTGGCCTTGGAAGGGTGTCAGGAGGATAAACCTGAGCGCTGCCCTATTGGGAAATTGTTTGTCCCAGACCAGTGGAAGAAGAGTGTGATGTCTGAGATTCATTGTTCCGCGTTGGCTGGTCGTCCCGGGATTTTTGGTACCAGAGACTTGGTGAGTCGGTCCTTTTGGTGGCCTACATTGTCTCGTGACGTCAGGGAATTTGTGCAGTCCTGTGGGACTTGCTCTCGCTCTAAGCCTTGCTGTCGCTCTAGTGGTTTGTTAATGCCATTACCTGTGCCCAAGAGGTCATGGACCCATATCTCTATGGATTTTATTTCCCACCTCCCTGTTTCTCAGACAATGACCGTTATCTGGGTAATCTGTGATAGGTTTTCCAAGATGATACATCTTGTGCCTTTACCTAAGCTACCTTCCTCCTCCGAATTGGTGCCTTTGTTCCTTCAGCACGTGATTCGGTTACATGGCATTCCGGAGAACATTGTGTCTGACAGAGGAGTCCAGTTTGTTTCCAGATTTTGGAGGACATTTTGTTCTAAACTTGGTGTTCAATTATCTTTCTCCTCTGCTTTTCATCCTCAGACCAATGGACAAACCGAGAGAACAAACCAGACCTTGGAGACTTATTTGAGATGTTTTGTGTCTGCTGATCAAGATGACTGGGTCTCTTTTTTGCCTTTGGCTGAGTTTGCTCTTAATAATAGGGCTAGCTCTGCCACCTTGATGTCTCCATTTTTCTGAAATTTTGGGTTTCACCCTCGATTTTCTACGGGACAGGCGGAGGCTTCTGTCTGTCTGGGTGTTGACTCTGTTGTTGAACGAATGCAGCAGATTTGGGACCAGGTAGTGGAGAGGTTGTCTCTCTCTCAGGAGAAGGCCCAACGGTTTGCCAACCGGCATAGGACTGATGGTCCTCGGTTTAAAGTGGGGGACTTGGTTTGGTTGTCCTCAAGAAATATCCCTATGAGGGTTGCATCTCCAAAGTTTAAGCCCAGGTTCATTGGACCTTATAAGATCATGGAGATTCTTAATCCTGTTTCCTTCCGTTTGCTTCTTCAAGGGACATTTAAGATCCATAACGTGTTCCACAAGTCCTTATTGAAGAGGTTTGTTGAGCCAGTGGTTCCTATGGCTGCGCCTCCTGACCCTGTTTTGGTTGAGGGCAATCTGGAGTATGTGGTTGAGAAAATATTGGATTCTCGTTTTTCTAGACAGAAACTCCAGTATTTGGTTAAGTGGAGAGGTTATGGTCAGGAGGACAATTCTTGGGTGTTTGCTTCGGACATCCATGCTAGGAGACTGATCCGTGCCTATCACCGAGCTCATCCTGATCAGCCTGGTTGCACAAGTGAGGGTTCGGTGACCCCTCCTCAAGGGGGGGGTACTGTTATGAATGTGTAGAGATGGTTTCTGAGCAGAGGCTCCCTCTGGTGGTTACAGACAGTACTGAACCTTTCAGCGAGGAGTGGCAATCAGGGATCATGGACTGGTCTGATATAAGGGAGGTTCCCTCCCATAATGGTTGCCGGTGATCAATTGTTCTTGTCTCAATTGTGGTTCCTGGTTCATTTGGAAGTTTGCTGGAGTCTTGCCTGCATCTCCTGCTTTCAGATAAGATATTGTTTGCTTTTCTTTTTGTGCTTGCTTTTTTCATTGTTTTCTGCACTTTTGTGGAGGTCAGCCAGGTCCCCTCCTGGGGCCTGAGCTCCTCACAGTTTATCTGCAGCCACTGTTATTTGCTCATTTGCTTTTTCCTGTTTTTTCAGCGGCTGCAGCTTGGTTTTTTTCACACTGAGATCTGATTAAAGGGTATGCCACACTGAACAATATCGCTAATGGGATCGCTAAAAAACGTCACTATTTAGCGATCCCGTTAGCGATGTTGTTCAGTGCGGCATCTGCCAGCGACGAGCTTCCTGCTGTGATCTCGCTCGTCGCTGGAATCGTTCCGGACCCTATTTTCTCGTCGGCGCTCCCGCTGGGTAAGTATATATCGCTAGTGTGGCACCTTTTCTTAGCGATACTATTTGTACCGCTAAAGTCGTTAAGAAGATCGCTAACGGCGATAGCGTCGTTAACTATATCGCTAAATGTGGCCGCACTTAGCGATATAGAAACAATCCCGCTAGCGATCGCATTAGTATGCGTCGTTATCGTGATCGCTAGCGGGATTGTTTAGTGTGGCAGTACCTTTAGCGGGTGGCGAGATCGTGTGATCTCAGTATTTTTGTAATCAGAATTGTTGGATTTTTGTAGGGTTTTCTGGGTTGCAGAAAGTAATC
Organism: Oophaga sylvatica; assembly: GCA_033576555.1. NCBI lineage: Eukaryota > Metazoa > Chordata > Amphibia > Anura > Dendrobatidae > Oophaga > Oophaga sylvatica. The sequence goes on from JARQOD010000003.1 coordinate 102,343,678, forward strand.
TCTCCTTTCCTATCCTATTTAGTCAGCTTGTGGCCCCAGCGTTTGCTCAATCTATTTTCTGCCTATGTTTGTGTTTTCATCTTGTCTAACCGCCATTATATGTTTGGGGGCTTCCTATTTTCTTTGGGGATCTGCTCCGGGGCAGATAGCTTTCATCTTTCTGCCTTTAGGTGTAGTTATCTCTCAGGCTGTGACGAGGCGTCTAGGATCAACGTAGGAACGCTCCACGGCTACCTCTAGTTGTGTCGTTAGTTTAGGAACTGCAACCCATCAGTTACCAACATCTCAGGTGTTCTGCTGCCCTGCTGTTGTTCCTGTCCTCCTCAGCTACCGAAACACAACACAGGTGTTCTTGCCTGTGGTTCAGGAACAGTTGGAACTGCAGAATAAGGCTGATCTGTGGGAAGATTAGGAGCAGTAGATAGCGGCTGGGTTTGGGAAACTGGCTGAAGATTAACATTTTCACCAAAAGTTCCTTCATCACTCGATCTGTGTCTACTTCGCCAGTCCTCAATACACTGTATAGGTGTAGATAGAGTTGGAGGTCACTATTCTGTCAGCTGGCGTCAATAATAGTGATGATAGCACACCTCATCCGAACCTTTCAGCATCAGTCTCAGGAGATGGGCCCTGTAAAATGTGCATCTATCTCTTGATCCAGCATGGGCAACCTTGCTGCCTCACGGAACTCCTGACCTTTTGAAAACCCTGAAAGTCTTGTCACCAGCTGTTGTAGTGGCGGTGATGAATTTTCGTCTGCTGCTGATATTGGTGGTGGTGAAAGCAAGGTTCGGGTTTCGAAATGTAGTTTGGTAGAATCCGAATCTGCCTAGCCAGCAGCAGCTCAAGCGGGATGAGAGGGAACTGGGCCTTGATGTTGTGGCCAGAGGACCTCACTCCCAAGGGACCCAGCGTGGCTGAGTCATCCGAATCTTCCAAGTTACCCTCTGTCCTAAAATATAAGTTACAAACACAATTACACCTCATAGTTCAATTTTTTCACAAGGTAAACAACCAACTGCTTTGTTACGATCAATGAACACTATTTTAGAGATTGGGGTGCGCATTATTTTAAGGATTGTGTTTTTGAAATATTGTTATGAATGCACAATTTTAAGAGAAAGAAGCTGAGATCTTAATCTACGCATTCGCTGATTCTGGCGGCCATTTTCTAAAAAGTCAACAGCAGTGGAAACTGTGAACTCCGGGGAATCCTCAAAAATTTTTTGAAGGTACAGGGCCCACCGCACCCCTTTCTCCCAGCCATGGGGCTTTCAGCATTGCCCCATTCCTGCCACAGTCGCCAGCTTCCTACAGCACCAAACCTGCCTTCTGTGACCCTGCTTCACTGCCGCCGCACCCCCCCTGTGAGCTACATTCGGATTATAAAACGCACTGCCATTCACAAGCGCAATTTGGTTGTAAAAAGGGCTGTTTATAATCCTAAAAATACAGCTGATGTGCTATTTAAGGTCACAATTTTTACTTGAGGCCATAAGCCAAAATAAAAAAAAAACCTAGCTGACAATATAAGGATATGTGCCCACGATCCGGAATGAGCAGCGCTTTGGACAAAGCGTATTTTTGCTGCGTTCTATCGAACACAGGTATTGATTGATTGACATGCTGCAGATCTGAAAGATGCGCGTCATGTAGGTGTTCGCGGGTGATCTGCAGGTGCACATACACGCATACTAGACATGGGATTTCTAGAAATCCCATCCACTATGTTGTAACATCTGAAGGCTCCCGTTTTGATATTGCATAAATACGTAGCGTCAAAACCGCAGCAATTCCTCAACATGGGAACAAAATTAGAACTTAAGGTACGTTATCACATTAGGTATTGGCAAATAAAAGACAGTTTAAAGTGTCGTTTATGAAAAAAATGGCAACATAATTGGCCAAAATGTTTTATCAAGACCAAAAAGAACCACATATGCATTTGTCCCCCCTGGGGTGGCCAAGCAAATTTGTTTAAAGTATTTACAAACATTGGGAAAGTGATATTACGCCCCTAGTTTTCCAGTGTGAATATTTTTTGTAAAGTTTGTAGTCCTGTTTACATTTTTTGGAAAAATGCTATTTGCAAAATGCGTTACAATGTTTGACAAGAAGAACACGCACACCTGTTAAATCAAACATACAGGCTACAATGACAAACAATACTTGGTATCTAGAAAAAAAGCACAAGCCACTACTTGGACAACCTTTTCTTGATCTAAATTCACCTACACTTACCTCCTGTACAGATACCTTTCCAGCAGCATCGGCAGTCTCGGTCCCGGGGCTCACGTGCGGTTGTTGTGACATGTGACCCCAGTGCCCTATCAGTGGTGGTATCACTGTCTCCGCCTTCGGACAATTCGAACATAAAGAGGAAGTCTCTGCTGCAGCTGATCTGACT
>JARQOD010000003.1:102346184-102376120 GCA_033576555.1 Oophaga sylvatica
GCCGTGCGCCCAAACAGTGGTTTATGACTACATATGAGGTATCTGTGTACTCAGGAGAAATTGCCCAACAAAGTTTAGGATCCAATTTATACTGTTGCCCATGTGAAAATGAAAAAAACTGAGGCTAAAAGAAAATTTTTGTGAAAAAAAAGTACTTTCTTTTTTTTACGGATCAATTTGTGAAGCACTTGGGGGTTCAAAGTGCTCACTATGCATCTAGATAAGTTCCTTAGGGGGTCTAGTTTCCAAAATGGGGTCACTTGTGGGTGAGCTCCAATGTTTAGGCACACAGGAACTCTCCAAATGCGACATGGCAACCGCTAAATATTCCAGCATATTTTCCATTCAAAAAGTCAAATGGCGCTCCTTCCCTTCTGAGCCCTGCCGTGCGCCCAAACAGTGGTTTATGACTACATATGAGGTATCTGTGTACTCAGGAGAAATTGCCCAACAAATTTTAGGATCCAATTTATACTGTTGCCCATGTGAAAATGAAAAAAACTGAGGCTAAAAGAAAATTTTTGTGAAAAAAAAGTACTTTCTTTTTTTTACGGATCAATTTGTGAAGCACTTGGGGGTTAAAAGTGCTCACTATGCATCTAGATAAGTTCCTTAGGGGGTCTAGTTTCCAAAATGGGGTCACTTGTGGGTGAGCTCCAATGTTTAGGCACACAGGGACTCTCCAAATGCGACATGGCAACCGCTAAATATTCCAGCATATTTTCCATTCAAAAAGTCAAATGGCGCTCCTTCCTTCTGAGCCCTGCCGTGCGCCCAAACAGTGGTTTATGACCACATATGAGGTATCTGTGTACTCAGGAGAAATTGCCCAACAAATTTTAGGATCCAATTTATACTGTTGCCCATGTGAAAATGAAAAAAACTGAGGCTAAAGAAAATTTTTGTGAAAAAAAAGTACTTTCTTTTTTTTTCGGATCAATTTGTGAAGCACCTGGGGGTTCAAAGTGCTCACTATGCATCTAGATAAGTTCCTTAGGGGGTCTAGTTTCCAAAATGGGGTCACTTGTGGGTGAGCTCCAATGTTTAGGCACACAGGGACTCTCCAAATGCGACATGGCAACCGCTAAATATTCCAGCATATTTTCCATTCAAAAAGTCAAATGGCGCTCCTTCCCTTCTGAGCCCTGCCGTGCGCCCATACAGTGGTTTATGACCACATATGAGATATCTGTGTACTCAGTAGAAATTGCCCAACACATTTTAGGATCCATTTTATCCTGTTGCCCATGTAAAAATGAAAAAATTGATGCTAAAAGAAAATTTTTGTTGGAAAAATTAAAATGTCCATTTTTTCCTTCCACGTTGCTTTAGTTCCTGTGAAGCACCTGAAGGTTAATAATCTTCTTGAATGTAGTTTTGAGTAGCTTGAGGGTGCAGTTTTTATAAAGGTGTCACTTGTGGGTATTTTCTGCCATATAGACCCCTCAAAGTGACTTCAAATGTGAGGTGGTCCCTAAAAAAATGGTTTTGTAAATTTTGCTGTAAAAATGAGAAATCGCTGGTCAACTTTTAACCCTTATAACTTCCTAACAAAAAAAAATGTTGTTCCCAAAATTGTGCTGATGTAAAGTAGACATGTGGGAAAGTTATTTATTAACTATTTTGTGCCACATAACTCTCTGGTTTAACAGAATAAAAATTAAAAATTGGAAAATTACAAAATTTTAAAAATTTTCGCCAAATTTCCATTTTTTTCACAAATAAACGCAAAAATTATCGACCTATATTACCACTAACATGAAGCCCAATATGTCACGAAAAAACATTCTCAGAATCGCTAGGATCCGTTGAAGCGTTCCTGAGTTATTACCTCATAAAGGGACACTGGTCAGAATTGCAAAAAATGGCAAGGTCTTTAAGGTCAAAATAGGCTGGGTCATGAAGGGGTTAACATTCCTTGTCCCAGGGACATATGTTACACAGAAATGGAACCGAGCAAAAAACAGTGCCCACCTAGCTTGACGAGCATTCAAAAGTTTAGCAGCATCCAGATATATCAGATTCTTATGATCAGTAAAAACCTGTATTGGATGTCTAGCTCCCTTCAAAAAATGTCGCCAATGCTCAAACGCGAGTTTAATAGCCAGCAACTTTCGGTTCCCAACATCATAGTTGAGCTCAGTCTCCGAAAAAATTTTAGAAAAAAAAGCACAGGGATGCACCCCATCCTTTCCCTCCTGGGACAGAACTGCCCCCACCCCTACTGATGAGGCATCAACCTCTACCAGAAATGGCTTGGTCTCATCTGTCTGGATCCAAACAGGGGCAGAGCTAAACCTCTCCTTGAGATGCTCAAAAGCCTTAACAGCCTCAGTGACCATTGGACAGTATTAGAACCCTACTTGGTGAGATCGGTTATAGGTTTAGCAATAACAGAAAAATTCTTTATGAATTTTCTATAATAATTAACAAACCCTAAAAATCTTTGAACCAACTTTAACCCCTTAATGACCGCCGATACACCTTTTAACGGTGGTAGTTAAGGGTACTTAAACCACAGCACCGTTAATTAACCGTTAACCGCCGTTAAGTAAGTGTATAGCGCCCCCAGAGTCGGATTTTCTCCGGGGTCTCGGCTACCCCAGAGAACATGATTCGGGTCGGTTTTTACCGACCCGCTTTTGCGATCACCGTTATAACCCTATCAGCCCCCCGTGCCTCCCGGTGTTCCCCCAGGCCTCCCATGTCTCCCCGAGATCCACGCGTCTTTTTCTGGCAAAGAAAATGGCGGGCGCCTGCGCAGTGCGCCTGCCGAGCCGGATTTTCTCCAGGGTCTCGGCTACCAGGGGTAGCCAAGACCCCAGAGAACATAATAAGGGTCCCCCGCAGTCCCCCCTCTTTTGCGATCGCCGTTATTAACCATATAACGGCGATCGCAAAAGAAAAAACAAAGCCGCGATCCTGCATGTATTTCTCTCTCCCTCTGATGTGATTGCACATCAGAGGGGAGAGAAATAGGGTCCCCAGGTCCCCCGATCCTTCCCCCCCGTACCTCCCGATGTCCCCCTGTCCTCCCCAGGTCCCAGGCTCCCGGCCTCTTAATCCTGTAAAAAAAAACGGCAGATTCATTCATTCAGGAAAAGTACATTTTGATCACTGTGATAAACTATCACAGTGATCAAAATAAAAAAAACAGTACATAAACCCCCCTTTATCACCCCCTTAGTTAGGGACATATAATAAAATAAAGAAATTTTATTTATTTTCATTTTTCCATTAGGGTTAGGAAAGTGTTATAATTAGGGTTAGGGTTAGGACTAGGGTTAGGGTTATAATTAGGGTTAGGGTTAGGCTGGGTTCAAACTGCGTTATGGCATTCCATTAGACGGACTGCGTTACACCGCGGTATAATGCGGTGTAACGCAGTCTGTTAACGCTGCCATTCACCCCCCATTTGAGGGCGCATACGTGCCGCGACGTGCCGTCATTCAGTGACGGAGCCTTGGACGCGGCCTGCAGCGTATGGGCTCCATCACCGCTAGCGCAGATAAATCATCTTGCTGATTCCTCTGCGCTAGCGGGTATAGCATAATGCGATCGCGTTATGCTATACCGTTACCAGCCTGTCAACGCTATGTGTTGAATGGGCTGGTAAAACGCAATATGAACCTAGCCTTAGAGTTAGGGTTATAATTAGGGTTAGGGTTGGAATTAGGGTTAGGGTTACGGTTAGGGTTGGAATTAGGGTTGGGATTAGGGTTAGGATTAGGGTTAGGGGTGTGTTGGGTTTAGGGTTGGAGCTAGAATTGAGGGGTTTCCACTATTTAGGCACATCAGGGGGTCTCCAAACACACGTGGCGTTCAAAAAGTCAAATGGCGCTCCCTCCCTTCCGAGCCCTGCCGTGCGCCCAAACAGTGGTTTACCCCAACATATGGGGTATCAGCATACTCAGGACAAATGGCACACCAATTTTGGGGTTCTAATTTCTTCTGTTTCCCTTGGGAAAATAAAAAATAGCTGGCTAAAAAAATCATTTTTGAGAAAAAAAATGATTTTTTATTTTCACGGCTCTGCGTTTATAAGTTTCTGTGAAGCATTTGGGGGTTCAAAGTAATCACCACACATCTAGATAAGCTCCTTGGGGGGGTCTAGTTTCCAAAATGGTGTCACTTGCAGGGGGTTTCTACTGTTTAGGCACATCAAGGGCTCTGCAAACACAAGCCGGCCTCTTCTTTCCGTACCGTCGTGGCTCCTGCGCAGGCGCACTGCTCTGCCCTGGTGAGGGCAGATCAGAGTACTACAGTGCACAGGCGCTGGACCTCTCTGACCTTTCCCGGCGCTTGCGCACTGCAGGGCAGAGCAGTGCGCCTGCGCAGGAGACGGAACGGGACGGAAAGAAAAGGCTGGCTTCGCTACAAGATGGGAGGCCCCAGACCAGACCGCGACGCCCATCGGACCCGACCGGACGGCGGAATGCCCCTGGGTGAGTATAATATAACTCGTTTTTCTTCACTTTCAGGTGACATCGGGGCTTATCTACAGCATTACAGAATGCTGTAGATAAGCCCCTGATGGCGGTGGCCCTATCTATAGGGCAAAAATGGGGTGACAGATTCCCTTTAACACCGCAACATTGACTAATGGACGTTAAGCAGTCCCAGCGCCCCTTATTAAGGCACTTCGCAGTAGATATTTGGTTGTCTCTGCCAATTAGAATTGGGACAGCATGTATCCACAAAATCGTTATTGCACATATCCTAATTTCATATACCCCATAGATATCCACTGTCTAGGGATTAAAATTAATCATTAAATATCCAATCTACCCCAAGTTATTACAGGGAACCTTTATTCTTATAGTATCCCATTCATATTACAGACCCTTTTAAACTGAATGAATCCAGGGTCTATTTAAATACTGTCCATTTATCCCAGACAATAGATATTGTGATCTCGGAGAATCATTATAAATAGGCGCAAAAAGAAAACACCCACACTGTGCTATGTAGAAGGGTTGAATTCAAATCTTTATAAATGGTTGGGTCTCTCTTTATGGAGTACAATCTCAACCTAATTAACTCTTTACTAAATGAATGCGTATTCTCCTGATGCTATTATTATCATTTCATCACATCATCATTCCAATGTCACATACAAGTGGCCTGCGTTCAAGTACCCACTATATCTCATCCGTTTTATTGGCGTCTTCCAACGAAGATCTCAGACACACTCTCAATTACAAGTCAGATGTATAGATACTGCATTGAATAAATAATCACAACAAGAAAACCGGGGAATTTGAGGGAGGAAATATCAAGAAATGGTCGCGTCAGGTATCAGTACATTCAAAATGATGGGGAGAATAGGATGGTTAAGAACCATCTTATAGAAAAAATCCAAAATTTAGCTGTTCATTCAAACCTTTTGGAAAGCAAGTATCTAATTTAAATATCCATCTAGTTTCTCTTTGTAGCAATTTTTTGTCAAAATTACCACCTCTGGAGGGTTCCTTCACTTTCTCTATACCCATAAATCTCCTGTTCTCCCTCCATGATGGGTGTTCACATGTTTCGCTAGTGGAGTGTCTCTCTTATTCCGAATGTCACCTAGGTGTTCTCCAATCGTCCGTCTCATCTCCCTAATGGTCTTACCTATATAGGTCATGCCGCATTCGCACCTAGCTCTGTATATTGTTGCCAGCAGGGCTCCTGCGCTATCTTTTTCTTCTGGTCTACACCCAGACACTGATGGGTGGATGAAGTCTGTATCTGACTATTGAAGAGTATCATCAAATGGGTGAGATTGATCCATTTTTCTTTTTAATAAGCACTAAGCACGAGCACTTTATGTATTATTGTATCTGTATGTCCTTATTCAGAGGGTTGATTATTTATTAAGGAATAAAAGTTATGTTTTAACTATATATATATATATATACATATATATATATAATATATATATATATGTATATATATATACATATATATATATATGTATATATATATATATACATATATATATGTTACCCTACTTGCTTAAATATTGTTAAATACCTTAGGCCTCTTTCACACATCCGGTTTTTGCCGTCATGCACAATCCGTCCAAAACCGGAAAGGACGGATCCGGCGCTGTTTATAAAAAAACTGATGCAACGGATCAGGTTTTTTGCCAGATCCGACCTGAACTTTTGAAGCAGGAAATGCTTGATACGCATGTTCGGACCGAGGAGAGAGAGAGACCTTGGTTTCCAGAATCCGGATCAGGCTTTTGCCGAATTGCACAAAAGACTGATCCAGCACCATAGACTTGTATTGTTTGCGCCCGCCGGATGCGCCGCTTCAGGCGTTTCCGGCAGAAAAAAAAAACGTTGCAGTGTCCGTTTTGTCCGGGCGCCGGAATGTACATTTCCGCCAGATCCGGAATGCAACTCAAGGACATCCGGTGCAATCCGGCGCTAATGATAGTCAATGACAAAAAAACGCATCCGGCGGTTTAAAAAAATGGATCCGTTTTTTTAAAAAAGCGCCGAATCTCGCCTGACAGCAAAAAAACGGATGTGTGAAAGAGGCCTTAGAGTGAAAGTGGTGTCCCTTGAGACATACTTGCTTGCATTTGCACAGTGATCTTATTAATCTCCGAAAATCCAGACACGGTCTAAGGCCCCCATCCTTTTTTTTTTTTACAAAAAAAATCCTACAGCCACAGGGGACTTAGAGGGTCTTATATGACCTGCAGCTAAACTAGTCTGTAGGTATTCCTTTAAGGCCTTCCTCTCTTGAATCGTCAGATTAAATAAACGACTCTTAGGGAGTGTAGCACCTGAAACGAACTCAATAGCGCAATCGTAATCTCTATGGGGTGGTAGAGCTTGCGACTCAACTTCCGAAAATACCTTCCAGATGAATGGCTTCAGGTAGCTCTCTCTTCACAACAGCAGCAATGTGAACATTACAACATTTACCATAACACCCCTGACCCAGGACATTATAGTGCATTTTTAACCAGGATAAACCCAGGACAACTGGAAAAGGCAATTTATCCAGTACAAACAAGTCTATACACTGCTGATGTTCCATATTGACAATAAGTGGGAACTCAGTGACCTTTTCGAGACACGCACCCATGCTCCAGGGGAGTGTTATCAATCGCCACAACAGGAAAAGGAAATGACAATGGTTCAGAATCAAACTTATATTTGTCTAGAAATTGTTGATCAATCAAATTCAGTGCAGAACCACAATCCACCATGACCTGAAAATCAATGGAATGATCACGATAGGTGGTATTACCAGAAAAAAATACTCCTGCGGACCGTAAAAACGCAATATGAACGGGAGTGTTGCCCCTACTGACCTTTTGTTTTTTTCCTTCCTTATGCGAACCTCGCATTGCTTAATAAAATGGTCAGCCTTACCACAATACAAGAATAACCCCTCAGAGAACCTCCTCTCCTTTTCCTTTGAACGAGAGGACATTGCCCCAAGTTGGATCGGTTTCCTGCTTTCGACGGGGCTATCCTGAGAGACTGGGTCCAGCATTATAAGAGTCTTTTCTTCATTCTGCCTGTCTCTCAATTTTCTATCCACACGGATAGCTAACTGCATAGCAGTTTCCAAAGAAGCAGGTGCAGGATATGCAATGAGCAAATCTTTAACCCTTTCACTCAAACCTGCTAAAAACTGACTCTTGAGCGCTGGGTCATTCGACCTGACCTCTGGGGACCATGTCTGAACAGGGTGCAATACCTCTCAGCATCACCAGAACCCTGTTTAAACTGTCTGAGCTCTGCTTCCACTAATGTGACCCGATCAGGATCATCATATAACAATCCCATAGCAGTAAAAAATGCTTCTACTGACGTCAAACAAGGATCATCAGGATGTAATGAAAATGCCCAGATTTGGGGTTCACTTCGCAATAAAGACATAATAATCCCCATACGCTGTAATTCACTCCCTGAGGATCCCGGTCTAAGCCGAAAATATAGTAAACATGCATTTTTAAACGTAAAAAATTCCTGCCGTTTACCAGAAAAAAAACTCAGGTAATCTTACCTCGTCAGAGCATGCTCCAGAGTAATTACTCACGTGCTGTTGCTGGCTGGCTACCTCCAAAGTTAATCTTGCAAGCATTGAGCAAGTTCTTGGAAGCTTTTCATATTGAAGGAATCCGGGAGAGGATTTTTTATTTTATTTTTTTTATATGTGAGGCTGGACAAACTGTTACAGATATGCAACTCAGATCTAGGGCAGAAGGGGGAGAAGCTGACTCTGTACTAGGACTAGGCTGAAGCCCTACGATGGAGTGGGCGACCTATTCCTTGTGAATAGACTCACCGACGTTTCCTAGACTAAACTCAAATGAAGACTTAAAGGTAGGGGCAGGGCCGGCTCCAGGTTTTTATGGGCCCCGGGCGAAAGAGCCTCAGTGGGCCCCTTTACCACAGACCACGATTCATGATGCACAGATACAGCAGAGAAATATAGGTATAGTACAATGCCAAATACTTCACTTCTTCCATTACATGAGTGATATCTATTGTAAATTGTACAATAGCTCAAAAACCGCCAAATCCTCACAGCGCACAGAACAGACTGGACAGTACAGTCCTCCATACAATATTATGGGCACCAAGTCTCCCCTCATCACCCATATAATACCCCATGCAGGATGTCACCCCCCATATAATGCTCCATACAGAATACTGGACCCAAAATAATGCTCCATACAGAATACTGGACCCAATATAATGCTCCATACAGGATACTGGTCCCCATATAATGCTCCATACAGGATACTGGTCCCATATATGCTCCAATAAAACATGGAGCTCTCCTCTGCGCTATACTGCGTTCTGCACTGTTACGGCTCAGGAAAGGGCGCTGTGGAAAGACTCCCCATTATCATCATGATTGCCTCCCCATCATCATTGCCTCCTTATCATCATCATTGCCTCACCCATCATCATCATGGCCTCCCCATTATCATCAATGCCTGCCCATCATCATCATCTCCTCCCCATCATCATCAATGCCTGCCCATCATCATCTCCTCCCCATCATCAATGCCTGCCCATTATCATCATGGCCTCCCCATCATCATCATGGCCTCCCCATTATCATCAATGCCTGCCCATCATCATCATCGCCTCCCCATCATCATTATCGCCTCCCCATCATCAATGCCTCCCCATTATCATCAATGCCTGCCCATCATCATCATTGCCTCCCCATCATCATTATCGCCTCCCCATCATCATCAATGCCTGCCCATCATCATCTTCTCCCCATCATCAATGCCTGCCCATTATCATCAATGCCTGCCCATTATCATCATCTTCTCCCCATAATCATCAATGCCTCCCCATTATCAGCAATGCCTGCCCATCATCACACACAGACAGCACCACAGCACACAAGCACTCTCTCACATACATACACATACACACACACACACACACACACACAAAGCACCGCACTACATACACACAGACACACACAGAGACACACACACGTCTTACCTGTCCAGCGTCCGCGCTCTCTGCCACAGCCGGCCGCTGAATGATGACGTCATTCAGCAGCGCTGCTGTGAGAGGAAGCGCCGGCGCCCCCTGGAGCCCGGAGCTGCGGCAGCGGAGCCACGGGAGAGGTAAGTATTGTGCCAGCTGATGCCGGGGCCCTGAGCAAGCGGGGGGGGGGCCCAGTGGCGCCGCTGACACCGCTCTCCTCCGCTAACGGGCGCGGGGGTGCCAGACGGCGAGTGGGCCCCCCCGCCTGCTCAGGGCCCCGGCACTTGCCCAGGTGTGCCGGGTGCTGACGCCGGCCCTGGGTAGGGGGAAGGGTATCTCTGAACAATCTAGGGTCTGGGAACAAAAAACAGGTAACATCCTAGTAGGAAAATAGAGGAAGCTGCAGAAACGAAAGGAAAACCAAAAAACAAAGCAGGCAGAACTAGAGATCCTAGAACTGCACAATATCAAACACAGAAAGCTATCAAAGCACCAAGCCAGAACTCTAGCGGATTAACACTGTTGTCCAGCAAGGACTGGGAGGCAGGTGCTGGATAATAAAGGGTGATACAATCACCTGACCTTAGACAAACCCAGCACCAGAGGAAAAAAAACAGCAGCCAGAAAACTACAACAAGATGGCGGATGGTCAAAACGAAATAGATTCTAACACTCAATACAGCACAAGGAACTAGGAAGCAAGGCTTTGACTGGCAAGGAAGAAAAGATCTGGCCAGGTTTTATAGGATGAGGTAATGACTAGATCAGACACAGCTGAAATGAAGTTGCATATTTTTGATCAGCATAGAAAGGGTCGTTAACCTCTTCAGCAACAAAGGAAACCAACTCAACTTAATATGAAACATAACCACACATGCTACATGGAATATCTGCGATTAATACTATGTAGTGATCTTCTAACCCCATGTCTCCCAGGAAAATGTGAGATACTCATGACGGGTGCTGAAGGGTAGCCTTAAAAACAATAGTGCCAAGGGGTAGCCTTAAAAAGCAGTGCTGCTGAGGTGTAGTCTTAAAGAGCAATTGTCACGACACAGCTGTCGGGTGACACGGGACCAGGGGCTCCTTCCCTGTCCCCAACACTAGGGGGTGCACTAGCTCGCCCTACTCCCCGGGATGCTCCTGAAGTTGAAGATGCCGGGGCCTCCACCCTTGCCTTATCTCCCGAGTTAGCCCTCCATCTGTTCTCTTCCTCCACCCAGGGAATAGGGGTGTTAGTGTGCACCGTAGTACACCAACCCGAAACAAGGCAACACAAACAAGGATTAACAGAAAACTCCAGGAATACAAAATATTCACTCACATATAACAGAGGAATGCATCGGGGTGTGGAGGTAGGGGAATAAATCAAAATAGAGAAGGATAGGGAATTAACACACATACAAACCAAACAACAGTCACAGATAACTCCTCCAACTTTCCTTCTCATTTAAACCTTTCTCCCTCCATTAGCCATGCAGCAAATGCTTGCTTTGAGAAGGATTTGTAACAGATCCCAGATTATGAAGGGGAAAGGAGTGGCTAACCGAGCTCAGCTGTGAGCACAGGGATTTCCAACATGGCCGATTAACCCCTGTTCTGCCAGAAGAAATAAACACATTTAAAATGAAGTAGAAGTGCTTCTTCTCAGTGCCGGAGTAGGTGCAATCAGACACTGCGATCTTCTGGCTCCACACTGTCGCGGTAACCCCGTGACAGCAATAGAGCTGAGCGGCAATCATAAAGAGCTAGTATGCCCAGGAGCAACCTTAAAGAGTAATGATGCTGAGAAGTAGTCTTAAAGAGCAATGGTGCTATGGGGAAACCTTAAAGAGCAATGGAGCAGAGGGGTAAACTTAAAGAGCAATTGTGCCAAGGGGTAGGCTTAAAGAGCAATGAAACAGAATGGTAATCATAAAGAGCAATTATGCTGAGGAGCAACATTAAAGAGCAATGATGCCGAGGGGTAGCCTTAAAAGGCAAAAGTGCAGAGGGGTAGCGTTAAAGAGCAATGATGTCGAGGATTAGTCTTAAAGAGTTATGGAGCTAAGGTGTAGCCTTAAAGAGTAATGGTGCTCAGGGGTAACCTTAAAGAGTAATGGTGCCAATTGGTAGCCTTAAACAGCAATGGTGCCAAGGGGTAACTTTAAACAGCAATGGTGCCAAGGGGGAACATTAAAGAGCAATGGTGCCGAAGAGTAGCCTTCAAAGCAATGGTGCCAAGGGTAGCCTTAAAGAGCATTTGTGCTGAGAAGTAGCCTTAAAGAGCAATGATGCCAAGTAGTGTTGAGCGATACTTTCCGATATCCAAAAATATTGGATCGGAATGGTATCGCCGATATCACTAAAATATCGGCGATAACCGATACCGATACCGGAAGTCCCATATAAGTCTATGGCAACAAAATATCGCAACTAAAAAAACACTTTCTTTCCTTGTAAACACAAAATATACACACATAGAATACATATATATATATATATATATATATATACATGTCATTGTGACATATATATATACATATATTTATAGTTTATTCACTTCTACATAGTAAAATAGCCTCTGATTCAATTGCCGGGTAAAGCCGGCATTTGTGAAAAGACAGAAGCACCCGAGGGTCCAGTCGCCACAGAGATGTTGCATCGCACCCAGCGGTGTGACAACTTACTCTCAGGTAAGGAGGAAACACCCCATTGACTCCAACCACTGCATTCAACAGTACACTATGCCAGCTGAGTGTAGGCGGACCCAATGGGATGGTCTAGCTCAGGCTGGTTAGAACAGGGTGTAGCTAGTTGGATGGGAGGGGTTGAGGCAGCCTTAAGGGTGAGTTTCCACGATCAGTAAACGCTGCGTGTTTGGCGCTGTGCGCTGGCGCAGCGCCAAACACGCAGCGTCCAGATGTTACAGTATAGTGGAGGGGATTTCAAGAAATCCCGTCTCCACTATGCGTAACAACACGCAGGTGGCAGACCTGCGTAAACGGACATGCGGCGCGTCTTTTCAGACAGCAGCATGTCCTCGCGTGTTGCGGCGACGGTGCGTCGCCGCAACAGAATTTCACACAGGGCTATGTAGCCCTGCGTTCTTTCCGGAGGTGTTCCGGAGGTGTCCTGAACACCTCCGGAAAGAGCGCGCGTCAGAAAGGGGGCGGGGCTTAGACGGAGCGGAATTTCCGCTCCGTCCAAAGCGCTGTGGTTCCGGACCGTGGAACCACAGCCTTATGCTGCATGTCTTTGTAGTAAGAATTCCCTTCCAGAGGACCTGCATAGCAGCGCTGGACACCCTGACCAGGTACTACAGGTGGCGTCACGACAAACTACACGAACATTCTATTATCCCCTGGAAATATCCCACATTCCAGTGAGCGACCAGGGCACGGACATAGCTGTGCTACCCGTCACATCCCCCATAGAAGTTGACGACCTTTGTGCCGAGTACCCCCAAAACCTGTGGCTCTGTGCGACTCAACTTTGGCGTCACGAACAGGATTCAGAAGCTCGCTATAAACGAGTCCTGTGTGCCTTAATTGAACTGTTTTTTAGCTTGAGAATTGCAAAAATCATCATAGACTGTATTTGCCATTTTTCCGTCATATCTGCGCCACGAGGCACAGGTGAAGAATAAGGGCGTGCTCTCGTGGGCGTACACTCACTCCGTGGCGCGAAAACGATGTCCGCCCACTCTAAATGTTACTGCAATGTAAGACGTGCCCCACAGCTCTGGAGTTCCGCCTCCTCATCCTCCTCAGTGGGCGGAAACTAACGCGAAGGTCCCGCCTCCCTACAAAAGATGGCGCCTCTCCTGATGCTAATGACACATGTGACTTGGCAGAGATGGCGAATGGACGTGAGCAGAAGTGGGAAGGGATGGAGGAGTAAGAGCTCTCCCCCCACGGAAGCGACCCGATCGCCACGGAGCCACCGTTTGGCACCCGGCCTGGAAACCGTCCTACGCTGGAAGAAGCGGAGGATACCCTGAGAGACCTGGCCCGGCACCGGGAGGAGGTCGCCAGGATGGAAGCGAGCTGGCGGGCCCTAAAACTACAGTTGGAGCGGCGCCAATCCCTCTTACCCCCTGAAGTGTCTGTACCGGAAGGTGAGGCACCCGTTCCAGTAGAGGAGGCCGTGCGGGCATCCCAGCCCTTGCTATCTGAACCGGTTGCCAGTATCTCAGTGGAGGCACCCGTTCCAGTACAGGAGGCCGTGCGGGCATCCCAGCCCTTGCAATCTGAACCGGTTGCCAGTATCTCAGTGGAGGCACCCGTTCCAGTACAGGAGGCCGTGCGGGCATCCCAGCCCTTGCAATCTGAACCGGTTGCCAGTATCTCAGTGGAGGCACCCGTTCCAGTACAGGAGGCCGTGCGGGCATCCCAGCCCTTGCAATCTGAACCGGTTGCCAGTATCACAGTGGAGGCACCCGTTCCTGCAGAAAACGCCGCACCAGCACCCCAGATCCCGCTGTCTGCCCCCGTCGCTGAGGCAGAAGAAGCGACACCCGTCCTCATGGAGGAGGCCGCGCAGGCACCAGAGCTCTACCTGCCTGTACCGGAGCCCCGACCGTCATCTGTTCCAGAGCCGGCTGCTTCCGCCACAGGTGAGCGCCGCCAGGACTGGCGGGCGCCAGGAGAGCTGCCGCAAACCGGACATCGTAAGCTGGCGTTTGATGGTGGAGACATGGAGCTGCTGGTGGAGGAGAATTACAACCGGCGTCAGGAGGAAGAGTGGAGACGTCGGGAGCGGGAAGCAGAGCGACAAAGGGAGCAGCGAGAATCCCAAAAGCTTCGGCAACGTCACCTGGACAAGGACCTGGCAGAGAAGGCACGTATGAGAAAGGATAAAAGTACGCTGAGGGAGCCGCGGCGTAAGGGTGCAGTACGGAACTTTAAGTTAAAAGGTGGTTGGGGCTTCATCCAGGAGCCTGGACTTTATTTAGAAGTCTTTGTAACCCGGCGGGACGTGGAGGCTCACCTCCCAGAAGGACACCCGGGGAGGGATCTGTTGGCAGGAGACTTGGTGACTTACACCCGACACTGGGGTTACAATGGATGGTACGCCCTAAATGTTACCAGGTGCGACCCCTACTCCCCAGAGTGTCAGGAAACTGACAGACCCTCCGAGCCTTCAGCCTCCCCAACCAGGCCTCTGCACAAGTGCCCACCCCACGCCGTAAATCTCCTCAGCCTCCCTCAGTGGTCTCCTCAGCAGCCTGTCACGGGTGTGTCGCGGCGAAGATCGTCGCGATTGCACACCCTGACTTCGCACAGCTGAGTTTCTGGTGCTGGGTGTTTTTCGGCACTGAGGGAGTTAATTCTTTCTCTCTCGATGCTGGACTGACCAGCCTCACCCAGCTGCGATTGATGTTTTGTTAATTAGCTTCCTTCTTATACCTGCTGGTCTGCTGGGGAAGTTGTCGTGAAAGCATTCATTCAGACCAGCAGAGCGGATCGTTTCTGAGAAGACTTAAGCTAAGAGTGCCTGTTGTGGTTTATCCTCTCCTCGCTTATTGTTTATCTCCTTAACCTTTTGTGTTCCTCTGTAGTGGAAGTTTTGTATGCATGGCAGTGTTTTCTTTACCCCTTGTCTGTCTTGTTTATCTTAGACTGTGTGTAAGCTGTGACCTGCCCATTCCCTGTGGTGGTAATCAGGGTCCTTCTCAGGACTAGATTACAGTGGTCAGGGATCTACAGGAGACAGGGTTACGCTGGCGGCCTGGACCTCTGTACCATTAACAGTACCTCCAGGTAGAGGGACTAGTCAGGACCCCAGCTCAGGGTCAGCATAGACCCCGGTCCACCTCTATCTTGAGACAGCGTGACACGTACACAGTATTGACCCACAATACATAGGATATTATGTCAGGTAAGACATTGCTGGCAGATACTATGTATACATGTTGATATTTTCTATTATAGGAAATATAGAATGATGTCACATTAGATATATGTTACTATCATAGAATATATCTGTTATACGTCGTGACATTTTCACCGACCACACTAAAAGATTCTCCCCAGCTACCATGGATCCAGTAGTCCAGTTAGCTCAGCAGTTGCAGAGTTTGTCCATGGAGCTGACGGACGTTAAGTCCAAGGTTTTGTACCCCCGGGAGCAAACCAGATCTGAACCTAAAGTAGCTCTCCCGGACAGGTTCACTGGTGGGCGGGATACATTTTTTACCTTCCGGGAGGCATGTAAATTATATTTTCGGCTACGGCCTCGGTCTTCGGGGAGTGAAGATCAGAGGGTGGGAATTGTCATCTCGCTCTTACAAGGGGACCCTCAATCCTGGGCGTTCTCTCTTCCTCCGGACTCCCCGGCTCTCCAGTCAGTAGACCGATTTTTTACAGCCCTGGGTCTGGTATATGATGACCCGGATCGGGTCTCCCTTGCTGAAATGAAGTTACGTAAGATACAGCAGGGAGATCGTCCGGCGGAGGAATTTTCTTCTGAGTTCCGTAGATGGGCCACAGATACTCAGTGGAATGACCCAGCTCTTAGGAGCCAGTTTTGTCAAGGATTATCTGACAAATTAAAAGATGTGTTGGCTCAGTATGATTCTCCCCCCGTCACTGGAGGCCGCTATGGCCCTTGCTATTCGCATTGATAGACGGCTTCGGGAGAGGTGCGAGGTAACTCCGCCTCCTGTGATGATCCCATCTTCTACTATAGTCCCTTATATTGAGGTTCCCCTGGTTTGTTCTGAGGAGCCTATGCAGTTAGGAGGGACATCGTTTCGAGGGAGGGGATCGGCGGTGCGCCGCAAGACAGGAAAGTGTTACTTCTGCGGGAGAAAGGGACATTTTGTTGGGGGGTGTCCATCCCGTACTTTGCTGAGCAAGGAGTCGCCGGAAAACTGTTGATCCCAGGTTGTGTGGTGGACGACAATCTGGGAGTATGTATTTCGTCCCAAGTCCGTCTCAGTTTCTCGTACCAGCGGAGGTGGTGGTAGGTACGAGAACTGAAAGGATTTCTGTTCTTCTGGATAGTGGGGCCGCGGCTAATCTGGTGGACGCTCGGTTTGCCCAGGTGCAAGGTATGCAACTGAGTGTATTGGCCAAACCTATCCCTATATTCTCTATTGACGCCAGGCCTCTCGGTCAAGGTAGCTTTGTGCAAGTCGTGCATAACATAGACCTTCGAGTGGGGGCAATATATAAAGAACTATTGTCTTGTTATGTGTTGGAGGGCCTTCCCACTCCTATTGTGTTGGGACTTCCTTGGTTAACTAAACATAACCCAGTTATTAATTGGCAATCCAGAGAGATAAGCCAGTGGGGTGAATTTTGCAATAGTAACTGCATGAACACGGTCATCGGTGCGGTCGTGCCTAGAACCTTACCTCCTTTTCTGGAGGACTTTGAGGATGTGTTTTCAGAGGAAGGGTGTCAAGAATTACCTCATCGCGCGTATGACTGTGCTATAAAATTGCTTCCTGATGCTAAGTTACCAAAATCTAGGTTATATAACCTTTCTGGTCCTGAGAGGCAAGCTATGAAGGATTATATTTCGGAAAGTCTGGCCAAGGGGCATATTAGACCTTCATCTTCCCCAGTGGCCGCGGGGTTCTTCTTTGTGAAGAAAAAAGATGGAGGCCTACGCCCTTGCCTGGATTTCCGTGAGCTTAATCGGATTACGGTCCGAGATCCGTATCCGCTCCCACTTATTCCTGATCTCTTCAATCAGATTGTGGGCGCCAAATGGTTCTCTAAGTTGGATCTCAGGGGGGCGTATAATCTGATTAGGATAAAGGAGGGGGATGAGTGGAAGACGGCGTTTAACACTCCGGAGGGACATTATGAGAACCTTGTCATGCCTTTCGGTCTGACTACTGCCCCGGCGGTGTTTCAACATTTTGTTAATGACATCTTCCGCCACCTAGTGGGACAGTTTGTTGTCATTTATCTAGATGACATCTTAATTTACTCGCCGGATCTTGTGTCTCATCAGGAGCATGTGAAACAGGTGTTGCAGATCTTGCGAGACAATAAACTGTACGCCAAATGGGAGAAGTGTGTATTCGCCGTACAAGAACTTCAGTTTTTAGGATTCCTGGTGTCAGCTTCCGGTTTCCGTATGGACCCTGGGAAAGTGAAGGCTGTGCTTGAATGGGATCGGCCAGAGGATCTTAAAGCACTGCAGCGTTTCCTGGGGTTTGCTAACTACTACCAGAAATTTATTCGTAATTTCTCATCCGTTGTCAAACCTCTCACTGACATGACAAAAAAAGGGACGGATTTTTCTAGGTGGTCTGACAAAGCTTGTCAAGCATTTTCCTCCTTGAAAAAATGTTTTGCTTCAGCACCCATACTCATCCAACCTGATGCATCACAACCGTTCATTGTGGAGGTAGAAGCATCTGACGTAGGAGTGGGTGCGGTATTATCTCAAGGTCCGTCCCCTGGTAAATGGCATCCGTGCGCTTTCTTCTCTAAAAAATTGTCGTCCGCCGAGAGGAATTATGATGTTGGCAATAGGGAACTCTTGGCCATTAAGTTTGCTTTTGAAGAGTGGCATCACTTTTTGGAGGGGGCAGTCCACCCGGTCACCGTCATTACTGATCACAAGAACCTGCTGTATTTAGAGTCTGCAAAACGTCTGAATTCCAGACAAGCTAGATGGTCGTTGTTTTTTACCAGGTTTAATTTTGTCGTCACATATCGTCCTGGGTCAAAAAATGTAAAGGCTGATGCCTTATCTCGTAGTTTCCCGGGGACCGGGAAGACGGATGACCCGGTTCCTATTCTCCAGGAGGGAGTTGTGGTGTCGGCTGTATGCTCTGAGCTTGAGGAGGAAGTATTGGAGGCTCAGGGGGACGCCCCTGTAGGACCTCCAGGGAAACTGTTTGTTCCAGATCAGTTAAGACAAAAGGTTATCGAGGCACACCATAATTCTGCTTTGGCAGGACACCCAGGGAGTAAAGCAACTGTAGATCTCCTTTCTCGCCGGTTTTGGTGGCCTAACTTAAATAAAGAGGTGGTAACTTTTGTCGCGTCCTGTGGGGTATGTGCGCGCTCTAAGACCCCACATACCCGTCCGTCTGGGGCCCTTTTACCGTTGAAAATCCCGGAGCGTCCATGGACCCATCTGTCTATGGACTTCATTACGGACCTCCCTCCGTCTTCAGGTAAAACTGTCATACTAGTTGTAGTTGACAGGTTCAGCAAAATGGCACATTTTATTGCTCTTCCTGCTCTTCCTAATGCTAAAACTCTGGCGCAGGTGTTCATTGGGGAGATTGTGAGACTTCACGGGTTGCCTTCCGATGTGGTGTCGGATCGGGGGTCTCAGTTTGTGTCCAAATTCTGGAAGGCATTTTGTTCTCGTCGGGGGATGCAGTTGTCATTTTCTTCGGCTTTTCATCCGCAGACTAATGGTCAGACAGAGCGTCTGAATCAGAGCTTAGAGACATATCTTCGGTGTTTTGTCTCAGAGAACCAAGAGGCCTGGTCTTCTTTCTTGCCTCTGGCAGAGTTCGCTCTTAACAATAGGCGGAGCGAGTCCACTGGTAAGTCCCCGTTTTTTGGGGCATATGGTTTTCACCCCCAGTTTTGTACTTTCAATGGGGGGGCTCTTCTGGGGTTCCTGAGGAGGAACGATTTTCGTCGTCACTTGCTTCAGTGTGGAGAGGAGTGCTTAATAATCTGAGCACTATGGGGAACCGATACAAACGTATGGCTGATAGGAGGAGAGTGTCTGGTCCGGACCTAAGTGTGAACGATCTGGTATGGTTGTCTACCAAGAATATAAAACTTAAGGTTCCCTCCTGGAAACTCGGTCCCAGATTCATCGGGCCATACAGGATCAGTTCAATAATTAATCCGTTGGCTTTCCGTCTTGACCTCCCTCCTACGTTTAAAATCCACAATGTGTTCCACAAATCGTTGCTTAAGAGGTACGTGGCACCAGTTATACCGTCACCTCTACCTCCTCCTCCTGTGGTGGTCAATGGTAATTTGGAGTTTCAGGTATCGAAGATCATTGACTCACGTCTGAATCGCCGGTCCCTTCAGTACCTTGTTCATTGGAGGGGGTATGGTCCTGAGGAGAGGATGTGGGTTTCTGCGTCGGATATTAACGCAGACCGATTGGTTCGGGCCTTCCACACTACTCACCCAGATAGACCAGGCCCTGAGGGTCCAGAGGCCCCTCGTAGAAGGGGGGGTACTGTCACGGGTGTGTCGCGGCGAAGATCGTCGCGATTGCACACCCTGACTTCGCACAGCTGAGTTTCTGGTGCTGGGTGTTTTTCGGCACTGAGGGAGTTAATTCTTTCTCTCTCGATGCTGGACTGACCAGCCTCGCCCAGCTGCGATTGATGTTTTGTTAATTAGCTTCCTTCTTATACCTGCTGGTCTGCTGGGGAAGTTGTCGGTGAAAGCATTCATTCAGACCAGCAGAGCGGATCGTTTCTGAGAAGACTTAAGCTAAGAGTGCCTGTTGTGGTTTATCCTCTCCTCTCTTATTGTTTATCTCCTTAACCTTTTGTGTTCCTCTGTAGTGGAAGTTTTGTATGCATGGCAGTGTTTTCTTTACCCCTTGTCTGTCTTGTTTATCTTAGACTGTGTGTAAGCTGTGACCTGCCCATTCCCTGTAGTGGTAATCAGGGTCCTTCTCAGGACTAGATTACAGTGGTCAGGGATCTACAGGAGACAGGGTTACGCTGGCGGCCTGGACCTCTGTACCATTAACAGTACCTCCAGGTAGAGGGACTAGTCAGGACCCCAGCTCAGGGTCAGCATAGACCCCGGTCCACCTCTATCTTGAGACAGCGTGACACGTACACAGTATTGACCCACAATACATAGGATATTATGTCAGGTAAGACATTGCTGGCAGATACTATGTATACATGTTGATATTTTCTATTATAGGAAATATAGAATGATGTCACATTAGATATATGTTACTATCATAGAATATATGTTATACGTCGTGACACAGCCCCAGCTATGGACATGATAATGATAGCTGGCCTGTACCCGGCGCCTGTTAGGCCCCCTGGGGTTCGTTCAGTCCGGGACATAGGGTTCCAGACCCGGAGGGAGACGAAAGAGGTGGCCACACAGACCCAGATAGCGGGTCACGACGTAACTGTACAGGCCACACGACGTCATCAGGTCTGGGTGGACCCTCCTGTCACGGATGTTTGGCAAGCTCCAGAAGAGTACCAGGTGGTACCTGGAAGAGGCCAGCCAAAGAAGTCTAAATAACCCGGACAGGGTCTCTGTATGTAAATAGTTAAATTATTGATGTACCCGGATGGGTGAATGTTCATAAAAAGAAGTTTATTGTTGCCTTAATATACCCAGGTTGGGTAATGGTTTGATGTACCCGGACGGGTGAATGTTCAGAAGAACAAGTTTATTGTTGCCTTAATATACCCAGGTTGGGTAATGGTGTTTCAATGTAATCAAAATGTTGAACTTTGAAGCCATGAACTGTACTGGCTCACAAACTTTTCTGTAAATAGTTGGCACTTCGGTGCTCCATCTTGGTTTTACAAAAAACTTAACTGTGCACTATTTTCAACTACCTCAGAAACTAAAAACCCGTTTGGTGTGGCCGAAAGTGAGGTCTGCTCAAGGAAAGTCTTGCAGCCCACCCAAGACCACCGTTGGAGGTTTGGAGCGGGTCCTCCACAAGCACAAGTAAAGGACACTGTGAAGTTACCCCGGTGGGGGTAGTCCTAAGAAGTCTCAACGAACTTCGGCAGTAATGCTATTTGCACTTTTGTAATGTTATTATTAAAATTTTTATTATGCAACGTTTAACTTGAAGTGTTTCCTGCTTTCTTACTACGTCGCATAGTCCACTCTGCTACATCACTCTGCACCATTGCTCTATCTCACATCTATCTGCCCTGGAAGGATAGCGTGTTACCTGTAGAAGACTTATCACCTACCTGCACTACACCATCCCTTCCAGAGGACCTGCACAGCAGCGCTGGACACCCTGACCAGGTACTACAGGTGGCGTCACGACAAACTACACGAACATTCTATCATCCCCTGGAAATATCCCACATTCCAGTGATCGCCCAGGTCACGGACCAAGCTGTGCTACTCGTGACATCCCCCATAGAAGTCGACGTGATCGGTGCCGAGTACCCCCAAAACCCCTGTCTCTGTGCGACTCAACTTCCCTCACTGTGCTGGCACTTTACATTTACAATGCCTCTGGGTTTTTTTTTTTGGGGGGGTGGGAACATTCAGACTTTTGCTATGGGGCCCCATGATTTATATGTACGCCCCTGCTGCTGAGGCATGGTATTTAAGGCTGTTAAGGAGCCAACATACATGGACCTTGCCAGCAGCGTCGGACTGGAGTACCTTGGGCCCACCATATAAAATATATTCTTGCGGCCCAACATCATACTTCCCAACCTTTGAATAAGAGAAAGAGGGACAAAGGCTGTGGCACGCTGTGCATGCTGCAGAAAATTTTAGGCCATGCCACGTTGCACCACAGACTGTCCAGGAGTTGGTGGATGCTTTAGTCCAGGTGTGGGAGGAGATACCTCACGAGACCATCCGTCGCGCTCATCAGGAGCATGGCCAGAAGTTGTAGGGAGGTCATACAGCATACCTCCCAAATTTGGAAGACAGGAAAGAGGATTAAAGGCTGCGGCGCGTGTTGCGCGCCGCTGAAAATTTTAGGCCACGCCCCGACAACACCAATTTCACAGCTAATCACACCCATATCCTCGCCCCAAGCGTAACCATTTAGCACTGCTGATCACACTGACTGGTAATGAGGGCACAGTGGCTGGTACTGAGGAAAAGAAAGAAAGAACAGCGAGAGAGAAAGAACAAACAGAGAAAGAAAGAGAGGAAAGAAAGAAAAGAGAGAAAGAAAGAACAGAGAGAAAAAAGAACAGAGAGCGAGAAGGAAAGAACAGAGAGCGAGAAAGAAAGACTAGAGAGAGAGCCATAGGCGTAGCTAGAGTTTTGGTTTAGTGGGGGCAAAACTTCTGAGTGGGCCCATCATCAGAGAACCTCAGCAAATGACCGCGCTGTTGGCCAAAATAATCTATATATAAAAAGACCAATATTGATATTACCGCCATATGGTCTGTGTTAAATAATACCAGTCCTACAGAACATATAGATTACAGCACATGTACAGATAATGACTTACCGCTGATGTTCTTTCTAATGGAATTGTTCACTTTTCATGTCTTTTCCATCTGGCCCACACCGACATGACGACTTCTCCAGCCAGGACTCGACTGCACCCCCATTAAAAAAAAAATAAAAAAATACTCACCTCCCGGCTCCTGTGCTGCTCACTGTTCTCCCTCTCAGCGTCTGACAGCGGGCGCCGGCAGGTGATGTTATTGCGCCCGCTGTCATACGCTGAGAGGGGGATTATGGGAGAGAAGGAGCGCTCGCTCCTTCTCTCTCTATGCGGTCAGCTTTATCGGCTGGATGCCGTAACAGCTGACCCTCCGATGACGGGTGGGGGGCCCACTGCTGGCACCGGGCCCCCCCAACGCCTGTTCAGGCCCCATACCTTCCGGACGGCAGAGCAGGGAGAGCGATTCTCCCTGCTCTGCCGCAGAATGTAACTGTATCGTAGCTCCGGGTGGGCCCCCTCAGAGCGCGGGCCCCGGGGCCACCGCCCCCTCTGCCCCGCGACCTATCCTTTCAAATCAGGGCCCACCACGCAGGAGCTGGGGCCCACCGTAGGTTTCTCCGGTGTCCCGGTGCCTCAGTCCGACCCTGCTTGCCAGCCTGATAATACCAGGCCACAGCAGTCTGCTTATCTTTGCTGGTTAACAAAAATAGGGGATCCCCTCTAAAAAAAATTGGCGTGGGGTCCACCCTATTTTTGTTAACCAGCCAGATGAAGCAGACTGCTGAGGCCTGGTTTTTCAGGCTGGTAATGAGCCAATATCCATGGACCTTGCCAGCCTGATAATACCAGGCCACAGCAGTCTGCATATCTTGGCTGGTTAACAAAAATAGGGGATCCCTCGAAAAAAAATTGGCGTCGGGTCCCCCCTATTTTTGTTAACCAGCCAGATGAAGCAGACTGCTGAGGCCTGGTTTTTCAGGCTGGTAATGAGCCAATATCCATGGACCTTGCCAGCCTGATAATACCAGGCCACAGCAGTCTGCTTAGCTTGGCTGGTTAACAAAAAAGGGGATCCCCTCGAAAAAAAAAACCGGCGTAGGGGGTCCCCCTATTTTTGTTAACCAGCCAAGTAAAATGCAGACTGCTGCGGCCTGGTATTAAAAGACTGTCAAGGCCCATGGATTTTGGCCCTCAACAGCCTGATAATACCAGGCTACAGCAGCCCCACATTTGGCGCATCAAAAGATGTGCCAATTGTGGCACTTTACCCGGCTCTTCCCACTGCCCTGTAGCGGTGGCAAGTGGGGTAATAAGGGGTTAATGTCACCGTTGATTGCACGGTGACAATAAGCCCGGTTAATAATGGAGAGGTGTCAATAAGACACCGATCCATTATTAATCCCAAAGTTTTTAAATGTATAAAAAAAAAGACACAGCAAGAAAAAAGTCTTTTAATGAAATAAAAGAGACAACACAGTTTTCACTTCTTTTATTGTACTCTCATTCCTGCGACGCCATCGATCTCCTGTAAAAAAAGGAAAAAAACAAACCAACAGTATACCACCTGTCCGACGCAGTCCATAGTAACGACTGTCCCACGACGATCCAGCTCTGCTACATCGGAATGACAGGCAGAGGCTGTCATCCCGGCGCAGCACAGCTGATTACCTGCTTCCCCGGCGGTGACGTCATCGGACTGACTGCTTTACGGCCGGGATTACCCAGCAGTCACTGCAGTTATAGCGAGAAACTGCATGTGACCGCCGGGAAAGATGATGGCGGCCATCAACCAGTCCAGGCCGTGACCACCGGAGATCTTCTGCCAGGTAAGTGCCGCTGACTCCTGACAGACCCGACCGACGGACACTCACAGTGACAGTGACAATTCCGATTCCGGTATACGATATATGGGAAATATCGAAAGTCAATATCGAAAGTCCGATACAGCTAATATCGGCCGATACCCGATACTTGCGGTATCGTATCGCTCAACACTAATGCCAAGGTGTAACCTTAAAAAGCACTGGAGCTGAGGGCTAACCTTAAAGAGCAAAGAAGCCGATGGTTAGCCTTAAAGAGTTATGGTGCTGACAAGTAGCCTTAAAGAGCACTGGTGCCAAGGGGTAGCCTTAAAAGAGGTTATCCACTACTAGGGAAACCCTTTCTTGATCTAAATTTTTGGCCCCTGTAAAATACTGTAAAAAAGCTTATACTCAACTACCGTGCCAGCGTTGTTCCAGTGGTGTCATCGGCATTCACGTTCCTGGGGTGCTCATGCTATTGTTATGACACAGCTCGGCGCCCAATCAGTGCTGGCCTTACTGTCTCCACCTTTGGACAAATCGAATATCAAGAGCAAGTCCAGGCTGCAGCTGCTCTCTCATTTTCTCTCTAAGTTCAATTAGTACAAAGGCAAGGACCGTGATGCCAGCACTGATTGGGCGCCAGTCTCATGTGTCCCGATAACCCTGGGAACACGACACTTCCTGGAACTGAGTTGGCACGGGATCTGAGTATAAGCTTTTTTATTTTATAGGGACCAAGCGTGGCTTAGGAGAAGGGGTTGTCCTAGTAGTGGACAATTTCTTTAAAGAGCAATGATGTCAAGAGGTAGCCTTAAGTTACACGCACATTATAAAGAAAAAAAAAAATCCGTCTTCACCGCTAACTGAACAGCCTCCGGTTGCATCAGTTCTTGCGGCATGCCCAACACTTGCGCCTCTTCACTCTTGGGCAATGTCCAAATCACTATAGATATAAACATGGAACAATCTCACCCATGTGTTGAAGGGCGTAGATATCAGAGTCCGATCCCAGGTCGCCAGGATTCATGAAGAGGGGTAGGAGGAATAGCCCTATTATGTCCTGTGTAGGCTGGCAAAATTGTAACCCCAAGACTCCCGCCCTTACAAAGGCAGTCCACATCTAGCCCTTACATAAAATAGCCCTGCATTCACCCAGTGCGTCCCGACGCATTTCATCATTCAGTGAATCCTCAGGGGACCTGTCAGCACTTCATGGGTCTATTATTATCATGGGGAAGAAAATGGAGAAGTAACTCCTGGGCTTTTCCTGGTCTAACATATTTATATCTATAGTGATTTGGACATTGTTCTCACTCCTTATTGGTCTTTTGTTTATTTCAGTACCCTATATGGGCGTATATTTTTTTTATCTATTTTTCTGTTGTTAGTGGTCATTACCTCCAACGGTGTTAAGATCAATATTATATTATATCCAGTCTATTTGATATTTAGAACTGGGATTTGTTATATATTTATCCGGACCTAGAGGTTCTTGTTTTTCCTCTTTGAGGTTTGTTATATACATGCATTAGTGTTTTTATCATACACTTTCTTGTTTGGTAGTGGCTTTTCACCTGTTTTCTCTGGATATTTGGTTTACAAAAACACGAACGCGTGAACAGCCCCATGGAAAAAAAATCCCAGCATGCGCTGGTCTGATCAGTTTTTAAATTCACTAATCAGTCATTCTATGTGTAAGTGTGTGTGTGTAGCCCATTCACTATCTCCATCCATCCCTCAACCCCTCAAGATGGCTGGACCATCATTGTAAATGCACCATTGTATATACACACCTGTACTTTGTATCTCCCCCACCTCATTGTAGATTGTAAGCTCTCACGAGCAGGGTCGTCTTATTTTGCTTTAATTATTGTATTGTTAACGTTGTTACTTATGACTTGTGTTTTGAAACTGTTAAACTGTAAAGCGCTGCGGAATATGATGGCGCTATATAAATAAAGATTATTATTATTATTATTATTAAATGCAGAAAAAAAGGTACATCTTCCACTGTTTTTTAATAAATCTATTGCAATTGTTATCATAGAAAGCTGCATTTGGTCTTGTATCAAAAACGGACATATGGATGCCATACAGGCAATAGTAGAGAAGAAAAATTGCTGTTTTTATGCATGAAAATTGTCCGATGTTTCATACACTCTTGTGTATTTGTAGAGTCGGGCCAGGGCAGTAGTCGTGGCTGAGAATTGCAGGCATTGTATACCCTGGCCTCCCTCTACAGGAAAACAGTACCTCTTTGCTTGCATGGTACGATCAGTACTCACTGTGCTGGCAGCATCCCCTTTGCTGCGCTGGCATGACACTGCTTCTGTATTCCAATAAATAGAGACACAGTCCAGAACAACTCTTAACTGAACAGATTTATTTACTTCAGGACACGTGACAGCACATCCATGTAGTTTACAGCAGTTTCATAGCAGTCAAGATGGCACATCACTTCGTCTTTCCCTGAACTGTTCCTTGCGTCACTAAGTGTTTCCGCTGGGCGAGGCGTCTCAATAGGCCTCTCAGTGTCCTCCCTGTAAAGTAGTACCACGGTGAAGCGCTCCTCTGCCTGTTTCGCCCCAGACATTAGAGATTAAGCCCACGTAGATATCCACCACAACCTAGAGGGACCTGCCCGTACACTTTTACGGTGACCTTTAATCTTCCTTTTCCTTCGGCTTTCCTGCCAGTTCAGCTTTACACTGTTCTCCTCCTTGTACTCCCTGGATGGCTGGGCATACGCTTAACGTTACGGAGTAGTAAGGCAGCTCGGGCCCACAGCTCTCCCGAGAACTACGGGGTCCAGCCCCCGACTGGGCTCTTCCAGCTCCCAGCCCTGACTGACTAGATACAGGAAGACCTTCCCGAATATTTCCCAACTAACTCCTCCTATGTTAACTCTTAAATTACTAACTAGACAATAGAGACCTCTATGCCCCCATCTAGTGGCCACAACCCAAACTGCACTGCACTGTCCCTGTAGTATACATCATGCAATAGCATGAAATTTACACATATAACACGGAATTACGGAACGACAGTACAAATATACATATAAATTCAACATGGAGGTTTAAAGGGGTAAGGCTCTCAAACCCCTTACATATTCAACCACAGATCACATCACAGGAGAGCTGAACTTTGATGTGGTCATAAATCAGCTGAGAGGAGAACAGTAACGGACAGATAAAAAGAGTTACAGGCTCAGATGGGGTACGTAAGATTCATTTTCTGTCAGATGAGACAGAAGTCAGATCAAACGGCCATTTACACGCACCAATTTTGATCTGAGTGGAAAGAAATTGCTATATTCCGCCACATCAATAATAACAGCCTCTTCTCACCTCCAGTTGGTGCCAACACCATTTCATCAGTGACGGCACCAGGTCTCCAGAGACTCGTGTGACGTAATGTCCCGTGAACCCTGCAGCTAATCAGAGGTTGCTTCATTCTCACTTCCTTTGCTGCTCCTGCTTTCTCACTGACTCCGGATGTCAATTGCATCCGAAAAAAGTGAGAGTGCAGCTGCCACTGGTTGGCTGCAGGGCTCACAGTGCAGGTTTTTCCTTGCTAGTAGTGCAGGGGTTAATCGGTTCAGCTGAAGCTCATGGAGCCTTTCTACTTGGATTATCTCAGTTATATTTGCTCACCTCTGTCACTTAGGGATTGCCAGTGTTAGTTCTTACTGCCTGGTTCTGAAGTTGGAGGTGTTGTTTGTGGTTGGAATTGGTGTTTGGAGATTCGTTTAGGAGACTGTTGCTTGGAGTTTTGTCTATGTGCGCATCCTCATCCTCTCCTAATTGGTTTCACCTTCCTTTAACTCCCTTGTGTCCCACTCTGTTGTTTGGTGTGTGTACTTTATATGGTTGGTATTTTCATTTAGCCCTGTCCATTTTCCCTTGTTTGTCTGCCTACTGTGTTCCTATACACTTCAGCTTCCCACTACCCTTGGAGGGGGAGGGGACAGAACAGGGTAGATATAGGAGCATAGCAAGGCACAAGAATCTGCCGTTTCCACCTTCAGGAATAATCCGGGGATAGGGATAGACCGGCGTGCCCCTAGTTCTAGGGACCTGGTAAGCGACCAAAGTCCCAACACCTTTGTGACAACAGGTGAGTATAGGCCGATTTTATTTTACATGGGGGAATATAGTAATTGAGAAGAGATTGTCTGAGTAGAGTACAATCCCTTTAACCCAGGCTATGGGAAGCAAATTTTTCATGAATCTCAATTGCAAAAATTATTTTTTCCCGAAATAAATGTATTTAAATGGAACCTGTCACCAGTTTTTTCATTTGTGAACCAATATGACCACCTTCCTCAGCTACTGTGCTGCATTCTAGAAAGTTGCATATTATGTCATGACTCCCCTGTATATCCCCATAAAAACCTTTTGAAGTGCTCCAGCGAGGTATGAAAATTCCAATGTTCATGTCCGATGGGCATCATTGCAGCGGGCCGGTCCCTCTTTTCCTCTGCTAAACGCCATCCTTTCACTGTGATTGATGTGAACCACGAGTCCTGCGTCATCCAGATAGCTGAACAAAATCTCATGTCTGCGCAGGGACATCGCACTTTGCTCTGCCCTACTTCGGGCAGAGCCTAAAACCTAACTGCATATTCACAGGCACACATCTTCCTTGCTCCTGCTTACCGTAACCATTCGCCCATATTGTTTTGTTCCCTGTCACCAGCATTAAACTCTTCTTCTGATATCCAGCGGCAGGGAACAAAGCAATATAGGTGAAATGGTTCCGGTAAGCAGGAGCAGGAAAGACGAGTGCCCGCGCATGCGCAGTTAGGTTTTAGTCTCTGCTCGCAGTATGGCAGAGGGAAGTGTGAGGTCCCTGAGTGGACGTAAGATTCTGTTCGGCTATGTGGATGACACAGGAAGCATCATCCACATCAGTCGCAGTGGGAGGATGGCATTTACCATGGAAGAGGAGGGACAGGTACCGCAACAATGACGCGTTTCGGACCAGGCTGTCCAAATTTGTATACCTCGCTGGAGCACTTCAAAAGGTTTTTATGGAGATATACAGGGGAGTCAGGGCACAATATACAACATTCTGGAATGCAGCACAGGCGCTGAGGAAGGTGGTGGGATTGATTCATACATGAAAAAACTGGTGACAGCTTCCCTTTAAGTATATACAAAAAGCCATCAAAGGTTTAAAGGAAATCTGTCAGCTGAAATCAATGTGCAGCAAATTCTGGCGCTAAAACAATTATTGCAAATAAACAGAACAGAGCTTGATAAAAAGAGGCATCCCGGAAATCTGTGTTTTAACCCCTACCTCATACTGTCCTCAGGTTACATAGCAAAAACCTGCTGACAGATTCCCTTTAAATGCTGTAATACCTGATGTCATCATATGAGCTTGGTGATGTCACCAGCCCCAGTATGAAGTGACGGGGCCCTTGCTGTCCTTTTCTGCCAATAGTTTCATTTTTGTGAATCATCCACATTAAACCGTCTACAGTCTATAATGCTTCTGGCTATATGCAGAAAACTTCTCCACAACAGTTGCCTGCTGTGTTCCTTGGTCTTCATGATCCTCTCTGTGCTTCAAA
>JARQOD010000003.1:102376220-102413939 GCA_033576555.1 Oophaga sylvatica
TTACTCAGTCATAAATATATTTCTTCTCACTTTATTGTATATGTTGTGATGTTTTTCTTGTCATGTTGTGTGTAAGTTACGCAGCCCATCACCTTTTGAAATAATCACATACAATCAATGCCACTTCAATATTTTTTTATGTCTGCTGTTATGTTTAGTGGCTTTAAACATAATGGTAAAGGACTAATGTGTCCCTAGGTTTTTTAAACATATTTGCTGATAACTTCTCAGCAGTAAAACAAAGGTAAATTTGATAACTTAAAACATAAACATTATAAATACATTTAACAACTATAACTGCTGGTAGGTGTGTGGTGGTGAAGGTGGAAGTCCAGCTTGTGAGGGCTGGCTAGACTGTTCTCCAGACACTGTGTCACCATGAGTGGTGGGTAACTGAGCAGTTTGCTGCATGCTTCTGGCTTGCTCTGGATGTGGGTTTGGGTATGGTAAGTTTGGGAACTGTTGTGGGTAGTCATAATATGACTGCCCACTTACACTATAGCCCCCAAAATGCCCATGTCGACCATACCCATGTTGTGGCCAGCATTGAACATTGGGTATGGTCGAGTGGGCATATTGTGACTGTGCACTCTGTGCCATGGCTTGGATCTGGTTAGCTCCGTATAGAGAAGAAGCTGCAGTAGGATGAGGAGGAGGAGTTGGGTTCTGTTGGACACAAGAAGGAGGTGGAGGAGGAGGATGATGATGAGGAGGAGGATCAGAGGCTGATGCAGATTGTGAGGGATTTGGACCCAACAATCTAAATACATTTTCTGGACCAACCACCCATCTATCAAGATAATTGAGTAGGTTGGTTGGATCATTAGGCGGTGTTCCAGCATCCAACACAATGTGCAGTGCACTTCTGATCCGCAGTATGTGCTGTCTTGGAATCGCCCGGAAGTAACGGGCCAGACTGCGGCAAAATCCCTCCTCACCATCATCATTAGCTACAGTGGATAAATAGTCCAGCACTCCTCGGTCCACCTGCCTCCTTGTGACAGAACCAACTCCTTCTCTTCTACGCCTGGGTCGCCGTGCAACATCTGCTGTAGGCGAAGCGACATCCAGGGGCCTACCAGGGCTGCTGCTCAGGGGAGGGTCTTGCGACTGTAGAGAGAATCTCTCAGACTCCACTGCTGGTGGTGGTGGTGGTGGTGGTGGTGATGCTGCTGCTGCTGCACTTGGTGCTGAAGATGGCCCAGCCTCCTCAACATCCCCCACAGGGTCGATAACTGGCTCCGAGTCAGAAGCTGGCTCTCTGTCTGTAAGGTTTGACTCGGTGCTAGAGAATAAGAAAAAGTTATTACAATTTATTCATTAAAAATCATATAAACTTTGTACAGACATGAACTTACGGTCGCAAATCCAGAGCTGGAGCAAGAAAATGAAGTCGATCGAAATACACATATTTGCGCTTAGTGCTTGCTGCTGCCCCACTGCGCCCCCTCAGCTGTCTCTCTCTCCTGTAGCAGTCTCTACAGCTGCGCCAACGTCTTGTAACTAGGGTTGAGCATTCCGATACTTCCGATACCTGAAATCCAATGTAAGTCTATGGGAACAAAATATCGGAAGTAAGTATCGGAAGTACTTCCGATATTTTGTTCCCATAGACTTACATTGGATTTCAGGTATCGGAAGTATCGGAATGCTCAACCCTACTTGTAACATCTGAGGCTGAAAAATTAACAGATACAATAACATTTTTAAATTATCTGCCCTTGTAATGTATTTTAAAAATAAAAACCGTACACCAGCAATATATTACTTTTTTCACCTGTTATAGGGGTATAGAACACCAATACAAATTGTATGTAGCTCAAATAAGAATTTAATATTACAAGGGTTCATACATAGAAAGCTGTATGACATATGTCTGACAATCATTTGCATTTATTTGGCACACTGCAATGGAAGGAACAAAAGGGACACATATTAAGTAGTTCACCTACGCATTTATTGTCTCCGGCAAAATGTAAAACTTTAATTTGGCGAACATTGCAGTAGGACCTAAATATCACACCAACACAGACGGCACCTGAACATTCATCATAACAGGACCTTCAGTTGGTCCCTGCCCTGTGTGATTCCCGTATATATGGGATGGAGCGTTTGGAAATTATCATATCCCACAGTGGCCTCCTCTGTTCCTTTTGAGTTATGTTCCTTAAGGTTTGAGAAACACCCATTGCAGGCTCGAAACGTTACCTCTACATGTTTTTAGTCTGTGGAGTTTTTAAGTTACACTTTTTGAACTTGCATTGATATTTTTTTGTTTTTGGCGCCTGTTTTGACAATTATACAGGAGCTAAATATTACATGTGCTTGGATTTCTCACATAGCATTGGGGGTTCAACAGGAATAACTGATTTATTCAACACATTTCGGGTTCACATATAAGGGTACAGGGACATTATAACACATTGTTGTTGGTACATACTGAGTAATCAAACAGTATTGTAAGCGGTTTAAAGTCGTTACTTACTAATGCGTTCTTGCTCCTCCCTAGACCTGTCGCTAAAATCCGGGAACATCTGTCCACATATTCTCCTCCAAGCCGCGTCCTTCCGCGACCGGTTCGAATAATTTGGATCACGCTGGTCCCAAAGTTCTGGCCTCTCCTGGACCAGAACGATCAACATCTCCACATTGATGTGACTGGCCATGGTTCTGGACTCCGTGGAGGCGGTTTCCTGTTTGGGTTTGAATTTTCGTAGGCTAATTAGCATGTCAGCCCTTCCTGGCAATTATCCTGATGCAATTTCCTGACACCTGGATAGTGGTGCGATTTAATCGTAAGTCACACGTGCGGTCCGTTTGTAATCCGATTTTTCATCGCTCCCATAGACTTGCATTGGCGATAGTCGACCCACAATCGGTGACAATCGCAGCATGCTGCGATTGCACACGGACGATTAAAACGGACCACAAAAAATCGGATACTGGGAGCTGCTCCATAGATTAACATAGGGCAGACTGCAATGCGATATTTCATCGTATTGCAGTCGTCCGATTCTGTCGCCAGTGTGACGCCGGCCTTACAAATGGGATTGGGACCATCAGTTGTGTTGTGCAGAAGTCTTGCGTATACACAGCTGATAGTCCTACTGAATAGACTGTTAGAATTTGTATTATGGCAAGAAAAGAGCAGCTAAGTAAAAAAAATGAGTGGCCATCATTACTTTAAGAAATGAAGGTCAGTCAGTCCGAAAAATTGGGAAAACTCTGAAAGTGTCCCCACGTGCAGTTGCAAAAACCATCAAGCACTACAAAGAAACTGGCTCACATGGGGACCGCCCCAGGAAAGGAAGACCAAGAGTCACCTCTGCTTCTGAGGATAAGTTTATCCAAGTCACCAGCCTCAGAAATCGCAGGTTTACAGCAGCTCAGATTAGAGACCAGGTCAATGCCACACAGAGTTCTAGCAGCAGACAAATCTCTACAACAACTGTTAAGAGGAGACTTTGTTCAGCAGGCCTTCATGGTAAAATAGCTGCTAGGAAACCACTGCTAAGGACAGACAACAAGCAGAAGAGACTTGTTTGGGCTAAAGAACACAAGCAGTGGACATTAGACCAGTGGAAATCTGTGCTTTGGTCTGATGAGTCCAAATTTGAAATCTTTGGTTCCAACCACTGTGTCTTTGTGCGAAGCAGAAAAGGTGAACGGATGGACGCTACATGCCTGGTTCCCACTGTGATGCATGGAGGAGGAGGTGTGATGGTGTGGGGGTGCTTTGCTGGTGACACTGTTGGGGATTTATTCAAAATTGAAGGCATACTGAACCAGCATGGCTACCACAGCATCTTGCAGCGCATGCTAGTCCATCCGGTTTGCGTTTAGTTGGACCATCATTTATTTTTCAACAGGACAATGACCCCAAACACACCTCCAGGCTGTGTAAGGGCTATTTGACCAAGAAGGAGAGTGATGGGGTGCTACGCCAGATGACCTGGCTTCCACAGTCATCAGACCTAAACCCAATTGAGATGGTTTGGGGTGAGCTGGACCGCAGAGTGAAGGCAAAAGGGCCAACAAGTGGTAAGCATCTCTGGGAACTCCTTCAAGAATGTTGGAAGACCATTCCCGGTGACTACCTCTTGAAGCTCATCAAGAGAATGCCAAGAGTGTGCAAAGCACTCATCAAAGCAAAAGGTGGCTACTTTGAAGAACCTAGAATATAAGACACAATTTCAGTCGTTACACAGTTTTTTGTTAAGTATATAATTCCACATGTGTTAATTCATAGTTTTGATGCCTTCAGTGTGAATGTACAATTTTCATTGTCATGAAAATACAGAAAAACTTTAAATAAGAAGGTGTGTCCAAACTTTTGGTCTGTACTGTGTGTATATATATATATATATATATATATATATATCATTGACACACATATACATATATATATTTCATAGAGAGAGAGATAGCAGAATAGCCGATAATTCAATTGTCGGCTTTTGTAAAATCATTGCAGAACCCGACAGGATATGACACATGGTTTACATACAGTAAACCATTGCATATCATTTCGATTTATGCCCCTGACTACTAATGTTATTAGTGTATGTGTGTAAAAATTTGGAAATATAGGTGCTAAATTAAAGAGTTTATTCATGGAAAAAAATTGCGTTGGCTCCCGCACAATTTTCTTCGCCAGAGAGGGAAAGCCAGTGACTGAGGGCAGATATTACAAGCCTAGAAAGGGACCATTGTTATTGCCCCCCCGGCTCAAAACATCTGCCCCCAGCCACCCCAGAAAAGGCGCATTTGTAAGATGCGCCAATTCTGGCACTTCGCCTCTCTCTTACCATTGCCCTGCAGCAATTGCCCTGTGGCATATGGGGTAATAAGGGGTTAATGTCACCTTGCTATTGTAAGGTGACATTAAGCTAGGTTAATATTGGAGAGGTGTCAATAAGACACCTATCCATTATTTATCTTAGTTTGAAAGGGTTAAAAAACACGCACACATTAAGAATAAAGTCTTTTAATGAAATAATAAAACACACAGGTTTTCCATCTTTATTACACTCCCAAACCATTCGAAGCCATCGTTCTCCTGTAAAAAATACAAAATAAAAAGCAACAATATACCCATAACTGTCCGCCGTACAGTCAAGTCCCACGCCGCAATTCTCTCAAGGGTTAATAGTTACACCGTAGTGGCGGTAATTAATGCGATCACCTCTACTGTAAACCACTGAATGAATGAATGAATGAATGAGAAGCATGTGCACAGCGGTTTTTTTTTTACATAGGTTATAATGGTACTGTACAACGCAGCAGAAACTGCTGCAGATCCGCAGGGCCAAATCCGCTGCGAATCCGCAGCAGAATCCGCAACTTGTGCACAGATCCTTAGTCATTTTCCTGTCAGAAAAAGAAATAAAGAAAACTTGGAGCCCGATTTATCATTTGCTGTATTCCTAAAAACATTTTCTTTTTTTGACTTGTGGTTTTCGCTGTCGATTTATCAAAATGGCTCAGGCAATTCATGAATTTTTTGCAAATCCCAAAATTATTTTCTTCTATCTTTAACTGTTTTACGACATAACATCATTGCTGTTGGGGACAGGAGCAGAGTTGTTCAAAATTTTGTGACTTGTACAGTTTATGAATGCGTCCATAATATCTGGAAAAGGCACATTGAGATAAAATCCGAAAACTGAAAATAAACGCAAGCGACAACTTGAAAAAAGGCCCAAATCGTTTCATGAATTTGTCACAAACCACAAAGTCACTAATTTATTGGTATTCAAGCAAAAATCTGACAGAAATGCAATGATGAATCAGGTCCATGGTGACAACATGAAGGTCTCAATTCATCAAGACCAGCGTGAGCAATGATGATTAGGCTTGGTGGAGTAAGACGCTCCTGATTCATTAAGATGCGCTACTGACTGGAATAAAATTTCTGGAGACCACACCACAGTTTTTCATGAATTAGATTATTTGTGGCATAACGCCCCCATACCACCCCAGCCTATCCCTCTTTGGCAGAGCTGTGGGTAAAAATGAGTGAAAACACCAAAAGTGGCAATTTTTTTTGATCAACCTCAAGTTGAGCAAAATTTTCGCAACTTATCAAATTGTTTTATGTCATAAGTCTGATAAAAACACTTTGATGAATCACAGCTGAAGTGACAAGTAAATCGGTTTGAGGTGAAACAAACTCAATTTGAAATTTTGCAAGATAAATTTGGAATTGAATTAGGAATCTACATTTTTGGTGTCTTGCTTCCAGTGAATCTAGGTGTTCTATTTCTTGTTTATGCCTCTGACACGATTGTGGTAACGGGTTACTTTATTGTGTGCACGTTCTCCAGCCACATTACATCAATGCTTCCTGTCTGCTGCTCTTACCAACGAGTCCCTCCTCTCTATCCTCTGAATACATCCAGGTAGTGAGACCCCTAGAGGCAGCTCAGCATATAACATATTGCTACACTAGGAATAACTATTTTGCTGTGACATAAAGGGCCAAGAAGGCATTGACTCAGGCAGCCCGCTCCGTTCCAGTCTTCTCCTGAATGGTCACTGGCTCAAAGGTATCTTCTGCACCAACAAGGCCCCATGATGTCATGATGTGCATCGCCACATTAATATCATGGGAGGCCAGAAGAGCTTAAGTTGTTTTTGAAGTGACCACACCAGTCAATGTACAGAAGAAGATGACTGGCTCTGCACAATAGGATAGTAGAGGCGCAAATGACTAAAAAAATGTTTTGTTCTGTTTGGGGGTCTGGAGAGACTTCAGAGAATTACATTCACTTAGCAAAACAATAAGTGCAAGTCAAGTTTCCCACCATAATTTGAGCAATTTTGTCAAAATCAAATTTCGGCAACACATGCTTGGCCACCATGATGAGGACAGGGGCCCAGCACCATATTCCAGTCGCTGGCAATGTCTGATTGACAGGGGCTCTATTAGATGTTGTCAGAGCTCCAGACACCTGCCGGTAGGTTGTGAAAGTATGATCCGTTGTGAGTGACCAAATGCAAAAGTGTGAGGCAGAGCCTTTAGGATGCAGTAAGGGGGATAGCAGCCAACTTCTCCTGCTACTGGATTTCAATAGGATTTTCTATGTCTGCTGACACTGAAGTAACAGAAAATTTCTAATCAATCACACTGATCTCCCAAGAGGATGAAATTGGCCTGAGCTTCACGTTTACACTCACAGATACTTTGTTAAGATTCAACCAATTTTCCTCTGCCGTGATCTTAAATAAATCCAATAATGGAGCTGTCTTTCCGTTTATTGTTCCGATGCTGCTTATTCCCTTCCCAATATACGATGTAATAATATACGATTTATTGGGTCAACATGGTACCTTAATGAGTCTGCATGTAGGGAGCGGACTCAGGAGCTGTAACAGCAGTGACTGGAGGGAGAGCTGATCACTGATGTTTAAACATTTAACTGCTGCTGTCAATCGCTAACAGTGGAATTTACATGGATGGATTGCCAGTGTGCATAAGCATCAGCTCCCATCGGACCCCCTGCGATATGATCATGGGGTACTAATGAGTTCTTATGGAAAGTTGGGGGCCTGCAAGTGTCCCATGACTGCCCAGCCTGCAGTGGAACGTCATAGTAGTTTTACATGTACTCATAGGCTTGTATGGGTCCAACTGCAGCATGCTGCGATTTTTATCTCAAGCTGAATTGGCATGAGAAAAAGAAGAGGATCTGCATTACCCTATAGTATAACGTTGGTTCGAATGCTATCAGATAAATTATTGGATATCACCTGTCCGATGTATACCCAGTGGGAGCGAGCCTTTAGGGAAAGTGGGCGCTCCTCTGTATGGGGGAGTCAGGAGAGAGAGGCACTAGCTTAACCATTGGCCGAAAGCCATCTTTCAATCAACAGCTATCTAAAGTGTATGGAGGGTTTTTGCGAGAATGGTCAACCATTTAATCTGTATGGGGGTCTCCCGACTCTACCTTACAGATGATATAAGAGTGAGATGGATCTCACTGAGTTTCAATGGTCAATCCTTTTGTTCCCAGGGTGATAAGTCACTGCTAGAGGAGTCTGGCAGCGACTTACTCCCCTTTTCACATACACATTGTACTATGAGGAAGGGCACATAATGTGCCAGACTTGCGTTGGTGATACAGATTCTCTCTGGTTTTGCTTTAATTTTGTTTTAATGATTTACAAATAAAGCATTGAAGGTAATGTCATACGATTGTGTGGCCAGACCTACCATCTGTTGGGGTCAGGAGAGAACCCAGTCTAGGATGTACGACCAGCTTTATGTCATTCATCTATTACTCTTACCATGTGATACTTCATAAACTGAGTAATTTTAGGTCTTCAGAAAATCCACTTGTTGATCCTCTGCAAATCCACGAGCTCTCTCATCACATCTCAGGAGCTGTCATTAATTACCAACCTGTGGACATTAAGGGAAAAGGACGTTTTAAGAAGGTCCTTTAATGTACCCAGATCCATTTACACAGTCATTAGTCAATTTCCTGCCGAGGCTCATTTACTGGGAGTTATTAATCAGCAGCATGAGATAAGACGACGAAAATCAGGCACAGACACACGTGACCGGAAAGTCAAGTGTCCAAGACTGAACTACTTTATTATCAAAAATCCTAATGTTTTCTACAAAAACAGGAACTGGCTTTGTCTAAAAGTAATTCACAACATCGTAAAGTACAATTTCACATATATAGCTAAAACAAAAAAAATCATTCCCATCTCAATAACGGTAAAATAAATATGAGGGCCACTATCTAATAGCTAGGATCTGTCCACATTATCAACCCTCTGGAATATTACTTTTTACTAGTATAATACTGCCCCCTATGTACAAGTATATAACTACTATAATACTGCACCTATGTACAAGAATTTAACTACTATAACACTGCCCCCTATGTACAAGAAAATAACTACTATAATACTGCCCCTATGTATAAGAATATTATTATTATAATACTGCCCCATGTACAAGACTATAACTACTATAATACTGCCCCCTATGTACAAGAATATAACTACTATACTACTGCTCCTATATACAAGAATATAACTACTGTAATAGTGCACACTATGTACAAGAAGATAACTATTATAATACTGCCTCCTATGTACAAGACTATAATTAATATAATACTGTCCCTATGTAAAAGAATATAACTACTATAATACTGCCCCTATGTACAAGAATATAACTACTATAATAATGACTCCTATGTACAAGTATATAACTACTATAATACTGCCCCTATGTACAAGAATATAACTACTATAATACTGCCCCTATGTACAAGTATATAACTACTACAATACTGCCTCCTATGTACAAGAATATAACTACTATAATACTGCTCCTATGTACAAGAATATAACTACTATAATACTACTCCTTATGCACAAGGACATAACTACTATAATATGGCCCCTATGTATAAGAATATAACTACTGTAATAGTGCACACTATGTACAAGAAGATAACTATTATAATACTGCCTCCTATGTACAAGACTATGACTACTATAATACTGCACACTATGTACAAGACTATAATTAATATAATACTGCCCCTATGTACAAGAATATAACTACTATAATACTGCCCCTATATACAAGAATATAACAACTATAATACTGCCCCTATGTACAAGTATATAACTACTACAATACTGCCTCCTATGTACAAGAATATACCGTAACTATTATAATACTACCCCTTATGCACAAGGACATTACTATAATATTGTCACGCTGTCTAGCAGATGTATAAATATATAATGTCAGTAATCTATCAAGTGGGACAACATTCTATATAACATATAAATAGGTAACATTAACATGTATATATAGCATAGTATTACCTGACA
Source organism: Oophaga sylvatica (assembly GCA_033576555.1). Taxonomy (NCBI): domain Eukaryota; kingdom Metazoa; phylum Chordata; class Amphibia; order Anura; family Dendrobatidae; genus Oophaga; species Oophaga sylvatica. The sequence continues at coordinate 102,386,085 of JARQOD010000003.1, forward strand.
TAATATCCTGTGGGTCAATACTGAATCCTTTTCACGCTGTCTCTGGCTAGAGGTGGACCGGGGACTATGCTGACCCTAAACTGGGGTCCTGACTAGTCCCTCTACCTGGAGGTACTGTTAATGGTACAGAGGTCCAGGCCACCAGGTAAACCCTGTCTCCTATAAATCCCTGACCACTGTAATCTAGTCCTTAGAAGGACCCTGATTACCACCATAGGGAATGGACAGGTAAAGGTTAACAAACAGTATAGACAAACGAGACAGACAGGGGATAAAGTAAATACTGTCTTGCATACAACATTAAAACACAGAGGGAACACCAAAGGTCTAGGAGATAAACTATAAGCAAGGTGAGGAGAAACAACAAAAGAGCTCTTAGCCTAAGTCTTCTCAGAACCGATCCTATCTGCAGTCTGTATGAATGCTTTCACAGGCATCTAACCAGCAGACTGGCAGCTATATAAAGGAAGCTAATTAGAACATAATCAAAAGCAGCCGGGCGAGGCTGGACCTAGTCTTAGCAAAGAGCTAGGTAAAATTAACTCCCTCATTACCAAACACAAAGAAACAGCAACTCAGCTGCGAGAAGTCAGAATGTGCAATCGCGACAATCTTCGTGGCGATGCACCCATGACAGTACCCCCCTTCTACGAGGGGCCTCCGGACCCTCAGGGCCAGGTCTGTCCGGGTAAGTCGTGTGGAAGGTCCGAACCAATCGATCTGCGTTAATCTCAGACGCAGAGACCCACGTCCTCTCCTCAGGACCATATCCCTTCCAATGAACCAAATACTGAAGGGATCGGCGATTCAGACGTGAGTCAATGATCTTCAACACTTGAAATTCTAAGTTACCATTGACCACCACTGGAGGAGGAGGTAGAAGTGACGGTATAACTGGCGCCACGTACCTCTTAAGCAACGATTTGTGGAATACATTATGGATTTTAAACGTAGGAGGGAGGTCCAGACGAAATGCCACAGGATTAATTATAGAACTGATCCTGTATGGACCGATGAACCTGGGACCCAGTTTCCAGGAGGGAACTTTGCGTTTTATATTCTTGGTAGACAACCACACCAGATCGTTCACACTTAGGTCCGGACCAGACACTCTCCTCCTATCAGACCTCGGCTTGAAACAGTTCCCCATAGCACTCAGACCATTCAGCACTCCTCTCCAAACTGAAGCAAGTAACGACGAGAATCGTTCCTCCTCAGGAACCCCAGATGGACGGGTATGTGGGGTCTTAGAGCGAGCACAAACTCCACAGGACGCGACAAAAGTTATTACCTCTTTATTTAAATTAGGCCACCAAAACCGGCGAGAAAGGAGATCCACAGTTGCTTTACTCCCTGGATGTCCTGCTAAAGCAGAACTATGATGTGCCTCGATAACTTTTTGTCTTAACTGATTAGGAACAAACAGTTTCCCTGGAGGTCCTACAGGGGCGTCCCCCTGAGCCTCCAACACCTCCTCCTCAAGCTCAGAGCACACAGCTGACACCACCACTCCTTCCTGAAGGATAGGAACCGGGTCATCCGTCTTTCCGGCCCCTGGGAAACTACGAGATAAGGCATCAGGAAGCAATTTTATTGAGCAGTCATACGTGCGATGAGGAGGTAACTTTTGACACCCCTCCTCTGAGAACATCTCCCCAAAGTCCTCCAGAAAAGGAGGCAAAGTCCTAGGCACGACCGCACCGATGACCGTGTTCATGCAGTTATTCTTGCAAAATTCACCCCACTGGCTTATCTTTCTGGATTGCCAATCAATCACTGGGTTATGTTTAGCCAACCAGGGAAGTCCCAACACAATAGGAGTAGGAAGACCCTCCAACACATAACAAGACAACTGTTCTTTATGTATTGCCCCTACTCGAAGGTCTATGTTATGAACAGCTTGTACAAAGCTACCTTGACCGAGAGGTCTGGCGTCAATAGAAAGTATAGGGATCGGTTTGGCCAATACACTCAGTTGCATACCTTGCACCTGGGCAAACCGAGCGTCCACCATATTAGCCCCAGACCCACTATCAAGAAGAACAGAAATCCTCTCAACTCTCGCACCAACCACCACCTCCGCAGGCACGAGAAATTGAGACGGACCTGGGGACGAAATACCTACTCCCAGGTTGTCGTCCACCACACAACCTGGGATTAACAGTTTTTTGGTGACTTTTTTGCTCAATGAGGCACGGGAGGGACACCCCCCAACAAAATGTCCCTTTCTCCCGCAGAAGAAACACCTTCTTGTCTTGCGGCGCACCGCCGATTCCCTCCTACAAAATGATGTCCCACCCAACTGCATAGGTTCCTCAGAACAGACCAGGGGAACCTCCATATAAGGGACTTTAGTAGTGGGTGGAGTAATAACAGGGGGCAGAGTTACCTCGCACCTCCCCCGAAGCCGTCTATCAATATGAATAGCAAGGGCCATAGCAGCCTCCAGTGACGGAGGAGAATCATACTGAGCCAAAACATCTTTTAATTTGTCAGATAACCCTTGACAAAACTGGCTCCTAAGAGCTGGGTCATTCCACTGAGTATCTGTGGCCCATCTACGGAACTCAGAAGAAAATTCCTCCGCCGGACGATCTCCCTGCTGTATCCTACGTAACTTCGTTTCAGCAAGGGAGACCCGATCCGGGTCATCATACACCAGCCCCAGGGCAGCAAAAAATCGATCTACTGACTGGAGGGCCGGGGAGCCCAGAGGAAGAGAGAACGCCCAGGATTGAGGGTCCCCTTGTAAGAGCGAGATGACAATTCCCACCCTCTGCTCCTCACTCCCCGATGACCGAGGCCGTAGCCAAAGTGCAATTTACATGCCTCCCGGAAGGTAAAAAATTTGTCCCGCCCACCAGTGAACCTGTCCGGGAGAGCAACCTTAGGTTCAGATCTGGTTTGCTCCGGGGGGGACAAAACCTTGGACTTAATGTCCGTAAACTCCATGGACAATTTCTGCAACTGCAGGGCAAGCTGGGCTACTGGATCCATGGTAGCTGGGGAGAATCTATAGTTTGGCCGGTGAAAATGTCACGCTGTCTAGCAGATGTATAAATATATAATGTCAGTAATCTATCAAGTGGGACAACATTCTATATAACATATAAATAGGTAACATTAACATGTATATATAGCATAGTATTACCTGACATAATATCCTGTGGGTCAATACTGAATACTTTTCACGCTGTCTCTGGCTAGAGGTGGACCGGGGACTATGCTGACCCTAAACTGGGGTCCTGACTAGTCCCTCTACCTGGAGGTACTGTTAATGGTACAGAGGTCCAGGCCACCAGCGTAAACCCTGTCTCCTATAAATCCCTGACCACTGTAATCTAGTCCTTAGAAGGACCCTGATTACCACCATAGGGAATGGACAGGTAAAGGTTAACAAACAGTATAGACAAACGAGACAGACAGGGGATAAAGTAAATACTGTCTTGCATACAACATTAAAACACAGAGGGAACACCAAAGGTCTAGGAGATAAACTATAAGCAAGGTGAGGAGAAACAACAAAAGAGCTCTTAGCTTAAGTCTTCTCAGAACCGATCCTATCTGCAGTCTGTATGAATGCTTTCACCGGCATCTAACCAGCAGACTGGCAGCTATATAAAGGAAGCTAATTAGAACATAATCAAAAGCAGCCGGGCGAGGCTGGACCTAGTCTTAGCAAAGAGCTAGGTAAAATTAACTCCCTCATTACTAAACACAAAGAAACAGCAACTCAGCTGCGAGAAGTCAGAATGTGCAATCGCGACAATCTTCGTGGCGATGCACCCATGACAAATATGGCCCCTATGTATAAGAATATAACTACTATACTACTGCCCCCTATGTACAACAATAATATTATTATAATACTGCTCCCTATGTACAAGATTATAATTACTATGATACTGCTCCTATGTACAAGAATATAGGTATACAAGTATAGCTGGAGCTTCCTGCTGTTTCCACCTGATAGAGCCAACTATCATTCGTGAGAGAGGAGGCTATGTGTGCTGCTTTGTCCGCTGCTATCTCCCTATACTGATCCCCCACCATTACTATCAGTGTAGGAAAATATCAGCAGAAAACAAATTTATACAGTATCTGCTCTCCTCTAAAATCCACAAGTATACATAATTTACATTTGCTTCAGTATCCAGCAACCATAAACTTTCTAGTTTATCCCAGGCCTGAAACATTACAAGACCATGAGCCCATACTGGACACAGACAAGGCAGCATACAGTGCCTTGTGAAAGTATTCAGCCCCCTGGAACTTTTCAACCTTTTCCCACATATCATGCTTCAACCATGAAGAGACCAAATGTAAATTTTTGGTGACGAATCAATGACAAGTGGGACACAATTGTGAAGTTGAATGAAATTTATTGTTTTTTAAAATTTTTGTGGAAATACAAAAACTGAAAAGTGGGGCGTGCAATATTATTCTGCCCCTTTAACTTAATACTTTGTTGCACCACCTTTTCCTGTGATTACAGCTGCAAGTCGCTTGCGGTATGTCTCTATATGTTTTGTACATTGAGAGTCTGAAATTCTTGCCCATTCTTCCTTGGCAAACAGCTCGAGCTCAGTGAGGTTGGATGGAGATCATTTGTGGACAGCAGTTTTCAGCTCTTTCCACAGATTCTCGATTGGATTCAGGTCTGGACTTTGACTTGGCCATTCTAACACCTGGATACGTTTATTTGTGAACCATTCCATTGTAGATTTTGCTTTATGTTTGAGATCATTGTCTTGTTGGAAGACAAATCTCCGTCCCAGTCTCAGGTCTTTTGCAGACTCCAACAGGTTTTCTTCAAGAATGGTCCTGTATTTGGCTCCATCCATCTTCCCATCAATTTGAACCATCTTCCCTGTCCCTGCTGAAGAAAAGCAGGCCCAAACCATGATGCTGCCATCGCCATGTTTTACAGTGGGGATGGTGTGTTCAGGGTGATGAGCTGTGTTGCCTTTACGCCAAACATATCGTTTGGCATTGTTGCCAAAAAGTTCGATTTTGGTTTCATCTGACCAGAGCACCTTCTTCCACATGTTTGGTGTGTCTCCCAGGTGGCTTGTTGCAAACTTTAAATGACACTTTTTATGGATATCTTTGAGAAATGGCTTTCTTCGTGCCACTCTTCCATATAGGCCAGATTTATTAAGTGTATGACTGATTGTTGTCCTATGGACAGACTGTCCCACCTCAGCTGTAGATCTCTGCAGTTCATCTAGAGTGATCATGAGCCTCTTGGCTGCATCTCTGATCAGTCTTCTCCTTGTTTGAGATGAAAGTTAAGAGGGACGGCCAGGTCTTGGTAGATTTGCAGTGGTATGATACTCCTTCCATTTCAATATGATTGCTTGCACAGTGCTCCTTGGGATGTTTAAAGTTTTGGAAATCATTTTGTATCCAAACTGACTTTAAACTTCTCCACAACAGTATCAAGGACCTGCCTGTTGTGTTCCTTGGTCTTCATGATGTTCTCTGTGCTTTAAACAGAACCCTGAGACTATAACAGAGCAGGTGCATTTATATGGAGACTTGATTATACACAGATGGATTATATTTATCATCATTAGTCATTTAGGACAACATTGGATCATTCAGAGATCCACAATGAACTTCTGGAGTGAGTTTGCTGCACTGAAAGTAAAGGGCTGAATAATATTGCACGCCCCACTTTTCAGTTTTTGTATTTCCACAAAAATTTAAAATAACCAATTTCGTTCAACTTCACAATTTGTCCCACTTGTTGTTGATTCTTCACCAAAAATTAACATTTGGTATCTTTATGTTTGATGCATGATACTGTATGTGGGAAAAGGTTTAAAAGTTCCAGGGGGCCAAATACTTTCGCAAGGCAATGTATCTAAGGGCCTAATTGGACTAAAAATGCCTGTACAGTCATGGCCAAAAGTTTTGAGAATGACACAAATATTATATTTTCACATGATCTGCTGCCCTCTGGTTTTTATGTGTGTTTGACAGATGTTTTTATCACAGACCGAAATATAATAATTGCAAACATATGAGTAACAAAAGCTTATATTGACAGTTAAAATGAGTTAATGCAGCAAGTCAATATTTGCAGTGTTGACCCTTCTTCTTCAGGACCTCTGCAATTCTCCCTGGCATGCTCTCAATCAACTTCTGGACCAAATCCTGACTGATAGCAGTCCATTCTTGCACAATCAATGCTTTCATTTTGTCAGAATTTTAGGTTTTTGTTTGTCCACCCGTCTCTTGATGATTGATCACAAGTTCTCAATGGGATTAAGATCTGGGGAGTTTCCAGGCCATGGACCCAAAATCTCTATGTTTTGTTCCCTGAGCCATTTAGTTATCACCTTTGCTTTATGGCAAGGTGCTCCATCATGCTGGAAAAGGCATTGTTGATCGCCAAACTGCTCTTGGAGGGTTGGGAGAAGTTGCTCTTGGAGGACATTCTGGTACCATTCTTTATTCATGGCTGTGTTTTTAGGCAAGACTGTGAGAGAGCCAATTCCCTTGGCTGAGAAGCAACCCCACACATGAATGGTTTCAGGATGCTTAACAGTTGGCATGAGACAAGACTGGTGGTAGCGCTCACCTTGTCTTCTCCGAATGAGGCGTTTTCCTGATGTCCCAAACAATCGAAAAGGGGATTCATCAGAGAAAATAACTTTACCCCAGTCCTCAGCAGTCCACTGTCTGTACCTTTTGCAGAATATCAGTCTGTCCATGATGTTTTTTCTGGAGAGAAGTGGCTTCTTTGCTGCCCTCCTTGAGACCAGGCCTTGCTCCAAGAGTCTCCGCCTCACAGTGCGTGCAGATGCACTCACACCTGCCTGCTGCCATTCCTGAGCAAGCTCTGCACTGCTGATAGCCCGATCCCGCAGCTGAAACACTTTTAAGAGACGGTCCCTGGCACTTGCTGGCCTTTCTTGGCGCCCTGAAGCCTTTTTGGCAACAATGGAACCTCTCTCCTTGAAGTTCTTGATGATGCGATAGATTGTTGACTGAGGTGCAATCTTTCTAGCTGCGATACTCTTCCCTGTTAGGCCATTTTTGTGCACTGCAATGATGACTGCACGTGTTTCTTTAGAGATAACCATGGTTAACAGAAGAGAAACAATGATGCCAAGCACCAGCCTCCTTTTAAAGTGTCCAGTGGTGTCATTCTTACTTAATCATGACAGATTGATCTCCAGCCATGTCCTCATCAACACCCACACCTGTGTTAATGGAGCAATCACTGAAAAGAGGTTAGCTGGTCCTTTTAAGGCAGGGCTGCAATGATGTTGAAATGTGTTTTGGGGGATAAAGTTCATTTTCTAGCCAAATATTGACTTTGCAAGTAATTGCTGTTAAGCTGATCACTCTTTATAACATTCTGGAGTATATGCAAATTGCCATTAGAAAAAGTGAAGCAGTAGACTTTGTAAAAATTAATATTTGTGTCGTTCTCAAAACTTTTGGCCATGACTGTAATGTGCACAGGGCAGTAGTCATGGGTGAGCGGCTGCTATGTTCCCACATCCTGGCACCTTACAAATAAATGGTGTCCTGATTCTCCTGTGCTATGTGTGTGGTGCATAATGCTCATGTTTTGGTTGCAGGCCTCTGCTGTCTCTGATTCTTCAACTTCAGGAACCGCCGCACACACATCAGGGGACATCAAATTCATTTTATAATAAAGAAGTTTACTTTACTGTCTATTTTCATCATATTGAAACACGCAGTATTGGGCACAAACTTTTCCATTTTTAAAATCCATAGCACATCATGTTCTGATATCCGCTGTTCACTCGCCCTGAGCGATCCCTTTCTGCTCTGAACCCTGGGATACTCCGTCTGGCTCTGCAGCTACCATGAGTCCCATCACAACTCCCGTATGTGATTCCCCATCTGACTTCCTCTCCTAAGAAGATATTGAGGCACGCTTCTCAGTGCCTCAGTTGGACCATAGGCTCCGGATGTTCTAGGAATGTCGGCTCCGAGTTTATGGCTGACGTTCTCTTGCTGCAGAATGGGATGAAACTGATAGGGAGGAGACACAGATTAGATAGTAAACTTTTTGACAGTGAGGGTCATCAATTTGTGGAACAGTCTGCCATGAGAGGTGGTGAGTTCTCCTTCAATGGAAGTCTTCAAACAGAGACTGAACAGACATCTGTCTGTGATAGTTTAGTGAATCCTGCATTGAGCAGGGAGTTGTACATGATGACCCTGGAGGTCCCTTCCAACTCTAACACTCTGATTCTATGAACAGCCCATGCTGCTCGTACTCTCAGACCTCCAAATACTGCTCTCTCTCCATCTAATCTCTTACTCTCACCGCACTAACCATGAAGTGTACCTCTTGGTTACTGGCCCTGCCCCTCCTACACTGGGGCTGTTCCTGAACACATTAAATGTTTCTATCCTAAACCTGTCTAGTTCCTGAATTCATTGTGGCCACCACTGCACTATACCTAATCCTATCTTATAGTTACCGTAAATCTAAACATATGTCCTATGAACTAATCTTATCCTTTTCCTATAGCTAATACATTTACCAGCACACATTGAGTCATTCACATATTATAGCAATACATTAACTGTGCACCGTAGTGCCTATAAGGTTCTATGCATAATAAAACACTTTTCCTTATATACAGGTTAAAACCATTTTTCTAATCAAGGCAGAAGCACATGACCGTCCCAGTCACCCTCTTCCATGCATAGGAGGAATGCATTTTGTTTTAGAGGATGGTTTTTAAAGAAAGCCTGTAATGTGGTTATCTTATGGGATGCTGAATCTCTTCATAATATTCTTGGAATTGTAAAAAAAAAAAGTGTGAATTTTCATTAAATAAAATTAATTTTTTTTTGTAAATATACAGCATACATTAACGTTCTACTGATTTCATATTCGCGGCGCGGCACAATTAACACTGCGGATTTGGTTCCAGTGCTCAGGGTTGAAATAACGGGCACAGAGACCGGTGCTGATGCTAAATCAACGATTTTACTCTCTTCTTCAACGGACCGAGGCACATCAGTTACATCACAGTCCACACAGCATTCCTCCTGCTCTTTCCCTTTCTTACTTTCTTCGCCCTCATGCGCATTACGGGGTAATAGCGCCCTAGGCGGTACCGCAGCTTCACTACTGTAGGACCTCAGTACATAGGGGATCCCGCTCATCCACTTCGCCAGCTTCAGCCCTATTGAGAATCTTCCACATCATGAATATTCTGCGCCCTGCACGACTTTTGGACCAGGTCTCCTCCGTTCCTGCTGCTGACGTGAACTGAACCTTCCCCAGGTACTCCGGTCTTATCCAGCACCCATTTGACTGAGCCCATGCTTCTCTCCTTAAACAATGTTACGCAGCTGCCATGTCGTCCTGGGCATAGAGCCCTTCTGGACTTGTCGGGCGTGCTCGCCCTTCTGAGCTATTCCTATCACCTACACTAACTTAACCCACAGCAGCTCCTCCTACAGTTAACTTTGTGTGCTCTTACTAAACCATCTAGAACAGTGGTTCTCAACCTTTCTAATGCCGTGACCCCGCAATACAGTTCCTCATGTTGGGGTGACCCCCAAACCAAAAAATAATTACAGTCCTCCATACAATATTATGGGCATCACATAGTCCTCCATACAGTATTATGGGCCAAATATAATGCTCCATAAAGAATACTGGTCCCCATATAATGCTCCATACAAAATATGGAGCTCTCCTCTGCACTGTGCTGCGTTCTGCACTGTTACGGCTCAGGAAAGGGCACTGTGGAAAGACTCCCCATTATCATCATCATTGACTCCCCATCATCATCATCTCCTCCCCATCATCATTGCCTCCCCATCATCATTATCATTTCCTCCCCATCATCATCATTGCCTGCCCATCATCATTGGCTCCCCATCATCATCGCCTCCCCATCATCATTGGCTCCCCATCATCATCATTGCCTTCCCATCATCATTGGCTCCCCATCATCATCATCATTGCCTGCTCATCATCATTGGCTCCCCATCATCAACGCCTCCCCATCATCATCATCATCATCATCATTGCCTGCCCATCATCATCGTCTCCCCATTATCATCATCTTTGCCTGCCCATCATCATTGGCTCCCCATCATCATCGTTGCCTCCTCACCACCATCATTGCCTCCCCCCATCACCATCACACATACAGCACCACACACAGACAGCACCGCAGCACTCTCACATACACACATGCAGGCAGACACACACACACACACTGATACACACAGACACATACACCTCACATCTCACCAGTCCGGCGCCCGCGCTCTCTGCCACAGCCAGCCGCTGAATGATGACGTCATCCAGCGGCGCTGCTGTGACAGGAAGCGCGGGCGCCCTGCAGGCGCCCCCTGGAGCCAGGAGCTACAGAGGCACGGGGAGAGGTAAGTATTGCGCCGCCTGCTCAGGCCGGGTCCCCCCTCTCCCCGCACAGTGGACTCACCGACCCGCCGCTCAGCTCCGGAGGGTCCCGGGCAGCTGCACTGTGACTCCGTGGGAGGAGGAATTGCTGCTGCTGCCACGCCGCCCCACACACGTGCTGCCTGGGGCGGACCGCCCCCCGCCCGCCCACGCTACGACCGCGCACTACGCCCGCCCACGCTACGCCCTGCTACGCCACTGGGCTAAAGCCATCGGAAATATGCTGCATATATGGCTCCGCTCCCATCCCGTATATATGGCTCCGCTCCCCCCTCCCATCCTGTATACATGGCTCCGCTCCCACCCTCCCATCCTTTATACATGGCTCCGCTCCCATCCTGTATATATGCCTCCGCTCCCCCCTCCCATCCTGTATACATGGCTCCGCTCCCCCCTCCCATCCTGTATACATGGCTCCGCTCCCCCCTCCCATCCTGTATACATGGCTCCGCTCCCATCCTCCCATCCTGTATACATGGCTCCACTCCCATCCTCCCATCCTATATACATGGCTCCGCTCCCCCCTCCCATCCTGTATATATGGCTCCGCTCCCATCCTCCCATCCTGTATATATGGCTCTGCTCCCATCCTCCCATCCTGTATACATGGCTCCGCTCCCATCCTGTATATATGGCTCCGCTCCCCCCTCCCATCCTGTATATATGGCTCCGCTCCCACCCTCCCATCCTGTATATATGGCTCCGCTCCCATCCTCCCATCCTGTATACATGGCTCCGCTCCCATCCTCCCATCCTGTATATATGGCTCCGCTCCCCCTCCCATCCTGTATATATGGCTCCGCTCCCACCCTCCCATCCTGTATATATGGCTCCGCTCCCCCTCCCATCCTGTATACATGGCTCCGCTCCCATCTTCCCATCCTGTATACATGGCTCCGCTCCCATCCTCCCATCCTGTATATATGGCTCCGCTCCCCCTCCCATCCTGTATATATGGCTCCGCTCCCATCCTGTATACATGGCTCCGCTCCCATCCTCCCATCCTGTATACATGGCTCCGCTCCCATCCTCCCATCCTGTATACATGGCTCCGCTCCCATCCTCCCATCCTGTATATATGGCTCTGCTCCCATCCTCCCATCCTGTATACATGGCTCCGCTCCCATCCTGTATATATGGCTCCGCTCCCCCCTCCCATCCTGTATATATGGCTCCGCTCCACCCTCCCATCCTGTATATATGGCTCTGCTCCCATCCTCCCATCCTGTATACATGGCTCCGCTCCCATCCTCCCATCCTGTATATATGGCTCCGCTCCCCCTCCCATCCTGTATATATGGCTCCGCTCCCACCCTCCCATCCTGTATATATGGCTCCGCTCCCCCTCCCATCCTGTATACATGGCTCCGCTCCCATCTTCCCATCCTGTATACATGGCTCCGCTCCCATCCTCCCATCCTGTATATATGGCTCCGCTCCCCCCTCCCATCCTGTATATATGGCTCCGCTCCCATCCTGTATACATGGCTCCGCTCCCATCCTCCCATCCTGTATACATGGCTCCGCTCCCATCCTCCCATCCTGTATACATGGCTCCGCTCCCATCCTCCCATCCTGTATATATGGCTCCGCTCCCATCCTCCCATCCTGTATATATGGCTCCGCTCCCATCCTCCCATCCTGTATATATGGCTCCGCTCCCCCCTCCCATCCTGTATATATGGCTCTGCTCCCCCCTCCCATCCTGTATATATGGCTCTGCTCCCCCCTCCCATCCTGTATATATGGCTCCGCTCCCATCCTCCCATCCTGTATACATGGCTCCGCTCCCCCCTCCCATCCTGTATACATGGCTCCGCTCCCCCTCCCATCCTGTATACATGGCTCCGCTCCCCCCTCCCATCCTGTATACATGGCTCCGCTCCCCCTCCCATCCTGTATACATGGCTCCGCTCCCCCCTCCTATCCTGTATACATGGCTCCGCTCCCATCCTCCCATCCTGTATACATGGCTCCGCTCCCCCCTCCCATCCTTATATACATGGCTCCGCTCCCCCCTCCCATCCTTGTATACATGGCTCCGCTCCCCCCTCCCATCCTGTATACATGGCTCCGCTCCCATCCTCCCATCCTGTATATATGGCTCCGCTCCCCCTCCCATCCTGTATACATGGCTCCGCTCCCCCCTCCTATCCTGTATACATGGCTCCGCTCCCATCCTCCCATCCTGTATATATGGCTCCGCTCCCCCCTCCCATCCTTGTATACATGGCTCCGCTCCCCCCTCCCATCCTTGTATACATGGCTCCGCTCCCCCCTCCCATCCTGTATACATGGCTCCGCTCCCATCCTCCCATCCTGTATATATGGCTCCGCTCCCCCTCCATCCTGTATACATGGCTCCGCTCCCCAGTCCTCCCCCCATCATACTTAACCTCCTCGCTCCGTCCCTGCGTCCCTGTCGGCGGCGTCAGCTTCCTCCTGTGCACAGCGGTGACGTAATACCGCTCATTAAGGACATGAATATGGACGCCACGCCTATGGGAGTGGCGTCACGTCCATATTCATTACCTTAATGAGCGGTTCTACGTCACCGCTGTGCACAGAAGGAAGCTGACGCCGCCGACAGGGACGCAGGGACGGAGCGAGGAGGGTAAGTATGGATGTCTAAAGAAGCCGGCGGCTGCAGCTGTCACTACAGTGCTGCAGCCGCCGGCTCCTTTAAGCGACCCCTGTGTTTTGGTCGTTCGACCCCCGCGGGGGTCACGACCCACAGGTTGAGAACCGCTGATCTAGAACCTTCCTACAGCTACACCTACCAAGGCCCACTAGTGTCCCTTTTCAAAACTACACTTACCCCGAATATAATTACTATACTACAAGTGCCCTCCTCTAATGTTCCCAAAGGATGCACTAACTTTCCTTATTCTATACTGGAATGCAATACAAAAGGCATTAAACACATACATACAGCCTATGCAATTTATACAAATATGTCACAATAAGATACATAACAAATATATACAGATACATATACATAGCAGCATAAACATTTAAAGGGTTAATCCTTTACCCTCCTTACACAGTCACTGTGTACATACATTACATTACTTATCCTGTACTGATCCTGAGTTACATCCTGTATTAGGCTAAGTGCACACGTTCAGGAATATTTGCGTTTTTATGATTTGGTGGCTGAGGAGAGCAGGCAAAAACGGCAATAATTGCAGTACCCTGACTAACCACCACAACTAAAGGCAGCCGTGGAACGTTCCTACGTTGGTCCTTGACGCCTCGTCACAGCCTGAGAGGTTAACTACACCTAAAGATAGAAGGAGGAAAGCTATCTGCCCCGGAGCAGATCCCCAAAGAACATAGGAAGCCCTCAAACATGTAATGGCGGTTAGACAAGAGGAAATACAGACACAGACAGAAAATAGTATGAGCAAACGTTGGGGCCCAATCTGCCTTGACAGAAAATGATAGTAAGGACACTTACTGCAATCCAAAAAACCCTAAAAAATACCAACTCTACTAACTGCAAAAACACCTGAGATCACATGACCTCTACCACCTAAATTAGTTCTCTGGTGTAACAAAACTAAGCCGCAGCCACTGAAAAAACTGGAAAAGGCAAATGAACAAATAACAGTGGTTCAGATAAACTGAGAGGAGCACAAGCCCCGGAGGGGACCTGGCTGACCTCCACAGAAGTGCAGGGAACAATGCAAAAAGCAAGCACAAAAATAAAAGCAGAAAATATCTTATCTGATAGCAGAAGATGCAGGCAAGACTCAGCAAGCTTCCAAGTGAACCAGGAACCACAGTTGAGACAAGAACAATTGATCACCGGCAACCATGATGGGAGGGAACCTCCCTTATATAAGACCAGTCTGTAACTCCTGATTGCCAATCCTCATTGAATGGTTCAGTATTGTTTGTAACCACCAGAGGGAGCTTCTGCTCAGAATTCATTTCTAACACATTCACAACAGTACCCCCCTTGAGGAGGGGTCACCGAACTCTCACTTGGGCAACCAGGTCGGTCAGGATGAGCTCTATGATACGCACGGATCAGTCTCCTAGCATGGATGTCCGAAGCAAACACCCAAGAATTGTCCTCCTGACCATAACCTCTCCACTTAACCAAATACTGGAGTTTCCGTCTAGAAAAACGAGAATCCAATATTTTCTCAACCACATACACCAGATTGCCCTCCATCAAAACAGGGTCAGGAGGCGCAGCCATAGGAACTACTGGCTCGACAAACCTCTTCAATAAGGACTTGTGGAACACGTTATGGATCTTGAATGTCCCTGGAAGAAGTAAACGAAAGGAAACAGGATTAAGAATCTCCATGATCTTATAAGGTCCAATGAACCTAGGCTTAAACTTAGGAGATGCAACTCTCATAGGGATATTTCTTGAGGACAACCAGACCAAGTCCCCCACTTCAAACCGAGGACCATCAGTCCTATGCCGGTTGGCAAACCGCTGGGCCCTCTCCTGAGAGAGTGACAACCTCTCCACTACCTGGTCCCAAATCTGCTGCATACGCTCCACAACAGAGTCAACACCTGGACAGACAGAAGCCTCCGTCTGTCCCGAAGAAAATCGAGGGTGAAACCCAAAATTGCAGAAAAATGGAGACATCAAAGTGGCAGAGCTAGCCCTATTATTAAGAGCAAACTCAGCCAAAGGCAAAAAAGAGACCCAGTCATCTTGATCAGCAGACACAAAGCATCTCAGATAAGTCTCCAATGTCTGGTTTGTTCTCTCAGTTTGTCCATTGGTCTGAGGATGAAAAGCCGAGGAGAAAGACAATTGAACACCAAGTTTAGAACAAAAAGTCCTCCAAAATCTGGAAACAAACTGGACTCCTCTGTCAGATACAATGTTCTCAGGAATGCCGTGTAACCGAACCACGTGCTGAAGGAACAAAGGCACCAATTTGGAGGAGAAAGGCAACTTAGGTAATGGCACAAGATGTATCATTTTGGAAAACCTATCACAAATCACCCACATAACGGTCATTCTCTGAGAAACAGGGAGGTCGGAAATTAAATCCATAGAGATATGGGTCCATGGCCTCTTGGGCACAGGCAATGGCATCAACAAACCACTAGAGCGAGAGCAAGGCTTGGAGCGAGAGCAAGTCCCGCAGGACTGCACAAATTCCCTGACGTCACGAAACAAAGTAGGCCACCAAAAGGACCGACTAACCAAGTTTCTGGTACCAAAAATTCCGGGATGACTGGCCAACGCGGAACAATGAATCTCAGACATCACACTCTTTTTCCACCGGTCTGGGACAAACAATTTCCCAATAGGGCAGCGCTCGGGTTTATCCTCCTGACACCCTTCCAGAGCCAGTCTCAAATTGGGCGAGATGGCGGAAAGAACTACACCCTCTTTCAAAATAACAGCAGGATCAGATAACTCAGGAGAGTCCGCAAGGAAACTCCTCGAGAGGGCATCCGCCATAACATTCTTAGTGCCAGGAAGAAAGGAAACCACAAAATTAAAACGTGTGAAAAACAAGGCCCACCTGGCCTGTCTAGGATTAAGTCGCTTGGCTGATTCCAGATAAACCAGATTCTTATGGTCCGTGAGGACCACCACCTGATGTTTGGCTCCCTCCAACCAATGTCTCCACTCTTCAAAAGCCCACTTCATGGCCAATAACTCCCAATTACCCACGTCATAATTACGTTCAGTTGGAGAAAATTTTAGAGAGAAAAAGGCACAAGGGTTACTTTTAGAGGTCTCTGGATCTCTTTGGGACAAAACGGCACCTGACCCAATTTCAGAGGCATCAACCTCCACCTGAAATGGCAGAGAAACATCAGGCTGCCGTAGAACTGGAGCAGAAGTGAATCTCTGCTTAAGTTCCTGAAACGCAGAGACTGCCTCAGGAGGCCAATTCACCACATCAGAACCCTTTTTGGTCAAATCAGTCAATGGTTTAACAATAACAGAGAAATTACCAATAAATTTACGATAAAAATTGGCAAAACCCAAGAATCTCTGAAGAGCCTTTAATGAAGTAGGTTGGACCCAATCACAGATGGCCTGAACCTTGACCGGGTCCATTTCAATAACAGATGGGGACAAAATGAATCCCAGAAATGAGATCCTCTGTACGCCAAAAAGACACTTTGATCCCTTCACATACAGAGCATCTCTCTCAAAATCTGGAACACATATCGAACATGTTTCACATGAGAGTCCCAGTCATTGGAAAAAATCAAGATATCATCCAAATAAACAATCAGAAATTTATCCACAAAATCCCTGAAAATGTCATTCATGAAGGACTTGAAGACGGAAGGAGCATTAGTGAGCCCAAAGGGCATCACTAGGTACTCAAAATGCCCCTCTGGGGTATTAAACGCCGTCTTCCATTCATCCCGTGCTTAATGCGAATAAGGTTATACGCTCCCCTGAGGTCAAGCTTGGTAAACCAAGTAGCACTTTTCACCCTGGAAAACAGGTCAGAAATCAAGGGTAACGGATATTGATATTTCACAGTGATATTGCTCAAGAGACGATAATCAATACACGGCCTTAATGAACCATCCTTTTTGGCCACAAAGAAAAAAACGGCACCCAAGGGTGAAGAGGATGGTCTGATATGACCGTTCTCCAATGACTCCTTGATATAAGACCGCATAGCGTCATGTTCAGGTACAGACAAGTTAAAAAGGCGACCTTTAGGGAATTTACTACCAGGCACTAATTCAATAGCGCAGTCATAGCTCCTATGGGGGGCAAGGATGCAGATTTACTTTCGCTAAACACATTAGAAAAATCAGTCAAAAAGTCAGGAACATCCTGAGCCTGGGGAGAGGCAGAAAAAACAGGAGTGTTGGCATTAACACATTGGCAGCCCCAACTGGTTACAGACACAGATTTCCAATCCAAAACAGGATTATGAGACTGTAACCAAGGGACACCTAGTACAATAATGTCATACAGATTATGTAGCACCAAAAATTTGCAACTCTCCTGATGATCAGGTTCAACCCTCATTATCACCTGAGTAGAGAACTGGGGTTTATTCTCAGCCAAAGGGGTAGAATCAATCCCCAGTAGGGGAATAGACTTCCGTAGGGGTATCAAGGGAAACCCACAATGTTTAGCAAAATCAAAATCCATCAGGTTAATAGCTGCTCCCGAATCAACAAAAGCCTGAGCAGAAAATGTGGACAGGGAGCAAATCAGGGTAACAGTCAACAGAAATTTAGTCTGAACACTACCCAAGACAACTGAGCATGCAAAACGTCTTCCCCGCTTAGGGCAGACTGAAATAGCATGAGAGGCGTCACCACAGTAGAAACATAACCCATTGCGTTTTCGAAACTCATGACGCTGTGCCCCAGAAGCCACTCTATCACACTGCATGGGTTCAGAAGCTGGTTCATAAGGCAAAACTATTCCACGCATACCTGTACGCTCACGCAAACGTCTGTCAATTTGAATCGCTAATGACATAGAATCATTGAGACCAGAGGGAGCAGGGAAACCCACCATAACATCTTTTAGATTCTCTGACAGACCCTTCCGATAAAGGGCTGCCAAAGCATCATCATTCCATTTGGTCAGGACTGCCCACTTTCGGAATTTCTGACAGTACAACTCAGCGTCCTCAAGCCCCTGATTTAATGCCAACAAGGTTTTTTCAGCTTGATCAGTCACATTAGGTTCATCGTACAATAACCCCAGAGCCAGAAAAAATGCATCAACATTACTCAAAACAGGGTCCCCAGGTGTCAGGGAAAAAGCCCAATCCTGAGGATCGCCGCGCAGGAGAGAGATGACAATTTGAACCTGCTGTGCTGCGTTCCCTGAGGACTTAGGTTTTAAGGCAAAAAACAACTTACAGTTATTCTTGAAATTCAGAAATTTAGCTCGATCCCCAAAAACAATCCGGCATGGGGATCCTAGGCTCCACAACCGGCAACCCTGCAAGATAGGCAGCAATACTCCGAACTTCAGTGGCAAGCTGATCCACACTGCCAGACAACTGTGCAAACTCCATTGAGAGAAAAAAAAAATCCTCCTCAGCACCCAGAGAAAAAGAGGGAAAAAATGCAACAAACAGAGAAAAAAAAAAAATCTCTGACAACTTCCTTTTTTCTTTTTCCTTTTACTATTTTTCCCTTCTGTTGAGTACCATACAATTTTCAGTTTGGGCCGGTGATACTTTTATGATTTGGTAGCTGAGGAGAGCAGGCAAAAACAGCAATATACCAGAGAGGTTGGAATCTACTGGATTGCAGTACCCTGACTAACCACCACAACTAAAGGCAGCCGTGGAGCGTTCCTACGTTGGTCCTAGACGCCTCGTCACAGCCTGAGAGGTTAACTACACCTAAAGATAGAAGGAGGAAAGCTATCTGCCCCGGAGCAGATCCCCAAAGAACATAGGAAGCCCCCAAACATGTAATGGCGATTAGACAAGAGGAAATACAGACACAGACAGAAAATAGTATGAGCAAACGTTGGGGCCCAATCTGCCTTGACAGAAAAGGATAGGAAGGACACTTACTGCAATCCAAAAAACCCTAAAAAATACCAACTCTACTAACTGCAAAAACACCTGAGATCACACGACCTCTACCACCTAAATTAGTTCTCTGGTGTAACAAAACTAAGCCGCAGCCACTGAAAAAACTGGAAAAGGCAAATGAACAAATAACAGTGGCTCAGATAAACTGAGATGAATAAAAAAGGCAGCATGTATGGTAGTCACGATCAACCTCAAATGAAAAAATAAGAAATGTGTGGAAAAAAATATTAAATTTTATTGATACAAAATACAAACTGAAAAACAAGAAACACTTGTGTACCTGCTTTGTCCAGCTTCTTTTGGGAGTTTGTCAGTGAATCCTTACATAGATCCACAAGTGGTTCAATATGGGCCTTTTATGGTCCTTTTTAAATGTTTTTATTTGTTTTCTTGTTTTTCAGTTTGTATTTTGTATCAATAAAATTTAATATTTTTTTCCACACATTTCTTATTTTTTCATTTGAGGTTGATCGTGACTACCATACATGCTGCCTTTTTTCTTCTTTTTTTGCTCCATATCTTCATTTCAGCGTGTAGTCATAGATCCCTGTTTTGCATTATTGTGGTGCCCTCAATCCTCTTTTTTCACAGATAAACTGAGAGGAGCACAAGCCCCCGGAGGGGACCTGGCTGACCTCCACAGAAGTGCAGGGAACAATGCAAAAAGCAAGCACAAAAATAAAAGCAGAAAATATCTTATCTGATAGCAGAAGATGCAGGCAAGACTCAGCAAGCTTCCAAGTGAACCAGGAACCACAGTTGAGACAAGAACAATTGATCACCGGCAACCATGATGGGAGGGAACCTCCCTTATATAAGACCAGTCTGTAACTCCTGATTGCCAATCCTCATTGAATGGTTCAGTACTGTTTGTAACCATCAGAGGGAGCTTCTGCTCAGAATTCATTTCTAACACATTCACAACAGTACCCCCCCCTTGAGGAGGGGTCACCGAACCCTCACTTGGGCAACCAGGTCGGTCAGGATGAGCTCTATGATACGCACGGATCAGTCTCCTAGCATGGATGTCCGAAGCAAACACCCAAGAATTGTCCTCCTGACCATAACCTCTCCACTTAACCAAATACTGGAGTTTCCGTCTAGAAAAAACGAGAATCCAATATTTTCTCAACCACATACTCCAGATTGCCCTCAACCAAAACAGGGTCAGGAGGCGCAGCCATAGGAACCACTGGCTCGACAAACCTCTTCAATAAGGACTTGTGGAACACGTTATGGATCTTGAATGTCCCTGGAAGAAGTAAACGAAAGGAAACAGGATTAAGAATCTCCATGATCTTATAAGGTCCAATGAACCTAGGCTTAAACTTAGGAGATGCAACTCTCATAGGGATATTTCTTGAGGACAACCAGACCAAGTCCCCCACTTCAAACCGAGGACCATCAGTCCTATGCCGGTTGGCAAACCGCTGGGCCCTCTCCTGAGAGAGGGACAACCTCTCCACTACCTTGTCCCAAATCTGCTGCATACGCTCCACAACAGAGTCAACTCCTGGACAGACAGAAGCCTCCGTCTGTCCCGAAGAAAATCGAGGGTGAAACCCAAAATTGCAGAAAAATGGAGACATCAAAGTGGCAGAGCTAGCCCTATTATTAAGAGCCAACTCAGCCAAAGGCAAAAAAGAGACCCAGTCATCTTGATCAGCAGACACAAAGCATCTCAGATAAGTCTCCAATGTCTGGTTTGTTCTCTCAGTTTGTCCAATGGTCTGAGGATGAAAAGCCGAGGAGAAAGACAATTGAACACCAAGTTTAGAACAAAAAGTCCTCCAAAATCTGGAAACAAACTGGACTCCTCTGTCAGATACAATGTTCTCAGGAATGCCGTGTAACCGAACCACGTGCTGAAGGAACAAAGGCACCAATTTGGAGGAGAAAGGCAACTTAGGTAATGGCACAAGATGTATCATTTTGGAAAACCTATCACAAATCACCCAGATAACGGTCATTCTCTGAGAAACAGGGAGGTCGGAAATGAAATCCATAGAGATATGGGTCCATGGTCTCTTGGGCACAGGCAATGGCATCAACAAACCACTAGAGCAAGAGCAAGGCTTGGAGCGAGAGCAAGTCCTGCAGGACTGTACAAATTCCCTGACGTCATGAGACAAAGTAGGCCACCAAAAGGACCGACTAACCAAGTCTCTGGTACCAAAAATTCCGGGATGACCGGCCAACGCGGAACAATGAATCTCAGACATCACACTCTTTTTCCACCGGTCTGGGACAAACAATTTCCCAATAGGGCAGCGCTCGGGTTTATCCTCCTGACACCCTTCCAGAGCCAGTCTCAAATTGGGCGAGATGGCGGAAAGAACTACACCCTCTTTCAAAATAACAGCAGGATCAGATAACTCAGGAGAGTCCGCAAGGAAACTCCTCGAGAGGACATCCGCCTTAACATTCTTAGTGCCAGGAAGAAAGGAAACCACAAAATTAAAACGTGTGAAAAACAAGGCCCACCTGGCCTGTCTAGGATTAAGTCGCTTGGCTAATTCCAGATAAACCAGATTCTTATGGTCCGTGAGGACCACCACCTGATGTTTGGCTCCCTCCAGCCAATGTCTCCACTCTTCAAAAGCCCACTTCATGGCCAATAACTCCCGATTACCCACGTCATAATTACGTTCAGTTGGAGAAAATTTTCGAGAGAAAAAGGCACAAGGGTTACTTTTAGAGGTCTCTGGATCTCTTTGGGACAAAACGGCACCTGCCCCAATTTCAGAGGCATCAACCTCCACCTGAAATGGCAGAGAAACATCAGGTTGCCGTAGAACTGGAGCAGAAGTGAATCTCTGCTTAAGTTCCTGAAACGCAGAGACTGCCTCAGGAGGCCAATTCACCACATCAGAACCCTTTTTGGTCAAATCAGTCAATGGTTTAACAATAACAGAGAAATTACCAATAAATTTACTATAAAAATTGGCAAAACCCAAGAATCTCTGAAGACCCTTTAACCGGGCCAATTTTTACAATTCTGACCACTGTCTCTTTATGAGGTTATAACTCTGGAACGCTTCAACGGATCTTCGCAATTCTGAGATTGTTTTCTCTTGACATATTGTACTTCACGTTAGACGTATAATTTCTTCGATATAACTTGCGTTTATTTTTGAAAAAAACACAAATATGGCGAAAATTTTGAAAATTTTGCAATTTTCAAACTTTGAATTTTTTTTCCCTTAAAACAGAGAAATATGTCACACAAAATAGTTAAGAAATAACATTTCCCACATGTCTACTTTACATCAGCACAATTTTGGAACCAAAATTTTTTTTTGTTCGGAAATTATAAGGGTTAAAAGTTGACCAGTGATTTCTCATTTTTACAACAAAATTTACAAAGCCATTTTTTTAGGGACCACCTCACATTTGAAGTCACTTTGACGGGTCTATATAGCAGAAAATACCAAAAAGTGACACCATTCTAAAAACTGCACCCCTCAAGGTACTCAAAACCACATTCAAGAAGTTTATTAACCCTTCAGGTGCTTCACAGGAGCTGAAGCAACGTGGAAGGAAAAAATTAATATTTAAATTTTTAGCCACAAAAATGATCTTTTACAAACTTTTTTTTTATTTTGACAAGGGTAAAAGGAGAAAATGGGCAGATAAAGTTGTTGTGCAATTTCTCCTGAGTACGCCAATACCCTATATGTAGGGGAAAACCACTGTTTGGGCACACGGCAGAGCTCGTAAGGGAAGGAGCGCCGTTTGACTTTTTCAAACTAAAATTGGCTGGAGTTGAGATTGGACGCCATGTCGTGTTTGGAGAGCCACTGATGGCCTAAACAGTGGAAACCCCCCACAAGTGACACCATTTTGGAAACTAGACCCCCTAAGGAACTTATCTAGATCTGTTGTGAGCACTTTGAGCCCAAAGTGTTTCACAAAAGTTTATAATGCCTGGTGTGAAAAAAAAAAAAACAATTTTCCACAAAAATGATTTTTTAGTCCCAAATTTTTGATTTTTCCCAAGGAAATTGGACCCCAAAAGTTGTTGTCCAATTTGTCCTGAGTACGCTGATACCCCATATGTGGGGGGCGGGGAACTGTTTGGGCGCACGGCAGGGCTTGGAAAGGAAGCAGTAACGTTTTGGAATGCAAACATTGATGGGGGTCATGTTCCGCTTGTAGTGCCCCAGATGAGCCTAAACAGTGGAAACCCCCCACAAGTGACCCCATTTTGGAAGCTAGACCCCCTAAGGTACTTATCTAGATCTTTGGTGAGCACTTTGAACCCCCAAGTGCTTCACACAAGTTTATAATACCCGGGCATGAAAATAAAAAATCCTATTTTTTTCCCACAAAAATTATCTCTTAGTCACTAATTTTTTATTTTCCCATAGGTAACAGGAGAAATTTGACCTCAAAAGTTGTTGTCCAATTTGTCCTGAGTACGTTGATACCCCATATGTGGGGGGGAACCACTGTTTGGGCGCATAGCAGAACTCGGAATGGAAGTAGCACCATTTGACTGTTTCCAACCAAAATTGGCTGGAATTGAGATTGGACGCCATGTTGCATTTGGAGAGTCCCTGATGTGCCTAAACAGTGGAAACCCCCCCCAAGTGACCCCATTTGGGAAACTAGACCCCTAAGGAACTTATCTAGATCTTTGGTGAGCAATTTGAACCCCCAAGTGCTTCACACAAGTTTATAACGTAGAGCCGTAAAATTAAAAAATCATATTTTTTCCACAAAATTGATCTTTTCACCCCAATTTT
Organism: Oophaga sylvatica; assembly: GCA_033576555.1. Classification (NCBI taxonomy): domain Eukaryota; kingdom Metazoa; phylum Chordata; class Amphibia; order Anura; family Dendrobatidae; genus Oophaga; species Oophaga sylvatica. The sequence goes on from JARQOD010000003.1 coordinate 102,409,808, forward strand.
TATTTTCCCAAGGGTAACAAGACCCCAAAAGTTATTGTGCAATTTGTCCTGAGTACGCTGATACCCCATATGTGGGGGTAAACCACTGTTTGGGTGCATGGCAGAGTTTGGAAGGGAAGGAGCGCCGTTTGACTTTTTCAACGCAGAATTGGCTGGATGCCATGTCGTGTTTGGAGAGCTCCTGATCTGCCTAAACAGTGGAAACCCCCCACAAATGACACCATTTTGGAAACTAGATCCTCAAGGAACTTATCTAGATGTGTGGTGAGCACTTTGAACCCCAAAGTGCTTCACAGAAGTTTATAACGTACAGCCGTAAAATAAAAAATCTTTTTTTTTTTTACAAAAATGATTTTTTCGCCCCCAATATTTTATTTTCACAAGGGTAACAGGAGAAATTTGACCCCAAAAGTTGTTGTCCAATTTGTCCTGAGTACGCTAATACCCAATATGTGGGAGTAAACTACTGTATGGGCGCACGTCGGGGCTCGGAAGGGAAGTAGTGACGTTTTGGATTGCAGACTTTGATGGAATGGTCTGGGGGCGTCATGTCGCATTTGGAGAGCCCCTGATGTGCCTAATCAGTGGAAACCCCCCACAAGTGACCCCATTTTGGAAAATAGACCCCACAAGGAACTTATCTAGATGTGTGGTGAGCACTTTGAACCCCAAAGTGCTTCCCCGAAGTTTATAACGTACAGCCGTAAAAATAAAAAATCCTTTTTTTTTTTTTTACAAAAAAGATTTTTTCGCCCCCAATATTTTATTTTCACAAGGGTAACAGGAGAAATTGGACCCCAAAAGTTGTTGTCCAATTTGTCCTGAGTACGCTGATACCCAACATGTGTGAGAAAACGACTATATGGGTGCACGTCTGGGCTCGGAAGGGAAGTAGTGACGTTTTGGATTGCAGACTTTGATGGAATGGTCTGGGGGCGTCATGTCGCATTTGGAGAGCCCCTGATGCGCCTAAACAGTGGAAACCCCCCACAAGTGACCCCATTTTGGAAAATAGACCCCACAAGGAACTTATCTAGAAGTATGTTGAGCACTTTGAACCCCTAAGTGCTTCACAGAAGTTTATAACGTACAGCTGTAAAATAAAAAATCCTTTTTTTTTTTTTACAAAAACGATTTTTTTCGCCCCCAATATTTTATTTTCACAAGGGTAACAGGAGAAATTGGACCCCAAAAGTTGTTGTCCAATTTGTCCTGAGTACGCTGATACCCAACATGTGTGAGAAAACGACTGTATGGGTGCACGTCTGGGCTCGGAAGGGAAGTAGTGACGTTTTGGATTGCAGACTTTGATGGAATGGTCTGGGGGCGTCATGTCGCATTTGGAGAGCCCCTGATGCGCCTAAACAGTGGAAACCCCCCACAAGTGACCCCATTTTGGAAAATAGACCCCACAAGGAACTTATCTAGAAGTGTGGTGAGCGCTATGAAGCCCCAAGTGCTTCACAGAAAATTTATAACATACAGCCGTAAAAACAAAAAAATCATTTTTTTTTTTACAAAAATGATTTTGTCGCCCCCAGTTTTTTATTTTCCCAAGGGTAACAGAAGAAATAGGACAAATTGCACAATAACTCTTGGGGTACAGAGTACGCTGATACCCCATATGCGGGGGTAAACTACTGTTTGGGCGCATGGCAGAGCTCAGAAGTGAAGGAGCACCGTTTGACTTTTTCAACGCAGAATTGGCGGGAATTGAGATCAGACGCCATGTCACATTTGGAGAGCCCCTGATGTGCCTAAACAGCAGAAACCCCCCAATTCTAACTCCAACCCTAACCCCAACATACCCCTAACCCTAGTCCCAACCCTAACCACAAACCTAACCCTAACACACCCCTAACCCTAATCCCAACCATAACCCTAATACTAACTTTAGCGCCAATCCTAACCCTAACTTTAGCCGCAACACTAACCCTAATGGGAAAATGGAAATAAATACATTTTTTTAATTTTATTATTTTTCCCTAACTAAGGGGGTGATAAAGGGGGGTTTGATTTACTATTTATAGCGGGTTTTTGTGATTGGCAGCTGTCACGCTAAAAGACACTTTTTATTGCAAAAATTAGTTTTTTTGCATCACCACATTTTGAGAGCTATAATTTTTGCATATTTTGGCCCACAGAGTCATGTGAGGTCTTATTTTTTGCGGGACGAGGTGACGTTTTTATTGGTACCATTTTTGAGCACGTGACATTTTTTGATCGCTTTCTATTTCGATTTTTGGGAGGTTAGAATGAACAAAAATCAGCAATTCATGAATTTCTTTTGGGGGAGGCGTTTATACCGTTCCGTGTGTGGTAAAATTGATAAAGCAGTTTTATTCTTCGGGTCAGTACGATTATAGCGATACCTCATTTATATCATTTTTTTATGTTTTGGCGCTTTTATAGAATAAAAACAATTTTATATAAAAAATCATTATTTTTGCATCGCTTCATTCTGCGAGCTATAACTTTTTATTTTTTCGCTGATGATGCTGTATGACGGCTCGTTTTTTGCGGGACAAGATGACGATTTCAGCAATCCATGTTTATTTATATCTGTCTTTTTGATCGCGTGTTATTCCACTTTTTGTTCGGCGGTATGATGATAAAGCATTGATTTTTTGCTTAGTTTTTTTTTTTTTTTTTTAAGGGGTTCACTAAAGGGGTTAACTAGTGGGACAGTTTTATAGGGGGGGTCGTTACGGACGCGGCAATACCAAATATGTGTACTTTTATTGTTTTGTTTTTTTTATTTACAGGAAGAAATGAATTTATTGGGGAATATTTTTTTTTTTTTGATGATTTTTTTTACCACTTTTTATTTTTATTTTTTTACTTTTTTACTTTGTCCCAGGGTGGGACATCACAGTATTTTAGCAGATCGCTGGTGTGACAGTGTGCACAGCACTCTGTCACACCAGCGATCGCTCTGGCATCGCTGCAGGCTTCCTCTGCGCCTGCTCTCAGCAGGCACTGAGGAAGCCGCCTCCCTGCAGGACCCCGGCGCCATCTTGGATCCGGGGACCTGGAGGGAGGACGGACCCTCGGAACAGCGCGACACATCGCGCTGCTCTGAGGGTCTCAGGGGGGCGCGCAGGGAGCCCCCTGCCTGCACGATCCCCCCCCGTGCCCCGGGCACACCGCGATCATGTTTGATTGCGGTGTACTAGGGGTTAATGTGCCGGGAGCGGTCCGTGACCGCTCCTGACACATAGTGCTGGGTGTCAGCTGTGATATACAGCTGACACCCGGCGGCGATCAGCTACGCTCCCCCCGGGAGCGCAGCTGATCGCCTATGACGTACTATTCCGTCCATGGGAATTAGGTCCAGGGTCACATGGACGGAATAGTACGTCTGATGGCAGAGAGGGGTTAATGAAGTAGGTTGGACCCAATCACAGATGGCCTGAACCTTGACCGGGTCCATTTCAATAACAGATGGAGACAAAATGAATCCCAGAAATGAGATCCTCTGTACGCCAAAAAGACACTTTGATCCCTTCACATACAGAGCATTCTCTCTCAAAATCTGGAACACAGTTCGAACATGTTTCACATGAGAGTCCCAGTCATTGGAAAAAATCAAGATATCATCCAAATAAACAATCAGAAATTTATCCACAAAATCCCTGAAAATGTCATTCATGAAGGACTGGAAGACGGAAGGAGCATTAGTGAGCCCAAATGGCATCACTAGGTACTCAAAATGCCCCTCTGGGGTATTAAACGCCGTCTTCCATTCATCCCCGTGCTTAATGTGAATAAGGTTATACGCTCCCTGAGGTCAAGCTTGGTAAACCAAGTAGCACTTTTCACCCTGGAAAACAGGTCAGAAATCAAGGGTAACGGATATTGATATTTCACAGTGATATTGTTCAAGAGACGATAATCAATACACGGCCTTAATGAACCATCCTTTTTGGCCACAAAGAAAAAAACGGCACCCAAGGGTGAAGAGGATGGTCTGATATGACCGTTCTCCAATGACTCCTTGATATAAGACCGCATAGCGTCATGTTCAGGTACAGACAAGTTAAAAAGGCGACCTTTAGGGAATTTACTACCAGGCACTAATTCAATAGCGCAGTCATAGCTCCTATGGGGGCAAGGATGCAGATTTACTTTC
>JARQOD010000003.1:102414039-102482027 GCA_033576555.1 Oophaga sylvatica
TAGGGGGGATCACAGCACGCCAAAAACCCCCAAAAAACCAGGTAAAAAAAGCACCCCATACAAAACAGTACCATAAAAAATTTTAAAGAAGTTTTATTGGGGGGGCAAAATACACATTTTTTTTTTTCCCAAACAAGTGTACAAAAGGGAATAGGCGGGGGGGGAACTATCGGGGAAAAGCAGGGGAAGCACTGCCACGGGCCCCCCCGGGGCTAAAGGGGGGCCCGTCCCTGCTGCCTGCCCCCCCGCGGCGCGTTTTCCCCCCCCGGGGGTAAAGGGCGGGGGGTCCCTGTGCCGGCGCCCAACTGACCCCCGGGGGCCCGAGAAGCGCTGCGTCCCGGGGTCCCGGGGCGCCATACTATTAAGCCTGACCCCCCGGGGCAGAGCGACGCTGCACGTGATCATTTATGTTCACCGCTGACGCACTCGTCGGGGGGGGCCCCGAAGGGGGAAAAATGCGGTGATGTGCTCCACTTGGACTGAAGAACCACCGAAGTTTAAAAAGGGGGCAAAAAATGGTGAGTGGTGTGTAGGGGGGGGGTTTTAGAGTGGGGGGGGGGGGTTTTTTTTTATTGGGGGGGGATTTGGAGTGGGGGGGGGGGATAATTAGTTGGGGGGGGTTTTGAGGGGGTTTTTGGGTTTCTTTTTTTTGGGGGGGTTTTTAGTGGGGGGGGGGGGAAATAATTATGTGTGGGGGGTTTAGAGGGGGGGTGGGGGTTTTTATGTTTGGGGGGGATTTGGGGTGGGGAGGGGGGGGTCCCTTATGTGTGGGGGTTTTGGGAAAAGGGGATGGGGGGTTCTTTTTTTTGGGGGGGTTTTTGGGGGGGGATGGGGAACTTTTTTGGTGGGGGGTTTTGGGTGGCGAGGGGGGGTTTTTGTAGGGTGGGGGGGTTTGGGTTGGGGGAGGGGGGGGTTATTTTTTTGTGGGGGGTTTTGGGAGGGGGGGGGGGGGTTTATTTTATTTTTTGGGGGTTTGGAGTGGCGAGGGGGTTTTTGAAATGTGGGGGGTTTGGAGTGGGGGGGGGTTTTTAAAAAGGGGGGGAAATTTTTGGGGGGGGGATGGGGGGTTTTTTATGTGGGGGGGGGTTTGGAGTGGCGATGGGGTTATTTTATTTTGGGGGGTTTTGGGAAATTTGCGATGGGGGTTTTTTTTTTTTGGGGGGGGGTTTGGGGGTGGGGTGGGGGTTTTTTTAATGTGTTGGGGGGATTTGGAGGGGGGAAAGGGGGTTTAAAAAAGTGTTGGGGGGAAATTTAGTGGCGGGGGGGTTTTTTTAGGGTTTTGGGGGGGGGGTTTTGGGGGGGGGGGGGGGTTTTTTTTGTGGGGGGGGGATTTGGGTGGCGATGGGGCATTTAAAATGTGGGGGAAATTTTTTGGGGGGACGGGGAAAAGTATGATGGGGGAAAAATAGGGGGAAATAAAATCAACGAAATGGGGGGCGGGGGGGGGAAAAAAAAATTTGGACACAGAAAGGGGGGGGGGTGATGGATGGTGCAGACACAGTAGGGGAAAAGTGGGGGATGTTGAGAAACCCCAAAAAAAGAGGAGGGGTAAATATGAGGACAGAAATGCGAAGGGGGGGGGTGTAGGGAACATGTGAGAGGGGGGGGGTAGGGTTTAGTCCCGTAATTGCAGATTTTTTTTTTAAAAGGGCTTAAAAAACCCTTTTTGCCCTTTAAAGGGGACGTGCGGGGAGCGGAGAAGAGGGGAAAACCTCAGAGACTCGTGGATGAGAAAACCCCATCATGGATCGGGGCAAGAGAAAAAAGGAAACGACCCCAAAAGGGGCGACGAAACTATAAGTACCTGGATAAAAAATTTTTTTTGGGAAAATTTTACTAAATTTTCATTTCTTTTTTTGTTAGGAGTTTAAAAAGGGGGTTCTCCGGTCTTGTCACATAGAATAAACGGGCAGACTCAGCCAAACCGGAAAACCCCCCTTTTAATGCCCTAACAAAATAAAAACAAAAAAATTTTTCCCCAAATTTTAGAATTCTCACAGTGCGCCCTGCACGCTTTTTGATTCTCTCCCGGGGGAATTTACATACATCGTCACGTACTGACTAGCCCTGGGCCCCTCAATGAAAATGAACAGAGCGGGGCCGGGCACGTCTATCAAAAATTGGGGCCCCAAAGTGTTAAAAAAAAAATGCTGGGGCGACATGACCGTGTACCCTTTCCACCCGGGGGGGGAAATCCTAAAATGTGCCCTCAAATTTTTGTGGGAAAATTCCAAAAAAGCAAAGTCGGAAATTTTTCTCTTTAGGGTTTTCCCAGCATCACATACACTTCACTCCCTATCGATTTTTAACTTATGGTTCCCCCGGACAAAGACTTTTCCCCTGCTTCCCCTCATTTTTACTGAACATTGGGGAACATTAGGGGGAGCAGCTCGTGGGTTTTTTAAAAAAAGTTGCCCAAAAGCATGTGTCGGGGCGGGGGCCCCGGGCACAGCGGCCCCATAAAAGGCCCCCGAAAACACAGCCCCCAATTGGGGGGCCCAGGGGAAAAAGCAAAAGCCCCTTAGGGGGTAGGCCCAAAAGGGGAAAAAACAGGCCCCAAATTTGGGGGCCCAGCTCCAAAAAAACTTTCAGGCCCCATTGGGGCCTTTGGCCCCCCGGGAAAAAACAGGGGCCCCCGGGAAAAAGCAGGCCCCCTCAGGGGCCTAGGGGGCCCCGGGGAAATGCAGGGGCCCCCGAAAAATGCAGGCCCAAAAAGCAGCCCAATCAGGGGCCTAGGGGTCCAGGAAACACGGCCCCCAATGGGGCCCCCCAAAAAAGCGGGGCCCCTTTTTTTAGTGCGCGAGGCGCCCAAAAAAAGGGCGCCCCAAAACGGCTAAAAATTTGAAAAGCGAGGGGGAAATTAATCCATTCCCGTTTGGATGTGATTTTTTAAAAAAATATAAATTTTTTAAAAAGGGGGCCCCCGGGGGGGGGGGGGGGGGGGAGGCCCTTTTGAAGTTTGTGTGGGCCCTGCCGTTTTCCCCCTTTTCCCCCGGGGAAAAGGGGGGGGGGTTGATAGGGGCCCGATCCGTGGGGGGGCATGGGAAACCAGGGTAGGGGAGGGGGATGGGGCGCAGGTCCGGGGTGGGGGGATAGAAGTCCATGGCAAGGAGGGGAAGGGGGGGGTCCGGGGTTTGGGGGGGAAAAGAAGTCCTGGCATATCCCTAGTTTCTTTTCTCCACTATGGCATTTTGCCAAAACCGGCTGCTATCTCCCCGCTCTTTTTTTCTTTTCCCCCCAAAAATAAAAGTTTTCTCTTCCCCCCCTTCCCTGGTGATGAAATCCGGGGGAAAAAAATGAGAGTCTCCTGAAGTGATGTCCCTCACGCTGAGATTTTGGGGGATGTAGCAGGGGAAAAAGGGGTTTTGCCCTATGGCCCCTGGGCACAGGTTTGGGAAGTCTTTCCCCCGGGCTTTAGCCGCCTGGTCGGCCATTCCTGGCCCCAAATGTGGGCCGGGAAATAACCGCTCAGGATCTTGCGCCCGGGGGGCCCCCGGGGGAGTTTCTCCGGGTAGGGGACCTTTCTGTACTCTCTGTAGCCCCGGGTACAGGTCATTTTTCTGGGACTGATAGTCTTTTTCCATTCCTGACATACCTCCCGGGCCTTTCCCCGTCTACCATTTTCCCCTGATTTCGGTTTTTTTCTTGTTTGATTGTTTTCTGGCCTTTTGGGTTTGGGTGACTTTTCCCGGGGGGCCCTAGTTTTTTTTTTTTCACCTACGGTGTCAGGGCTTTTGGGAGGGGAGTTTTGGATTGCCCTATGTATGACCCAAAAATGACAGTGCCCCTTTAGAACCGTTAGTTAAAAGGGAATCTGCCCGCTGGGCCCCGGGGCGGGCCCACTTTTTGGGGGTGCCCAAATGCTTGGAAAAGGGGGTTTCAAAATTTCCCCGGGGGAATTTTCTGTTGGGCTGGAATCCCATTTTGACCGTCTGGGTAGGTGGAGGACCCCAGCCACGCCATACAGGGGGATTGGGGGGGATGACAAGTCAAAAAATTTTTTTAAACCGGGGCCCCCAGGGTTGCTCAGATAGAGATTTCCTTCGGATCCCCTAAATTTTTACATCCCCTTTCTTTCGGGGTCTATGGTTTTTTTGAAGCTTCCTGCCCGGGGGAATCTCTGGGGCCCCCGTAGTATTTTTGCCCTTTCCCCGTAAGGGTCCCTTTGTTAAAAAATAAGGGCGGTCAATTTTTTTTTCTCCCCGGAACACCATGATTTTTGGTTTTTTTTTAGGTTGCCCCGGTAGTCCCCAGGGGGAGCAAATTTTCCCTCTAAGTTTTTCAGGTTTTTTTGGGGAGGCCTTTCTCGTTGGTGACAGAAGCAGCAGCTTCTGCATACAAAAGGAAATTTTTCACCGGGGTTTGTCGTGGGGGGGGGACCTGGTCCGGGGAAAAGTTTCCAGAGAAAGTACCAGCTTTTTGAGTAAATTTTTAAAGGGGTTTTTGGACTTGGGCTCCCCTTTTGCCCTACTCCAGGCTCGCGGGAAAAAAGCCGTTTTTTTAAAAACCGTTCACACTCACACTGCAGGGGTTTTGGGGGGTGTAGGAGCTTTTGATAACATCGTAGGTTTTTCCTCCTATTCCCTCTCCACGTTTCGGAAAACCCGGGTCCCAAAACACCGAATCAAAGGCCTTTTAAAAGGCCCCCCGAAACAGGCGTAATTTTCCCCTTTTTTTTGTATGTGGACCCCTCTAAAAAGGCGTGCGGGGGATAGATGTGGTCAGTGGTGCGGTGTTGGCATAACCCCCCTTGGCTCTTGCGAGACGTTATGTTGGGGGGGAAATTGAGGATCCTCTTTTTCCGGTTCTGTTGAACAGTTTTCCCCCGGTTCTGCGCACTTCCCTGTAATTTTTGGCGGGGGCATCCCCTTTCCCCCTTCTTGTTGGGTGTATGAGGCCTTGGGGTTCCCCCAAAAGGGAATAGCCGGCACTTACACAATATTGAAGATTTAAAAAACCCCCCAGCCCCCCCTTTCTGGTGGGGTGTCTTTTTTCATTTCTGGAGGATTTTTCCCCCCGGCCCCCGCTTTTCTACACTTATGGAAAAGATTCCCCACTTCCTGTAATGAAAAGGGGGATCCACTGGGTTTTTGGGGTTTTTTTTTTCTTTTTCCCCATTTCTTTTAATTTTGCTTATTTTTTTTCCCCCTTTTTGGTTTAGTTCTCCTTTTTGGGAAAGTCTTTATAGAGGGGGCTGAAGTCGAGCCCCAATTTTTCCCCCTTTTGGGGGTGGAGTGTTTTTCTTGTCTTTTGTGCCCATTGGGTTTTCCCCCGTTTTCCCAGAAGGAAAATTTTTTTGAAAAGGGATCTTGGATTGGTTAAGCTTTTGGGGGAAAAGGGAAAAAAATGCCTTCCCCCTGAGGGTGGTTTTGTACGCCTTTGTAGGGGTTTTTTTTGGGTTCCCTCAACCAGGGTGGTTGGGGGCTCTATGTTTTTTTTTGAGGCTGTTCTCAGGGTCTTTTCCCCCGGCTTTACATTCTCTTCAAACCAACCATTGATCGTTTTTCTTTTTGGGCCCCCTTTTAAAACAACTTTTTTTAAGGGGTTACAGTCCGGGGGGCCCCCGCATAGAAAATATTTTAGGTTTTTGTAGCTTACTCACTCCCTTTTGGGTTTGGCGGTACTCGTGTTGTAAAGGGTTTTGGGGGATCCGCTGATTTTTGGTCTGCTGAGAGCCCCTTAAAAAATTTTTGCCGACGAATTTTGGGGGATTTATATGATGGAGGGGGTTTTTTAACCGCTATGTGGCTTTTAGTGGGGGGTTTTTTTCTGTAGGGTTTTTAAATACAGAAAAAGTTTTGGGGTGGGGGGACAGGGCGTTTTTGGGGGACAGAAGGGGCTGTATTTTCCCGGTTTTATTTTTGTAAGGCATAACTACTAACCCCTCCCACATGGATTTAAAATTTTACCTCCCAAAAGTCTCCTTTTTGGGACTCCATTTAAAAAAAATAAGTCCCAAACTTTTAAAAAATTCAGGGGCTTTTAACCACTTTTGTTTACTGACTTCATAGCTTTTTTTTCTGTGTGTATTTGCTTTCCCCTCCCTTTTCCCGCTCCAAATATTGATGTTTCCCACCGGGTCAGAAAGTCGTTTTCCCCCCCCCGTTCTTTCTTTAGGTCCCCAAAAAAAGAACTTTTCCCGGGGGCCCCCAAGGGGGGGTTCTCTTTTTAAATCTAAAGCTCTCTGGATAAGTAGGGGGCTTTTGGCGGTGGTATATTTGGGGGGGGCAAAAGGGGGGGAATTTAACTGAGGGGTGGTATAAACGCGACCTGATCCATATTTTGGCTCCCCCCTCTCTTTCCCCCGGGTTTGATGTAGGGGGGAGCTCCTTTATACCAGATCAGTATTCCTCCTGACCCGGGGCCCCGTTTGATGTTTTTATTTTTCGGGCAGGGACAGAGATTTCCCTGTATCCTGGCCCAGGGAAATTTTTTTTTCGGTTTTGGGTCCATGTTTCCGGGGGATTTTGGAGCATATTTTTCGTTTTTGAAATAAAGCCCGGGCATTTGTTTTACACCCCGGGGGCCCGGGGTTTTTTAACCCCCAAAAAATTTTCCAGCTGCTGATTGTAAAAAAAAAAAATTTTTTTTCTATTTACTTGTTGCAAAACCCTTTATTTTTGGGACAAAGACGCCCGGACTATAAAAACCCCCCCGGTTTTTTTAGAGGGGAAAAAAAATAGGGAAAAAATATATTTAAAAAAAAAAAGGGGAAAAAAAATTTTTTAAAAGGGGTCTGTCACCCCCATTTTTGGACTACGAGATAGGGGCCCCGCCATCGGGGGGCTTTTTACATTCGTAATGTTTGATAAGCCCCCGTGCACCGAAAAGAAAAAAAAACGAGTTACCGTTATTAAACTCACCCAGGGGCGGTCTCCCCTCTGGTCCGATGGGGGTCGTGGTCGGGGGGCCCCCCTCTGTAGCGAACCCGGGGCCCCTTCTTTCCGTCCCATCGCGCCCTCGCGGGGGCACTGACTCCCCCATGGGGGGAAGCGCAGATACCGTGCGCAGGCGCGGCCCCCTCAAACCTTCCTGGGGCCTGCGCACGCTACTCTGCTCTGCCCCTCACGGGGCAGTTTTCATGCCCTGCGCAGGAGCCCGATGGGACGAAAAAAGGCGGCTTCGCTCCCAAAATGGGAGGCGCCGCCAACCCCGACCCCCCCGACCGACGGCGGAACCCCTCGTGAGAAATTAGGGGAACTCATTTTTTTTTTTTGGGGGGACTTTGGGGGGCTTTTAAACACCCATTCCAGAATGCGTAGATAAGCCCCGATGGCGGGGTCATGAGCAAAAATGGGTGACACCGTTTTTTAAACTTTTAAATCCAGTTACACTCACTTCTTGGCCACGCCCAGACGGAAGTACCCTGGAGAACTTTTCCCCCCGACCCTTGCCCAGTGTGGGGCCCCCCCCCAAAATTAACACGCGGGGGGCTCCACAGTGGGGGGTGCAAATTCACCGCCGGCGCTCACACCCTTTGGGGGTCCGCCGCTTCCCGCAGACCATTCCCTTTACCCCCCGGGGCTCCTGCTCCACCGCCGGGGGGTCACACAGGCCTTCTTCACCGCCGGGGGGCATCAGCGCCCCCCCCGGGGGGTTCCCCCCTTAAAACCCCCCGGGGGCTCCTGTCCCCCCCGGGGCTCCGCGGGGGTTTTTCACCGCCGGGGGGTTCAAACGCCCCCCCCCGGGGGCTCCTGCTCCCCGCCGGCGGCTCCTGCAGGTTTCTTCACCACCGGGGGCTTCAGCGCACCCGCCCCGGGGGGTCCTGGTTTTAAAACCCCCCGGGGGCCCCCTCCCCCAAACCCCCCCGGGAGCTCCCCAGGATTTTTTTCCAAACCCCCGGGGGCTTCAGCATCACCGCCGGCGGCTCCTCCCACCGCCGGCGGGTCCTCAGGGGTTTTCTTCACCGCCGGCGGCTTCAGGCACCGCCGGCGGCTCCCGCTCCACCGCCGCGGCTTTCCGCGGTTTTTTTTAAAACCCCGGGGGCTTCCCCCCTTCACCGCCACGGCCCCCCTCCACCCCCGGGGGGTCTAGCACTTTCTTTTACCGCCGGCGGCTTCAGCTTCCCCCCGGGGGGCTTTCCCCCCTTTAAAAACCCCGGGGGGCTCCAGCTCCCCCCCCGGGGGCCCGCGCTTTCTTCACCCGGGGGCTGCAGCCCAAACCCCCGGGGGCTTTCGCTTCCAAACCCCCGGCATTTTCCCGCTCCCCCCCCGGCGCTCGCCAGCCCCTTAAAACCCCCGGCGGCTCCTGCTCACTGGGCCCAAAGGCCCCCCCCATCGGAAAACCCCCCCGCATCCCCGCCCACCCCCAGCGGCTCCCAGCTTCTGCCAAACCCCTCCAGGGGCGCCGGGGCCCCCAGTTCCTGTGTGCCGCGGGGCCCCTTTTTCAGGTACTTCCATCATAAACGCACCCCATTCCCCCCCGATTTTGGGGGAAAAAATGCGTTTTTTTGGGGGGAAAAAACGGTCCCCTTTAATGATACTGTTTTGGGGAAAACGGGTTTTTTCCCGACTGTTTTTTTGGGTGTCTTGGTTCCATCCAGTCACATTATTTTTTCCCGCAAAATGGGGCTGAGGGGGGCCCTTTTCCCTCCAATCTCTGGGTTTTGCGTGTATCTTTTTTGGGGGGGGGGTGGCCCCTCCATGGAGGCTCCTCCTCTGATGGTCTTTTTTGGGTGAAGACTTTTTTCCGCTTCTGGAGATAGGTTTTGGGGTTTTTTGTTTTTTTAATTGTTAAGGGGGCTTTCGGTGTGATTTGGGGGCTTTTTAATCCGGGGCCGGGGGTTTCCCCGGGGTTTGTACAAAGTCTTTTAAACCTTGGCCGGGGGGCTGACCCCTTTTTTTTTAGGGGCTTATTACATATAGGTATGGGGTATTAGGAAAGGTGTTATGTGCCGGGTCCGTTTGGACAGTCTTGACCCTTCTCCATTCCCATATGATGCATTTGGCGGTTGCCTGATAGTCCTTTAGGGAGCAGAGATCGTACCAGGTATTTTGCTGTCGGGAATTTCATCTTGCCAGCTTTCTAGTTGGGCCATCGTCCACACACGACCCCATACGACTACCAGGTACGCCCCTACATGTACCGGTGATAAACATGGTTTGGGTTGTACAACGGTTATTGATGACCTCTTCCCCGTAACAATATTGCACACGGGACTACCGACCCGTTTTCCTGGAAAGCCCTAGCTTAGTAATCCCATTTGAGTCCACATGACATATAGCTTTGTGGTGTCGGGGTGGGTAAGGCGTGGTGGTCTGTATCGCTTGCTGGGGTTGTTCTCTTCTGTGTCCTTTTCTTGGTTCAGGATTATTCATTGTAGGTTATTTTGGTTGTTTTGCTCTCCATTCGGTCAGGAGCCATGTCTCTCTCGGTTGTTTCCATTGCCCCTGCGGTCAACTAGGATCTGGTTTTGTTCGACCATTCGAGCTTTCATTGTCATTTAATTTCTATTTCCTTCTTATTTTTTGGAGACGAATTGAACTCACATTTCGCTTTTGACTTTTGTTCTTTTAACCGTCACCCCATACACACAGTACCAGGTATACACAGCACCCCATACACACAGTACCAGTATACACGCACCCATACACACTACCAGTATACACGCACCCCATACACACAGTACCAGGTATACACAGCACCCCATACACACAGTACCAGGTATACACACACCCCATACACACAGTTACCAGGTATACACAGCACCCCATACACACAGTACCAGTATACACCGCACCCCATACACACAAGTACCAGGTATACACGCACCCCATACACACAGTACCAGTATACACGCACCCCATACACACAGTACCAGGATACACCGCACCCCATACACACCGTACCAGGTATACACGCACCCCATACACACAGTACCAGGTATACACCGCACCCCATACACACAGTACCAGGTATACACCGCAACCATACACACAGTACCAGGTATACACCGCACCCCATACACACAGTACCAGGTATACACCGCACCCCATACACACAGTACCAGGTATACACCGCACACCATACACACAGTACCAGGTATACACCGCACCCATACACACAGTACCAGGTATACACCGCACCCCATACACACACGTACCAGGCATACACAGCACCCCATACACACAGTACCAGGTATACAACACCGCACCCCCATACACACAGTACCAGGTATACACCGCACCCCATACACACAGTACCATGTATACACTCCACCCCATACACACAGTACCAGGTATACACTGCACCCCATACACACAGTACCAGGTATAGCACACCCCTACACACAGTCCAGGTATACCGCACCCCATACACACAGTACCAGGCATACGCCCCCATCACCGTCCAGGAACCTGCACCCCATAACACTGTACAGGGTACACAGCCCAACACAGTACCGGTATACACCGCACCCCTCACACGTACCAGGTATAACGCACCCATACACACAGTACCAGGTATACACCGCACCCCATACAACGTACCAGGTAACCAGCCCCTATTACCACCATACCAGGTATCACACACCCCATACACACAGTACCAGGTATACACCGCACCCCATACACACAGTACAGTAAACACGCACCCATACACACGTACCAGGTATACACGCAACCCCCATACACACAGTACCAGGTATACACCCACCCCATACACACAGTACCAGGAACACACGCACCCCATACACACCATACCAAGTATACACCGCACCCCATACACACAGTAAACCCGGTATACACCGCACCCCATACACACAGTACAAGGTAACACCGCACCCCATACACACCCGTACCAGTATACACTCCACACCCCCATCACACAGTACCAGGTATAAAACCCCCACCCCATACACACAGTACCAGGTATACACTGCACCCCATACACACCAGTACCAGGTATACACAGCACCCCATACACACAGTACCAGGTATACACTCCACCCCATACACAGACCAGGTAACACCGCACCCCATACACACGTACCAGGTATAACACCGCACCCCATACACACAGTACCAGGTATAACACTCCACCCCATACACACAGTACCAGGTATACACAGCACCCATACACACAGTACCAGGTATACACCGCACCCCATACACACAGTACCAGGTCATACACGTCACCTATACACACAGTACCAGGCATACACAGCACCCATACACACAGTACCAGGTAACACGCACCCATACACACACCATGTATACCACCCCATACTACACAGTACCAGGTATACACGCACCCATACACACATACCAGGTATACACCGACCATACACACAGTACCAGTAAACACCGCACCCCATACACACAGTACCAGGTATACACGCACCCCATACACACAGTACCAGGTATACACCGCACCCCATACACACAGTACCAGGTATACACCGCAACCCCATACACAGAGTACCAGGTAAACACAGCACCCCGTACACACCGTACCAGGTATACACAGCACAGCACCCCATACACACAGTACCAGGTATACACTCCACCCCATACACAGAGTACCAGGTATACACTGCACCCCATACACACTGTGATGAGTGCTGTGCTGGAATTGCTGTCCTCATCTCTTTTTTTGTTTTTCTACTGCTGAAAGCCCTCCTTCTCTCTGCAGCTCTCATACTTCCCCCCCCTGTCAGCCTGCACTCAGGCAGTGTAATGTGAGCTGCCAGTGCTGGAAGTTTTCCCGCTTCACCGCAGGGGTCCTGCATTGTCCGAACACGTGCTTTCTTCCTATAGCAGCCATGTTGGAGTATTCATTCTTTTTTGGTTAATAACACGGTGGGAGCATTCGCTAGAAACACGAACGTCACTGTGTTGAACCATGCGCCGACGGGCATCGTTCCCGTGGTACCGGTGAACCCGTAACTCCAACAGAGCCCGAGAAATGGAATTCTCGGGTGCCCCATGAGCTATGTCACCCAAGTTTGGGTTCATTTGAACCATTATTTCAAAGCAAGATCATTGATAGGTCTGCCATTATTCTGCTAGAGTTCCCCGCTGAGTTATGAACCTTATGATATCGCAGAGCTCAAACCATAGCTTGCAGCCAGGGGAGGTGGCCAGAGGACCAGCCCTTTTTGTGAGGTCAGAAGCTGACATGCATAAGTCTTACAGTGAAGTTCCTTAGTAGTAGTCTTTCTGCTGGGATGTGCTGAGTAAGAGATCTACCAATGAACTATGACGTGTGGCTCCTTCCCCCAGCCTGGCTTGCCTGTAATGATCTAACAACCATGTGAGTTATCTTTCATTCTTAATCCCATTTTATTTTATAACTGCATCTGTACATAACGATATTGTCTCAGTTTGTTACATCTTTTTATATTATATAAGCATTGCCTGTTTTTTGAAGGAATAAACCTATAAATTTATTAGTTTGTTTCTCCTGCTCTATAAACGAATTTGCACGTGCCTGAAGCACTACGCTACTGTTTTGGGGTTGCTACGGACCCTCTTGATAAATTGTTCATCAAAAGCCGTAGCTGGTGGCAGCTAAAAGAAAGGGGTGTAAAGTGTTAATCTATTGGGTGATGCTGGCAGTGACGCAGCGGGGTTTATAAGGGTACTGCCTGGCTGCAGCCAGGAGTAATTATAATTCCCTCACTGCAGCGTGCCCAATAGCCAGCACACATCCAAGTGACCCGTCTGGCGACCAATTATCCTAGGTGCAGTTCCCTGACTGACCTGAGGGTAAGGGGGGCGCCAGAGAGCTGCAAGTTCCTAAGTGGAAGTGGGATAGTTATAAATCCCTGCAGTTTACTGGGTCGGACGGCAGCAGCCGTCGTGTGTGTGCACGTTCCATCACATGTGGTGGCAGCGGTGGGATCACAAGCCGTGACCCCCGGGCTACCGTGTGGCGGACTGTGTGCCCGTTCATCACATATTGGTGGCAGCGGTGGGATCACAAGCCGTGACCCCCGGGCTACCGTGTGGCG
The DNA here is from genome assembly GCA_033576555.1 of Oophaga sylvatica. NCBI lineage: Eukaryota > Metazoa > Chordata > Amphibia > Anura > Dendrobatidae > Oophaga > Oophaga sylvatica. The sequence goes on from JARQOD010000003.1 coordinate 102,426,992, forward strand.
GACTGTGTGCCCGTTCATCACATATTGGTGGCAGCGGTGGGATCACGAGCCGTGAACCCCGGGCTACCGTGTGGCGGACTGTGTGCCCGTTCATCACATATTGGTGGCACAGCGGTGGGATTATAGAGCATTAGTGATCTGGTTTGAGCAATCATTCCATTCACTAAAAAACTTGCACGGTTCTTCAGCGACCCTGCAGCTAAAGTTTTGGAGAACAGACTCAGTGTTTATTAGTCCTGAGACAATTGTGTGTACTTGCGGTTACCCCTCCCTTCTCTTTGTTTTTCTATCCTATCTTTTATTTGGCAACCATGGCTACCATAGGAGCAAGTTGGTTCGACAAGCAGAGCAAGGACACCCTTGTGGGAATCTGCAAGTACCACGGCCTTGTCCACACGAACCGAACCAAAGGCCAACTGGTCCAGGCCCTGAAGGAGCTGGGCGAGCATCGGAGCGTGGCGGGCGCAGGAGCAGAGGCCCAACCCCTGACTGCTTACACCCAGAGAGAGGTGGACCCTTACCTGCGGGCGGCCCTGGAGGGACTCACCGCTGACAACCGGGAAGAACGCCTGAGGCTGATCCAGCAAGCTCAAGAGAGAGCCGACCAGCGAGAGGCCAAACAGCGAGAGGCTGAGAGAGCCGAGCGCCAAGCCCAGCGGGAGGCCGAGCGGGAGGCTGAGAGAGCCGAGCGGGAAGCTCAGAGAGCCCATGAACTGGAGCTGCTCAGACAAGGGCAATGCCCTCCACAGCCCAGAGCGGTACACCCAGCAGCTCTCAGAGTCCCAAGCCCCGGCCGGAGCACTTTCCCGTGCTGGAAAAGGAAGGAGACTTGGACACTTTTCTGCGGGCCTTTGAGAAAGTCTGCAGACAGTACCGGCTGCCTTCCGACCAATGGGCCAGGTACTTGACCCCGGGCTAAAGGGCAAAGCTTTGGAGGCGTTCGCTTCCCTCGCGCCAGATCAAGACAGTGACTATGAGGCCATCAAGCAGGCCCTGATTGCCAAGTACCAGCTAACCCCTGAGGTATACCGAAAGAAGTTCCGGAACCTCCAACGTGGCCCACACGACAGTTATAGCGATGTGGTGCAAGGACTCCGGAACCACTTTGACCAGTGGATCCATGGACTGTCAGTTGACACCTATGAGGAGCTGAAAGACCTGATGATCAAAGACCAGTTCCTGCATCTGTGCCCAGCTGAGGTCCGACAGTTCATCCTGGACCGAGAACCAGAGGACGCGGTCACAACAGCCCGGATCGCCGACAGCTATGAGGCCAACCGGAAACCCGAGGTGCGGAAGGCCGTCACCACCCGTTGGGGAGGGGGTAAGCCTGCAACCAACCCCAGTGCCCCTGCCAGTCGTCCCTCTGGAGGCACTATCCCCTTTGCCAGCGCCAGGCCTACATCAGACCCCCGCCAGTGTTTCTCCTGTAAAAGGACTAGTCACATCAGCGCCACCTGTCCGGAGAGGCAGAAGAACCCCCCAGCCAAGGCCTCCGGGCCCAACGCCTCTGTTCTTTTGGTGGGTGGTGTGGTGGGGAGGGTTGATGACAACGTGCAGCCCGTCCGCGTGGGGGCCCGTCTTGCTACAGGCCTCAAGGACACCGGGGCTGAGCGAACCCTCATCCGACCCGAACTGGCGGCCCCTGAAGAGTTGATTCCGGGGAAAACCTTAACTGTCACAGGGATTGGGGGCGTCCACTACCCCTTGCCGATAGCCCGAGTTTTCATTGACTGGGGTGTCGGGAGCGGGGTGAAGGAAGTGGGGGTGTCCGAAAACCTGCCCACTGATGTTTTATTGGGGACTGATCTGGGGAGGATGGTGGCGTACTATGTCCCTGACACCCCTTCCCAATCTGATGATAAGGTTAACGTTAACCATGATGTTGATGTTGATGATGATGGGAAACTGATTGTGTTACCTGCTAATGCTTTGCGAAGTGATGATGCAACTGATAACCTTTCTTTCCCTAGGACTGATGTTGATAGTGATGTATCTGTGCCATCTGAATCTGTTAACCCTTTCTCTGAAGTGGTAGATGTGTCCACAGGTACAGGAGCGTTCAGTCCCGTCGCTCTGCGGAGTGAGATGGCTGAGGAACCCCTAGCAGGAGCAAGCGACAGTGCTCAAGGAAATGGGGAGGTGCATGGGAACCGGGAGGAAGGTGACGCCATGACACTGACCAGTGCCACCGAGGAAGGTAACTGGCCCATAAGTAGCACTGCTCCTGAAGTGTTGGGGGTGGATGGGGAGGTAGAGCCCATAGCAGCGCAGGCTGATGGGTCTATAGAAATCCCCGGGGAGACTGCATATGTAGCTGCTGTCACCCGCAGTCAGAGTGCCCGGATCGCAGGTAGCGCCCTGCCATCTGGACCCTCCTCCGCTACAGGAGAGACTGAACCAGAGGTGGACCCAGAGCCGGTCCCAGAGGGTCCCAGTGAGGGAGGAACCCTGACGTCACTTCTGGCTGCCTCCAGCCAGGAGTTCCAGGCCGCTCTGCACTCAGATGCGGGCCTGGAGAACTTGAGGCACCTCGCCGAGACGCCCACCTCCGTGACTGATAAGGAGAGGGTGTTCTGGGAACGAGGAAGGTTGTACCGGGAGACAGTACCCGGAGATTCCCAAAAGGAGGGGTTGAGGGGGAAACAGCTGGTCGTCCCGCACCAGTTCCGAGGTGAGTTTTGAGGATTGCCCATGAGATTCCACTTGCTGGACACTTGGGGATTAGCAAAACTAAGGCACGGCTGTCTCAACACTTCTATTGGCCCAAGATGGGGACAGATGTGACTAACTACTGCCGCTCCTGTATCACCTGTCAAAGAGTGGGGAAGGCGGGGCCTGCTCTTAAGGCTCCCCTGATCCCGTTGCCAGTGATAGAGGAGCCTTTCCAGAGGATCGCGGTGGACATTGGGGCCCGCTGGCCGTCCCCAGCAGCTCTGGAAAGCAATACATCCTGACTGTGGTAGACTACGCTACCCGGTACCCGGAGGCAGTAGCTCTGTCCTCAACTAGGGCAGATAAGGTGGCGGATGCACTGGTGACCATCTTTTCACGGGTAGGATTTCCCAGGGAGATGCTTACCGATCAAGGGACTCAATTTATGTCTCGCCTAATGAAGGCTCTCTGCAGCAAAATGCAGGTGACGCGTATGGTATCGAGTGCGTATCACCCACAGACCAATGGTTTGTGTGAGCGCTTTAACGGTACCCTCAAACAGATGCTCCGCATGCTGGTTGAGACCCAGGGACGCGATTGGGAGCGGTACCTCCCACACCTGCTATTTGCCTACAGAGAAGTCCCGCAGGCCTCGACGGGGTTCTCCCCTTCGAGCTCCTGTATGGTAGGCGAGTCCGGGGACCCCTTGGGTTGATAAGAGAATCCTGGGAAGATGAGCCAAACCCCACGGAAGTGTCCATCGTGGATTATGTCATGCGCTTCCGCGACAAGATGCAGACCTTGACGCAGTTGGTGCATGACAACATGACGCAGGCTCAGGCTGACCAGAAGCACTGGTACGACCAGAACGCCCGGGAGCGGACCTACCAGGTGGGTCAAAAGGTGTGGGTGCTGGTCCCCGTACCAAAGGATAAGCTTCAGGCAGCCTGGGAAGGCCCGTACGTCGTGCACCAACAGCTCAACCCAGCCACCTACGTGGTCACGCTTGACCACACTCGGGGTAGGCGCAAGGCCTTTCACGTCAACATGATGAAGGCCCATCACGAACGTGAAGCCTGCGTCCTACCGGTCTGCAATCTGCCCGAGGACGGGGAAGAGGATCCCCTCCTAGACATGCTGGCCCAAGCTAATGCCAATGGGTCCATTGAGGACATGGAGGTAAATGCCTCGCTAACCGCCTCCCAGCGGTTGCAGTTGCTGACCACCCTGGAATCCTTTCGGGCCGTGTTCACTAACCGACCCGGAAGGACCAAGTTGGCAGTCCACGAGGTGGACACCGGGAATCACGCCCCGTTACGGCGGACCCCTTATCGGATCTCTGAGGAAGTGCAGCAGATTATGCGCCAGGAGATCCATGAGATGTTGCAGCTGGGGGTGATCCGGCAGTCCAAAAGCGCGTGGGCCTCACCTGTAGTTCTCGTGCCAAAAAATGATCGGAACACCCGGTTCTGCGTGGACTACAGGGGGCTCAACGCCATCACTACCTCTGATGCGCACCCAATGCCACGCATCGAGGATCTGCTGGAGCGGTTGGCGAATGCCAAGTACATATCCATCATGGATTTGAGTCGGGGATACTGGCAGATTCCCTGAGCCCGGCGGCGCAGGAGAAATCTGCCTTTATCACCCCTTTTGGACTGTACGAGTCCACGGTCATGCCTTTCGGCATGAAGAATGCCCCTGCCACTTTCCAGCGGATGGTCAACCACCTGCTTCAGGGACTGGAGGAGTACGCTGTGGCGTACCTGGACGACATTGCCGTCTTCAGTTCCACCTGGGAGGAACACCTTCAGCATCTCCAGGAGGTGCTCAAGCGTATTCACCAGGCAGGTCTGACCATCAAGCCGGGAAAATGCCAGATGGGCATGAGGGAGGTCCACTACCTGGGGCACCGGGTAGGTGGGGGTTCCATGAGTCCAGAGCCCGAGAAAGTGGACGCGATCGTGTCCTGGCCCACCCCCCGGACCAAAAAGCAGGTGAAGTCCTTCCTGGGCACTGCAGGGTACTATAGGCGTTTCGTACCGAACTATAGCGCCATTGCAAAACCCTTGACGGACCTCACCAAGGGCGGTCTACCCCAAACAGTCAACTGGACAGATGGCTGTGAGGCGGCATTCCGATCTTTGAAAACAGCCCTGTGCAGCTCTCCAGTGTTGAAAGCCGTCGACAGCAGTCGGCCCTTCCTGGTACAGACTGATGCCAGCGAATTTGGCCTCTGTGCTGTACTCAGCCAGGTTGATTCGGGGGACCAGGAGCACCCCGTATTGTACCTGAGCCGGAAACTTCTGCCAAGGGAAGTGGCATACTCCACCATCGAGAAGGAGTGCCTGGCCATGGTCTGGGCACTGCAACGTTTGCAGCCCTACCTGTACGGGCGCACCTTCAAGGTGGTCACCGACCACAACCCTCTGAGCTGGCTGCACACAGTGTCCGGAACCAATGGTAGGTTGCTACGCTGGAGCCTTGCCCTGCAGCAGTATGATTTTGCCGTACAACACAAGAAAGGCAGTGATCATGGGAATGCTGATGGGTTATCACGACGTGGCGAACCCGCTGAGGTGCGCATGTCGGATTACCGACAGGTCATGCCTCCGTAGCGCCCTCAAAGGGGGGGAGGTGTGATGAGTGCTGTGCTGGAATTGCTGTCCTCATCTCTTTTTTTGTTTTTGTACTGCTGAAAGCCCTCCTTTCTCTGCAGCTCTCATACTTCCCCCCCCTGTCAGCCTGCACTCAGGCAGTGTAATGTGAGCTGCCAGTGCTGGAAGTTTTCCCGCTTCACCGCAGGGGTCCTGCATTGTCCGAACACGTGCTTTCTTCCTATAGCAGCCATGTTGGAGTATTCATTCTTTTTTGGTTAATAACACGGTGGGAGCATTCGCTAGAAACACGAACGTCACTGTGTTGAACCATGCGCCGACGGGCATCGTTCCCGTGGTACCGGTGAACCCGTAACTCCAACAGAGCCCGAGAAATGGAATTCTCGGGTGCCCCATGAGCTATGTCACCCAAGTTTGGGTTCATTTGAACCATTATTTCAAAGCAAGATCATTGATAGGTCTGCCATTATTCTGCTAGAGTTCCCCGCTGAGTTATGAACCTTATGATATCGCAGAGCTCAAACCATAGCTTGCAGCCAGGGGAGGTGGCCAGAGGACCAGCCCTTTTTGTGAGGTCAGAAGCTGACATGCATAAGTCTTACAGTGAAGTTCCTTAGTAGTAGTCTTTCTGCTGGGATGTGCTGAGTAAGAGATCTACCAATGAACTATGACGTGTGGCTCCTTCCCCCAGCCTGGCTTGCCTGTAATGATCTAACAACCATGTGAGTTATCTTTCATTCTTAATCCCATTTTATTTTATAACTGCATCTGTACATAACGATATTGTCTCAGTTTGTTACATCTTTTTATATTATATAAGCATTGCCTGTTTTTTGAAGGAATAAACCTATAAATTTATTAGTTTGTTTCTCCTGCTCTATAAACGAATTTGCACGTGCCTGAAGCACTACGCTACTGTTTTGGGGTTGCTACGGACCCTCTTGATAAATTGTTCATCAAAAGCCGTAGCTGGTGGCAGCTAAAAGAAAGGGGTGTAAAGTGTTAATCTATTGGGTGACGCTGGCAGTGACGCAGCGGGGTTTATAAGGGTACTGCCTGGCTGCAGCCAGGAGTAATTATAATTCCCTCACTGCAGCGTGCCCAATAGCCAGCACACATCCAAGTGACTCGTCTGGCGACCAATTATCCTAGGTGCAGTTCCCTGACTGACCTGAGGGTAAGGGGGGCGCCAGAGAGCTGCAAGTTCCTAAGTGGAAGTGGGATAGTTATAAATCCCTGCAGTTTACTGGGTCGGACGGCAGCAGCCGTCGTGTGTGTGCACGTTCCATCACATGTGGTGGCAGCGGTGGGATCACAAGCCGTGACCCCCGGGCTACCGTGTGGCGGACTGTGTGCCCGTTCATCACATATTGGTGGCAGCGGTGGGATCACAAGCCGTGACCCCCGGGCTACCGTGTGGCGGACTGTGTGCCCGTTCATCACATATTGGTGGCAGCGGTGGGATCACGAGCCGTGACCCCCGGGCTACCGTGTGGCGGACTGTGTGCCCGTTCATCACACACACCATACCAGGTATACACCGCACCCCATACACACAGTACCAGGTATACACCGCACCCCATACACACAGTACCAGGTATACACCGCACCCCATACACACAGTACCAGGTATACACTCCACCCCATACACACAGTACCAGGTATACACCGCACCCCATACACACAGTACACCCCATACACACAGTACCAGGTATACACTGCACCAAATACACACAGTACCAGGTATACACAGCACCCCATAAACACAGTACCAGGTAAACACTCCATCCCATATACACAGTACCAGGTATACACCGCACCCCATACACACAGTACCAGGTATACACCGCACCCATACACACAGTACCAGGTATACACTCCACCCCATACACACAGTACCAGGTATACACTGCACCCCATACACACCGTACCAGGTATACACCGCACCCCATACACACCGTACCAGGTATACACAGCACAGCACCCCATACACACAGTACCAGGTATACACTCCACCCCATACACAGAGTACCAGGTATACACTGCACCCCATACACACCATACCAGGTATACACCGCACCCCATACACACAGTACCAGGTATACACCGCACCCCATACACACAGTACCAGGTATACACCGCACCCCATACACACAGTACCAGGTATACACTCCACCCCATACACACAGTACCAGGTATACACCGCACCCCATACACACAGTACCAGGTATACACTGCACCAAATACACACAGTACCAGGTATACACAGCACCCATAAACACAGTACCAGGTAAACACTCCATCCCATATACACAGTACCAGGTATACACCGCACCCCATCACACAGTACCAGGTATACACCGCACCCATACACACGTACCAGGTATACACTCCACCCCATACACACAGTACCAGGTATACACTGCACTCCATACACACCGTACCAGGTATACACCGCACCCCATACACACCGTACCAGGTATACACCGCACCCCATACACACAGTACCAGGTATACACCGCACCCCATACACACAGTACCAGGTATACACCGCACCCCATACACACAGTACCAGGTATACACCGCACCCCATACACACCGTACCAGGTATACACCGCACCCCATACCCACCGTACCAGGCATACACAGCACCCATACACACAGTACCAGGTATACACCGCACGCCATACACACAGTACCAGGTATACACGCACCCCATACACACAGTACCAGGTATACACTCCACCCCATACACACAGTACCAGGTATACACTGCACCCATACACACAGTACCAGGTATACACAGCACCCCATACACACAGTACCAGGTATACACAGCACCCCATACACACAGTACCAGGTATACACAGCACCTCATACACACAGTACCAGATATACACTGCACGCCATACACACTGTACCAGACATACACAGCACCCCATACACACAGTACCAGGTATACACCGCACCCCATACACACAGTACCAGGTATACACCGCACCCCATACACACAGTACCAGGTATACACCGCACCCCAAACACACAGTACCATGTATACACCGCATCCCATACACACAATACCAGGTATACACAGCACCCCATACACACCGTACCAGGTATACACAGCACCCCATACACACAGTGCCAGGTATACACCCCACCCCATACACACAATACCAGGTATACACCGCACCCCATACACACAGTACCAGGTATACACCGCACCCCATACACACAATACCAGGTATACACCGCACCCCATACACACAGTACCAGGTATACACTGCACTCCATACACACAGTACCAGGTATACACAGCACCCCATACACACAGTACCAGGTAAACACCCTACCTACCATAACACCCCATACACACAGTACCAGGTATACACACAGCACCCATACCACACAGTACCAGGTATACACAGCACCCCATACACACAGTACCAGGTATACACGCACCCCATACACACAGTACCAGGTATGTATCACAGCACCCCATACACACAGTACCAGGTATACACACCGCACCCATTACACACCAGTAACAGGTATACACCGCACCCCATAACACACAGTATCCAGGTATACACCGCACCCATGCACCACCTACGCTATCCAGGTTACACTGCACCCCATACACACCGTACCAGGCATAACAGCACCCCATACACACAGTACCAGGTATACACCGCACCCCATACACACAGTACCAGGTATACACCGCACCCATACACACAGTACCAGGTATACACCGCACCCCATACACACAGTACCAGGTACACGCACCCCATACACACGTACCAGGCTACACAGCACCCCATACACACAGTACCAGGTCATACACTGCACCCCATACACACTGTACCAGGATAACACCGCACCCATACACACAGTACCAGGTATACACGCACCCCATACACACAGTACCAGCGTATACACAGCACCCCATACACACAGTACCAGGTACACCGCACCCCATACACCAGTACCAGGATACACCGCACCCCATACACACGTACCAGGATACACAGCACCCCATACACACTGTACCAGGTCATACACAGCACCCATACACACAGTACCAGGTATACACCGCACCCCATACACACAGTACCAGGTAAACACGCACCCCATACACACCAGTACCAGGTATACACACCGCACCCCATACACACAGTACCAGGTATAATCACAGCACCCCATATACACCACCATAACCAAGGTATACACGCACCCCATACACACAGTACCAGGTATACACCGCACCCCATACACACAGTACCAGGTATACACAGCACCCCATACACACAGTACCAGGTATACACCGCACCCCATACACAAAGTACCAGGTATACACCGCACCCCATACACACAGTACCAGGTATACACCGCACCCCATACACACAGTACCATGTATACACCGCACCCCATACACACAATACCAGGTATACACAGCACCCCATACACACCGTACCAGGTATACACCGCACCCCATACACACAGTACCAGGTATACACTCCACCCCATACACACAGTACCAGATATACACCGCACCCCATACACACAGTACACCCCATACACACAGTACCAGGTATACACTGCACCAAATACACACAGTACCAGGTATACACAGCACCCCATAAACACAGTACCAGGTAAACACTCTGTGATGATACTGAAGCTTCATTTCTGGTGCTGTTTCCAGAACTCTCCCCCATAGTACTACAACCCCCCACCGTTTGCAAGCACAGGCAAACTACCCCTCCCTCCTTTTCTCTGCAGCTCACGCTTCCCTTCCCCCCTGTCAGCCTGCACTCAGGCAGTGTAATGTGAGCTGCCAGTGCTGGAAGTTTTCCCGCTTCACCGCAGGGGTCCTGCATTGTCCGAACACGTGCTTTCTTCCTATAGCAGCCATGTTGGAGTATTCATTCTTTTTTGGTTAATAACACGGTGGGAGCATTCGCTAGAAACACGAACGTCACTGTGTTGAACCATGCGCCGACGGGCATCGTTCCCGTGGTACCGGTGAACCCGTAACTCCAACAGAGCCCGAGAAATGGAATTCTCGGGTGCCCCATGAGCTATGTCACCCAAGTTTGGGTTCATTTGAACCATTATTTCAAAGCAAGATCATTGATAGGTCTGCCGTTATTCTGCTAGAGTTCCCCGCCGAGTTATGAACCTTATGATATTGCAGAGCTCAAACCATAGCTTGTAGCCAGGGGAGGTGGCTAGAGGACCAGCCCTTTTTGTGAGGTCAGAAGCTGACATGCATAAGTCTTACAGTGAAGTTCCTTACCAGGGTTCTTTCTGCTGAGTAAGAGATCTACCAATGAACTATGACGTGTGGCTCCTTCCCCCAGCCTGGCTTGCCTGTAATGATCTAACAACCATGTGAGTTATCTTTCATTCTTAATCCCATTTTATTTTATAACTGCATCTGTACATAACTATATTGTCTCAGTTTGTTACATCTTTTTATATTATATAAGCATTGCCTGTTTTTAAGGAATAAACCTATAAATTTATTAGTTTGTTTCTCCTGCTCTATAAACGAATCTGCACGTGCCTGAAGTACTACGCTACTGTTTTGGGGTTGCTACGGACCCTCTTGATAAATTGTGTATTAAGTCAAACCCGTAGCTGGTGGCAGCTAAAGGAAGGGGTGTAAAGTATTAATCTATTGGGTGACGCTGGCAGTGACGGAGCGGGGTTTATAAGGGTACTGCCTGGCTGCAGCCAGGAGTAATCATAATTCCCTCACTGCAGCGTGCCCAATAGCCAGCACACATCCAAGTGACCCGTCTGGCGACTAATTATCCTAGGTGCAGTTCCCTGACTGACCTGAGGGTAAAGGGGGCGCCAGAGAGCTGCAAGTTCCTAAGTGGAAGTGGGATAGTTATCAATCCCTGCAGTTTACTGGGTCGGACGGCAGCAGCCGTCGTGTGTGTGCACGTTCCATCACATGTGGTGGCAGCGGTGGGATCACAAGCCGTGACCCCCGGGCTACCGTGTGGCGGACTGTGTGCCCGTTCATCACATATTGGTGGCAGCGGTGGGATTATAGAGCATTAGTGATCTGGTTTGAGCAATCATTCCATTCACTAAAAAACTTGCACGGTTCTTCAGCGACCCTGCAGCTAAAGTTTTGGAGAACAGACTCAGTGTTTATTAGTCCTGAGACAATTGTGTGTACTTGCGGTTACCCCTCCCTTCTCTTTGTTTTTCTATCCTATCTTTTATTTGGCAACCATGGCTACCATAGGAGCAAGTTGGTTCGACAAGCAGAGCAAGGACACCCTTGTGGGAATCTGCAAGTACCACGGCCTTGTCCACACGAACCGAACCAAAGGCCAACTGGTCCAGGCCCTGAAGGAGCTGGGCGAGCATCGGAGCGTGGCGGGCGCAGGAGCAGAAGCCCAACCCCTGACTGCTTACACCCAGAGAGAGGTGGACCCTTACCTGCGGGCGGCCCTGGAGGGACTCACCGCTGACAACCGGGAAGAACGCCTGAGGCTGATCCAGCAAGCTCAAGAGAGAGCCGACCAGCGAGAGGCCAAACAGCGAGTGGCTGAGAGAGCCGAGCGCCAAGCCCAGCGGGAGGCCGAGCGGGAGGCTGAGAGAGCCGAGCGGGAAGCTCAGAGAGCCCATGAACTGGAGCTGCTCAGACAAGGGGCAATGCCCTCCACAGCCCAGAGCGGTACACCCAGCAGCTCTCAGAGTCCCAAGCCCCGGCCGGAGCACTTTCCCGTGCTGGAAAAGGAAGGAGACTTGGACACTTTTCTGCGGGCCTTTGAGAAAGTCTGCAGACAGTACCGGCTGCCTTCCGACCAATGGGCCAGGTACTTGACCCCCGGGCTAAAGGGCAAAGCTTTGGAGGCGTTCGCTTCCCTTTCGCCAGATCAAGACAGTGACTATGAGGCCATCAAGCAGGCCCTGATCGCCAAGTACCAGCTAACCCCTGAGGTATACCGAAAGAAGTTCCGGAACCTCCAACGTGGCCCACACGACAGTTATAGCGATGTGGTGCAAGGACTCAGGAACCACTTTGACCAGTGGATCCATGGACTGTCAGTTGACACCTATGAGGAGCTGAAAGACCTGATGATCAAAGACCAGTTCCTGCATCTGTGCCCAGCTGAGGTCCGACAGTTCATCCTGGACCGAGAACCAGAGGACGCGGTCACAACAGCCCGGATCGCCGACAGCTATGAGGCCAACCGGAAACCCGAGGTGCGGAAGGCCGTCACCACCCGTTGGGGAGGGGGTAAGCCTGCAACCAACCCCAGTGCCCCTGCCAGTCGTCCCTCTGGAGGCACTATCCCCTTTGCCAGCGCCAGGCCTACATCAGACCCCCGCCAGTGTTTCTCCTGTAAAAGGACTGGTCACATCAGCGCCACCTGTCCGGAGAGGCAGAAGAACCCCCCAGCCAAGGCCTCCGGGCCCAACGCCTCGGTTCTTTTGGTGGGTGGTGTGGTGGGGAGGGTTGATGACAACGTGCAGCCCGTCCGCGTGGGGGCCCGTCTTGCTACAGGCCTCAAGGACACCGGGGCTGAACGAACCCTCATCCGACCCGAACTGGCGGCCCCTGAAGAGTTGATTCCGGGGAAAACCCTAACTGTCACAGGGATTGGGGGTGTACACTACCCCTTGCCGATAGCCCGAGTTTTCATTGACTGGGGTACCGGGAGCGGGGTGAAGGAAGTGGGGGTGTCCGAAAACCTGCCCACTGATGTTTTATTGGGGACTGATCTGGGGAGGATGGTGGCGTACTATGTCCCTGACACCCCTTCCCAATCTGATGATAAGGTTAACGTTAACCATGATGTTGATGTTGATGATGATGGGAAACTGATTGTGTTACCTGCTAATGCTTTGCGAAGTGATAATGCAACTGATAACCTTTCTTTCCCTAGGACTGATGTTGATAGTGATGTATCTGTGCCTCGAATCTGTTAACCCTTTCTCTGAAGTGGTAGATGTGTCCACAGGTACAGGAGCGTTCAGTCCCGTCGCTCTGCGGAGTGAGACGGCTGAGGAACCCCTAGCAGGAGCAAGCGACAGTGCTCAAGGAAATGGGGAGGTGCATGGGAACCGGGAGGAAGGTGACGCCATGACACTGAACAGTGCCACCGAGGAAGGTAACTGGCCCATAAGTAGCACTGCTCCTGAAGTGTTGGGGGTGGATGGGGAGGTAGAGCCCATAGCAGCGCAGGCTGATGCGTCTATAGAAATCCCCGGGGAGACTGCATATGTAGCTGCTGTCACCCGCAGTCAGAGTGCCCGGATCGCAGGTAGCGCCCTGCCATCTGGACCCTCCTCCGCTACAGGAGAGACTGAACCAGAGGTGGACCCAGAGCCGGTCCCAGAGGGTCCCAGTGAGGAAGGAACCCTGACGTCACTTCTGGCTGCCTCCAGCCAGGAGTTCCAGGCCGCTCTGCACTCAGATGCGAGCCTGGGGAACTTGAGGCACCTCGCCAAGACGCCCACTTCCGTGACTGATAAGGAGAGGGTGTTCTGGGAACGAGGAAGGTTGTACCGGGAGACAGTACCCGGAGATTCCCAAAAGGAGTTGTTGAGGGAAAAACAGCTGGTCATCCCGCACCAGTTCCGAGGTGAGTTGTTGAGGATTGCCCATGAGATTCCACTTGCTGGACACTTGGGGATTAGCAAAACTAAGGCACGGCTGTCTCAACACTTCTATTGGCCCAAGATGGGGACAGATGTGACTAACTACTGCCGCTCCTGTATCACCTGTCAAAGAGTGGGGAAGGCGGGGCCTGCTCTTAAGGCTCCCCTGATCCCGTTGCCAGTGATAGAGGAGCCTTTCCAGAGGATCGCGGTGGACATTGTGGGCCCGCTGGCCGTCCCCAGCAGCTCTGGAAAGCAATACATCCTTACTGTGGTAGACTACGCTACCCGGTACCCGGAGGCAGTAGCTGTGTCCTCAACTAGGGCAGATAAGGTGGCGGATGCACTGGTGACCATCTTTTCACGGGTAGGATTTCCCAGGGAGATGCTTACCGATCAAGGGACTCAATTTATGTCTCGCCTAATGAAGGCTCTCTGCAGCAAAATGCAGGTGACGCGTATGGTATCGAGTGCGTATCACCCACAGACCAATGGTTTGTGTGAGCGCTTTAACAGTACCCTCAAACAGATGCTCCGCATGCTGGTTGAGACCCAGGGACGCGATTGGGAGCGGTACCTCCCACACCTGCTATTTGCCTACAGAGAAGTCCCGCAGGCCTCGACGGGGTTCTCCCCCTTCGAGCTCCTGTATGGTAGGCGAGTCCGGGGACCCCTTGGGTTGATAAGAGAATCCTGGGAAGATGAGCCAAACCCCACAGAAGTGTCCATCGTGGATTATGTCATGCGCTTCCGCGACAAGATGCAGACCTTGACGCAGTTGGTGCATGACAACATGACGCAGGCTCAGGCTGACCAGAAGCACTGGTACGACCAGAACGCCCGGGAGCGGACCTACCAGGTGGGTCAAAAGGTGTGGGTGCTGGTCCCCGTACCAAAGGATAAGCTTCAGGCAGCCTGGGAAGGCCCGTACGTCGTGCACCAACAGCTCAACCCAGCCACCTACGTGGTCACGCTTGACCACACTCGGGGTAGGCGCAAGGCCTTTCACGTCAACATGATGAAGGCCCATCACGAACATGAAGCCTGCGTCCTACCGGTCTGCAATCTGCCCGAGGACGGGGAAGAGGATCCCCTCCTAGACATGCTGGCCCAAGCTAATGCCAATGGGTCCATTGAGGACATGGAGGTAAATGCCTCGCTAACCGCCTCCCAGCGGTTGCAGTTGCTGACCACCCTGGAATCCTTTCGGGCCGTGTTCACTAACCGACCCGGAAGGACCAAGTTGGCAGTCCACGAGGTGGACACCGGGAATCACGCCCCGTTACGGCGGACCCCTTATCGGATCTCTGAGGAAGTGCAGCAGATTATGCGCCAGGAGATCCATGAGATGTTGCAGCTGGGGGTGATCCGGCAGTCCAAAAGCGCGTGGGCCTCACCTGTAGTTCTCGTGCCAAAAAATGATCGGAACACCCGGTTCTGCGTGGACTACAGGGGGCTCAACGCCATCACTACCTCTGATGCGCACCCAATGCCACGCATCGAGGATCTGCTGGAGCGGTTGGCGAATGCCAAGTACATATCCATCATGGATTTGAGTCGGGGATACTGGCAGATTCCCCTGAGCCCGGCGGCGCAGGAGAAATCTGCCTTTATCACCCCTTTTGGACTGTACGAGTCCACGGTCATGCCTTTCGGCATGAAGAATGCCCCTGCCACTTTCCAGCGGATGGTCAACCACCTGCTTCAGGGACTGGAGGAGTACGCTGTGGCGTACCTGGACGACATTGCCGTCTTCAGTTCCACCTGGGAGGAACACCTTCAGCATCTCCAGGAGGTGCTCAAGCGTATTCACCAGGCAGGTCTGACCATCAAGCCGGGAAAATGCCAGATGGGCATGAGGGAGGTCCACTACCTGGGGCACCGGGTAGGCGGGGGTTCCATGAGTCCAGAGCCCGAGAAAGTGGACGCGATCGTGTCCTGGCCCACCCCTAGGACCAAAAAGCAGGTGAAGTCCTTCCTGGGCACTGCAGGGTACTATAGGCGTTTCGTACCGAACTATAGCGCCATTGCAAAACCCTTGACGGACCTCACCAAGGGCGGTCTACCCCAAACAGTCAACTGGACAGATGGCTGTGAGGCGGCATTCCGAGCTTTGAAAACAGCCCTGTGCAGCTCTCCAGTGTTGAGAGCCGTCGACAGCAGTCGGCCCTTCCTGGTACAGACTGATGCCAGCGAATTTGGCCTCGGTGCTGTACTCAGCCAGGTTGATTCGGGGGACCAGGAGCACCCCGTGTTGTACCTGAGCCGGAAACTTCTGCCAAGGGAAGTGGCATACTCCACCATCGAGAAGGAGTGCCTGGCCATGGTCTGGGCACTGCAACGTTTGCAGCCCTACCTGTACGGGCGCACCTTCAAGGTGGTCACCGACCACAACCCTCTGAGCTGGCTGCACACAGTGTCCGGAACCAATGGTAGGTTGCTACGCTGGAGCCTTGCCCTGCAGCAGCATGATTTTGCCGTACAACACAAGAAAGGCAGTGATCATGGGAATGCTGATGGGTTATCACGACGTGGCGAACCCGCTGAGGTGCGCATGTCGGATTACCGAGAGGTCATGCCTCCGTAGCGCCCTCTAAAGGGGGGAGGTGTGATGATACTGAAGCTTCATTTCTGGTGCTGTTTCCAGAACTCTCCCCCATAGTACTACAACCCCCCACCGTTTGCAAGCACAGGGCAAACTACCCCTCCCTCCTTTTCTCTGCAGCTCACGCTTCCCTTCCCCCCTGTCAGCCTGCACTCAGGCAGTGTAATGTGAGCTGCCAGTGCTGGAAGTTTTCCCGCTTCACCGCAGGGGTCCTGCATTGTCCGAACACGTGCTTTCTTCCTATAGCAGCCATGTTGGAGTATTCATTCTTTTTTGGTTAATAACACGGTGGGAGCATTCGCTAGAAACACGAACGTCACTGTGTTGAACCATGCGCCGACGGGCATCGTTCCCGTGGTACCGGTGAACCCGTAACTCCAACAGAGCCCGAGAAATGGAATTCTCGGGTGCCCCATGAGCTATGTCACCCAAGTTTGGGTTCATTTGAACCATTATTTCAAAGCAAGATCATTGATAGGTCTGCCGTTATTCTGCTAGAGTTCGCCGCCGAGTTATGAAACTTATGATATTGCAGAGCTCAAACCATAGCTTGTAGCCAGGGGAGGTGGCTAGAGGACCAGCCCTTTTTGTGAGGTCAGAAGCTGACATGCATAAGTCTTACAGTGAAGTTCCTTACCAGGGTTCTTTCTGCTGAGTAAGAGATCTACCAATGAACTATGACGTGTGGCTCCTTCCCCCAGCCTGGCTTGCCTGTAATGATCTAACAACCATGTGAGTTATCTTTCATTCTTAATCCCATTTTATTTTATAACTGCATCTGTACATAACTATATTGTCTCAGTTTGTTACATCTTTTTATATTATATAAGCATTGCCTGTTTTTAAGGAATAAACCTATAAATTTATTAGTTTGTTTCTCCTGCTCTATAAACGAATCTGCACGTGCCTGAAGTACTACGCTACTGTTTTGGGGTTGCTACGGACCCTCTTGATAAATTGTGTATTAAGTCAAACCCGTAGCTGGTGGCAGCTAAAGGAAGGGGTGTAAAGTGTTAATCTATTGGGTGACGCTGGCAGTGACGGAGCGGGGTTTATAAGGGTACTGCCTGGCTGCAGCCAGGAGTAATCATAATTCCCTCACTGCAGCGTGCCCAATAGCCAGCACACATCCAAGTGACCCGTCTGGCGACTAATTATCCTAGGTGCAGTTCCCTGACTGACCTGAGGGTAAAGGGGGCGCCAGAGAGCTGCAAGTTCCTAAGTGGAAGTGGGATAGTTATCAATCCCTGCAGTTTACTGGGTCGGACGGCAGCAGCCGTCGTGTGTGTGCACGTTCCATCACATGTGGTGGCAGCGGTGGGATCACAAGCCGTGACCCCGGGCTACCGTGTGGCGGACTGTGTGCCCGTTCATCACACACTCCATCCCATATACACAGTACCAGGTATACACCGCACCCCATACACACAGTACCAGGTATACACCGCACCCCATACACACAGTACCAGGTATACACTCCACCCCATACACACAGTACCAGGTATACACTGCACCCCATACACACCGTACCAGGTATACACCTCATCCCATACACACCGTACCAGGTATACACAGCACAGCACCCCATACACACAGTACCAGGTATACACTCCAACCCATACACAGAGTACCAGGTATACACTGCACCCCATACACACCATACCAGGTATACACCGCACCCCATACACACAGTACCAGGTATACACCGCACCCCATACACACAGTACCAGGTATACACCGCACCCCATACACACAGTACCAGGTATACACTCCACCCCATACACACAGTACCAGGTATACACCGCACCGCATACACACAGTACACCCCATACACACAGTACCAGGTATACACTGCACCAAATACACACAGTACCAGGTATACACAGCACCCCATAAACACAGTACCAGGTAAACACTCCATCCCATATACACAGTACCAGGTATACACCGCACCCCATACACACAGTACCAGGTATACACCGCACCCCATACACACAGTACCAGGTATACACTCCACCCCATACACACAGTACCAGGTATACACTGCACCCCATACACACCGTACCAGGTATACACCGCACCCCATACACACCGTACCAGGTATACACAGCACAGCACCCCATACACACAGTACCAGGTATACACTCCACCCATACACAGAGTACCAGTATACACTGCACCCCATACACACCATACCAGGTATACACCGCACCCCATACACACAGTACCAGGTATACACCGCACCCCATACACACAGTACCAGGTATACACCGCACCCCATACACACAGTACCAGGTATACACTCCACCCCATACACACAGTACCAGGTATACACCGCACCCCATACACACAGTACACCCCATACACACAGTACCAGGTATACACTGCACCAAATACACACAGTACCAGGTATACACAGCACCCCATAAACACAGTACCAGGTAAACACTCCATCCCATATACACAGTACCAGGTATACACCGCACCCCATACACACAGTACCAGGTATACACCGCACCCCATACACACAGTACCAGGTATACACTCCACCCCATACACACAGTACCAGGTATACACTGCACTCCATACACACCGTACCAGGTATACACCGCACCCCATACACACCGTACCAGGTACAGTCATGGCCAAAAGTTTTGAGAATGACACAAATATTATATTTTCACATGATCTGCTGCCCTCTGGTTTTTATGTGTGTTTAACAGATGTTTTTATCACAGACAGAAATATAATAATTGCAAACATATGAGTAACAAAAGCTTATATTGACAGTTAGAATGAGTTAATGCAGCAAGTCAATATTTGCAGTGTTGACCCTTCTTCTTCAGGACCTCTGCAATTCTCCCTGGCATGCTCTCAATCAACTTCTGGACCAAATCCTGACTGATAGCAGTCCATTCTTGCACAATCAATGCTTTCATTTTGTCAGAATTTTGAGGTTTTTGTTTGTCCACCCGTCTCTTGATGATTGACCACAAGTTCTCAATGGGATTAAGATCTGGGGAGTTTCCAGGCCATGGACCCAAAATCTCTATGTTTTGTTCCCTGAGCCATTTAGTTATCACCTTTGCTTTATGGCAAGGTGCTCCATCATGCTGGAAAAGGCATTGTTGATCGCCAAACTGCTCTTGGAGCGTTGGGAGAAGTTGCTCTTGGAGGACATTCTGGTACCATTCTTTATTCATGGCTGTGTTTTTAGGCAAGACTGTGAGAGAGCCGATTCCCTTGGCTGAGAAGCAACCCCACACATGAATGGTTTCAGGATGCTTAACAGTTGGCATGAGACAAGACTGGTGGAAGCGCTCACCTTGTCTTCTCCGAATGAGGCGTTTTCCTGATGTCCCAAACAATCGAAAAGGGGATTCATCAGAGAAAATAACTTTACCCCAGTCCTCAGCAGTCCACTGCCTGTACCTTTTGCAGAATATCAGTCTGTCCATGATGTTTTTTCTGGAGAGAAGTGGCTTCTTTGCTGCCCTCCTTGAGACCAGGCCTTGCTCCAAGAGTCTCCGCGTCACAGTGCGTGCAGATGCACTCACACCTGCCTGCTGCCATTCCTGAGCAAGCTCTGCACTGCTGGTAGACCGATCCCGCAGCTGAAACACTTTTAAGAGATGGTCCTGGCGCTTGCTGGTCTTTCTTGGGCGCCCTGAAGCCTTTTTGGCAACAATGGAACCTCTCTCCTTGAAGTTCTTGATGATGCGATAGATTGTTGACTGAGGTGCAATCTTTCTAGCTGCGATACTCTTCCCTGTTAGGCCATTTTTGTGCATTGCAATGATGACTGCACATGTTTCTTTAGAGATAACCATGGTTAACAGAAGAGAAACAATGATGCCAAGCACCAGCCTCCTTTTAAAGTGTCCAGTGGTGTCATTCTTACTTAATCATGACAGATTGATCTCCAGCCATGTCCTCATCAACACCCACACCTGTGTTAATGAAGCAATCACTGAAAAGAGGTTAGCTGGTCCTTTTAAGGCAGGGCTGCAATGATGTTGAAATGTGTTTTGGGGGATAAAGTTCATTTTCTAGCCAAATATTGACTTTGCAAGTAAATGCTGTTAAGCTGATCACTCTTTATAACATTCTGGAGTATATGCAAATTGCCATTAGAAAAAGTGAAGCAGTAGACTTTGTAAAAATTAATATTTGTGTCATTCTCAAAACTTTTGGCCATGACTGTATACACCGCACCCCATACACACAGTACCAGGTATACAGCGCACCCCATACACACAGTACCAGGTATACACCGCACCCCATACACACGGTACCAGGTATACACCGCACCCCATACACACAGTACCAGGTATACACCGCACCCCATACCCACCGTACCAGGCATACACAGCACCCCATACACACAGTACCAGGTATACACCGCACGCCATACACACAGTACCAGGTATACACCGCACCCCATACACACAGTACCAGGTATACCAACCCCATACACACAGTCCCGGTAAACACAGCACCCCAACACATTTCCAGTATACACCGCACCCCATACACAAAAGAACAGGGATACACAGCACCCCATACAAAACAAAACCAAGGTAAAACACCGCACCCCATAAAACAGTTTCCCCGGTAAACACGCACCCCATACACACAGTACCAGGATACCCCGCACCCCATCACACCGTACCAGGCATACACCGCACCCCATACACCCTTAAACCCGCATACCACCAAACCCCCTACACACAGTACCATATACAAACCCCACCCATACACACAGTAACCAAGTATACACCGCACCCCATACACACAGTACCAGGATACACGCACCCATACACACAGTACCCCGGGGTTTCACAGCACCCCATACACACAGTACCAGCTACACAGCACCCCTACACCAGTACCAGGCAACACGCACCCCATACACACGACCAGGATACACGCACCCCAAACACACAGTACCAGGGATACACAACCCAAACAAACAGTACAGTATACACCGCACCCCCAAACCAAACCAGGTATACACCGCACCCCATACACCAGTACCAGGTATACACCGCACCCCCTCAACACCGTACCAGGCATACCCTCACCCCATACACACCGTACCAGGATACACCCCCCATACACACATACCAGGTATACACCGCACCCCATACACACATACCAGGTATACACCGCAACCCCAACACACAGTACCAGGTAAACCCGCAAAAAAAAAACCCCATACACACAGTCCAGGTAAAACACTCACCCCATAAAACACCTACCAGGATCACCGCAACCCCAAACACAAAAGTAAACCCGGTATACACCACCCCATACAACACAATACCAGGTAACACCGCACCCCATACACACAGTACCAGGTAACACGCACCCCATACACACAGTACCAGGTAAACACTCACCCCATACACACATACCAGGTAATACACAGCACCCCATACACACAGTACCAGGTATAACACAGCACCCCAACACACAGTACCAGGTATACACGCACCCCATACACACAGTACCAGGTATAAAAACACAGCACCCCATACACACAGTAACCAGGTATACACCGCAACCCCATACACAGTAACAGGTATACACCGCACCCCTACACACCAGTATAACCCACCCGGGATACACCGCACCCCATACACAAACCCACCAGGCATACACAGCACCCCATACACACATCCAGTATACACCGCACCCCAAAAACACACAGTACCAGGTATACAAAACCCCACCCATAAACACAGTACCAGGATACACGCAAACCCCCTACACACAGTACCAGGTATACACGCACCCCATACACACCGACCAGCATACACAGCACCCCATACACACAGTACCAGTATACACACACCCCATACACACAGACCAGGTATACACCCACCCCATACACACAGTACCAGGTATACACCGCACCCCATACACACAGTACCAGGTATACACTCCACCCCATACACACAGTACCAGGTATACACCGCACCCCATACACACAGTACCAGGTATACACTGCACCCCATACACACAGTACCAGGTATACACAGCACCCCATACACACAGTACCAGGTATACACTGCACCCCATACACACAGTACCCGCGTATACACTGCACCCCATACACACAGAACCAGGTATACACCGCACCCATACACACAGTACCAGGTATACACCGCACCCCATACACACAGTACCAGGTATACACCGCACCCCATACACACAGTACCAGGTATACACTCCACCCCATACACACAGTACCAGGTATACACTCCACCCCATACACACAGTACCAGGTATACACCGCACCCCATACACACAGTACCAGGTATACACTGCACCCCATACACACAGTACCCGGTATACACAGCACCCATACACACAGTACTAGGTATACACCGCACCCCATACACACAGTACCAGGTATACACTGCACCCCATACACACAGTACCAGGTATACACAGCACCCCATACACACAGTACCAGGTATACACTGCACCCCATACACACAATACCAGGTATACACTCCACCCCATACACACAGTACCAGGTATACTCCGCACCCCATACACACAGTACCAGGTATACACCGCACCCCATACACACAGTACCAGGTATACACCGCACCCCATACACACAGTACCAGGTATACACTGCACCCCATACACATATACCCTGTATATACTGCAGCTCATACACATCGTACCAGGTGGATACCCTACTCCTTACACACCATACCCTGTATATACTAAGTAGATACCGCACCCCATACACACTGTACCCTGTATATATCGCATCTCATACACACTGCCTCCTGTATACACCGCACCCCATAGACACCGTACCCTGTATATACCGCATCCCATACACACCACCCCCTCTATGTACCACACCCCATACACACCGTACCCTGTATGTACCGCACTCCATACACACCGCACCCTGCATGTACCGCTCCACATACACACCGTACCCTGTATGTACCGCAACCCACACACCGCACCCTGTATGTACCGCACCCCATACACACCGTACTCGGTATGTACCGCACCCCATACACAACGTATCCAGTGTGTACCGCACACACAATACCTTGTATATACCGCATCCCATACACCCTGTACCCTGTATATACTGCACCTCATACACACTGTACCCTGTATATAACGCACCCCATACACACTTTACCCTGTATATACCGCATCCCATACACACTGCACCCTGTATATACCGCACCCCATACACACCGCACCCTGTATATACCGCACCCCATACACAAGATTCAAGATTCAAAGAAGCTTTATTGGCAGGACTAAATACACATTAGTTTGCCAAAGCAAGTGTACAAAGAGGAATAGGGATAGGGATGTTGGGTAGGGGGAGATCTAGGGTGGGGGCTATGGAAGTCCATGGCATAGGGAGGGGGGATGGGGGCAGATCCAGGGTGGGGGCTATAGATGTCCATGGCATAGGGAGGGGGGATGGGGCAGATCTAGAGTGGGGGCTATGGAAGTCCATGGCATAGGGAGGGGGGATGGGGCAGATATAGGGTGGGGGCTATAGAAGTCCATGGCATAGGAAGGGGTGATGGAGCAGATCCAGGGTGGGGGCTATGGAAGTCCATGGCATATCATAGTTCTCTTTTTCGCAGTCTATGACATTCGCTCACATACCGCGCTGCTATCTCCGCTGCTCTCTCTTCTTCCCTCAGCAGGATATATGTTTTCTCTTCCTCCTTCATGGTGATGAAATCCGGGAAGAGATGTGAGAGTCTCCTGAAGTGAGTGTCCCTCACTGCTGAGTATTTGGAGCAGTGTAGCAGGAAGTGGGTTTCGTCCTCTATGGCCTCCTGGTCACAGTGTTGGCATAGTCTTTCCTCCCTGGGCTTGTAGCTCTGCCTGTGTCGGCCGGATTCGATGGCCAGACTGTGGGCACTGAGTCTATACTGGCTCAGGATCTTGCGGTCTCTGGGGTCCGGGAGTTTCTCCAGGTATGGGACCAGTCTGTAGTCTCTCTGTAGACTCCGGTACATGGTCAGTTTCTGGGAGCTGATGATGTCGTTCTTCCAGTCACTGACATACCTCTCCTGGCCTTCGTCTACCATCTTCCTGATTTCGGCTTTTGTCAGGTTGTTGTGATTGGTGTTCTGGTCAGGTTGGGTTTACGTGGGCTGTTCCAAGGGTCCTGGTTTTTCTGTTTCACCTACATGTGTCAGGGCTTTATAATGATGGGAGCTTGGATTGCTCCTATGTAGATGAGCCTGGAATGACAGTGCCCTCTTTAGAACCGTTAGGTGTAGAGGGAATCTGCCCATTTTAGCCTGGCAGGCATTGTTGGTGGTGCTCCGATGAACCTGGAGAAGGTGCTTGCAGAATTCCAGGTGGAATATTTCTGTTGGGCTGGAATCCCACTTTGACCAGTCTGGGTAGGTGTGAGGACCCCAGACTTCACTGCCATGAAGGAGGATTGGGGCGATGACAGAGTCAAAGATTTTTAACCAGACCCTCACTGGTGGCTTTAGATGGTAGAGTTTCCTTCGGATGCCATAGAAGGTTTTACAGGCCTTGTCTTTCAGGGTCTCTATGGCTTGTTTGAAGCTCCCTGACCGGTGAATCTCTAGGCCCAGGTAGGTATATTTGTCTGTTCCTGTAAGGGCGCAGTTGTTGAGGACAAATGAAGGGTGCTGGTCTGATTTTCTCTTTCTCCTCTGGAACACCATGATGTTGGTTTTCTTTAGGTTGACTGGTAGTGCCCAGGTGGAGCTGAATTTCTCTAAGATTTTCAGGTTGTCTTGGAGGCCTTTCTCGGTTGGTGACAGAAGCAGCAGGTCATCTGCATACAGTCATGGCCAAAAGTTTTGAGAATGACACAAATATTATATTTCACATGGTCTGCTGCCCTCTGTTTTTTATGTGTGGTTGACAGATGTTTTTATCACAGACAGAAATATAATAATTGCAAACATATGAGTAACAAAAGCTTATATTGACAGTTAGAATTAGTTAATGCAGCAAGTCAATATTTGCAGTGTTGACCCTTCTTCTTCAGGACCTCTGCAATTCTCCCTGGCATGCTCTCAATCAACTTCTGGACCAAATCCTGACTGATAGCAGTCCATTCTTGCACAATCAATGCTTTCATTTTGTCAGAATTTTTAGGTTTTTGTTTGTCCACCCGTCTCTTGATGATTGACCACAAGTTCTCAATGGGATTAAGATCTGGGGAGTTTCCAGGCCATGGACCCAAAATCTCTATGTTTTGTTCCCTGAGCCATTTAGTTATCACCTTTGCTTTATGGCAAGGTGCTCCATCATGCTGGAAAAGGCATTGTTGATCGCCAAACTGCTCTTGGAGGGTTGGGAGAAGTTGCTCTTGGGGACATTCTGGTACCATTCTTTATTCATGGCTGTGTTTTTAGGCAAGACTGTGAGAGAGCCGATTCCCTTGGCTGAGAAGCAACCCCACACATGAATGGTTTCAGGATGCTTAACAGTTGGCATGAGACAAGACTGGTGGTAGCGCTCACCTTGTCTTCTCCGAATGAGGCGTTTTCCTGATGTCCCAAACAATCGAAAAGGGGATTTATCAGAAAAATAACTTTACCCCAGTCCTCAGCAGTCCACTGCCTGTACCTTTTGCAGAATATCAGTCTGTCCATGATGTTTTTTCTGGAGAGAAGTGGCTTCTTTGCTGCCCTCCTTGAGACCAGGCCTTGCTCCAAGAGTCTCCGCCTCACAGTGCGTGCAGATGCACTCACACCTGCCTGCTGCCATTCCTGAGCAAGCTTTGCACTGCTGATAGCCCGATCCCGCAGCTGAAACACTTTTAAGAGACGGTCCTGGCGCTTGCTGGTCTTTCTTGGGCGCCGTGAAGCCTTTTTGACAACAATGGAACCTCTCTCCTTGAAGTTCTTGATGTCGCGATATATTGTTGACTGAGGTGCAATCTTTCTAGCTGCGATACTCTTCCCTGTTAGGCCATTTTTGTGCATTGCAATGATGACTGCACGTGTTTCTTTAGAGATAACCATGGTTAACAGAAGAGAAACAATGATGCCAAGCACCATTCTCCTTTTAAAGTGTCCAGTGGTGTCATTCTTACTTAATTATGACAGATTGATCTCCAGCCATGTCCTCATCAACACCCACACCTGTGTTAATGGAGCAATCACTGAAAAGAGGTTAGCTGGTCCTTTTAAGGCAGGGCTGCAATGATGTTGAAATGTGTTTTAGGGGATAAAGTTCATTTTCTAGCCAAATATTGACTTTGCAAGTAATTGCTGTTAAGCTGATCACTCTTTATAACATTCTGGAGTATATGCAAATTGCCATTAGAAAAAGTGAAGCAGTAGACTTTGTAAAAATTAATATTTGTGTCATTCTCAAAACTTTTGGCCATGACTGTACAGCAGAAATTTCACCTGGGCATCGTGGAGGGTGGGACCTGGTGCTGTGGAAGATTCCAGAGCGGTAGTCAGCTTGTTGATGTAAATGTTGAAGAGCGTTGGACTTAGGCTGCAGCCTTGTCTGACTCCACGGCTCTGCTGGAAATAAGCCGTTCTTTTACCGTTCACACTCACACTGCAGAGGTTCTCGGTGTAGGAGCTTTTGATAACATCGTAGGTCTTTCCTCCTATTCTGCTCTCCAGCAGTTTCAGGAATAAGTCCGGGTGCCACACCGAATCAAAGGCCTTTTTAAAGTCCACGAAACAGGCGTATATATTCCCGTTCTTTGTATTGTGGACGTGTCTCTGAATGAGGCTGTGCAGGGTATAGATGTGGTCAGTGGTGCGGTGGTTTGGCATGAACCCTGCTTGGCTCTTGCTGAGGACGTTATGTTCGGTGAGGAAACTGAGGATCCTCTTGTTCAGGATGCTGTTGAACAGTTTCCTCAGGTTGCTGCTGACACATATGCCTCTGTAGTTGGCTGGGTCATACCTGTCCCCACTCTTGTGGATGGGTGTGATGAGGCCTTGGTTCCAGGTATGAGGGAAGTAGCCGGCGCTTAGCACAATATTGAAGAGTTTAACCATTGCAGTCTGTATTTCTGGTGGCTGTACTTCAGCATTTCTGGTAGGATTCCATCCAGGCCACCGGCTTTTCTACATCTTATGGAAGAGATTCTCTCTGCTACTTCCTGTAATCCGTACCCTGTATATACCGCACCCCATACACACCGTACCCTGTATATACCGCACCCCATACACACCGTACTCAGAATATACCGCACACACAATACCTTGTATATACCGCATCCCATACACACTGTACCCTGTATATACTGCACACCATACACACTGTACCCTGTATATACCGCATCCCATACACACCGCACCCCATATATACCGCTCCCTATACACACTGTACCCTGTATATACCGATCCCGATGCACAATACACTGTATATACACACACACCCCATGCAGAACATGCACACCATACACTGTATACTCTGCATCTCATACACAATACACACTATACCGTGTATACACCGCATCCCATACACACTGTACCCTGTATATACCATACCCCATACACACTATACCCTGTATATACCGCATCCCATATTTATCATATCCTGTATTTACCACATCTCATATACACTATATATACCGCACCCTATACACAATATACACACTGTACCCTGTATATACTGCACCCGATGCACAATACACTGTATATACACAACACCCCATGCAGTACAGTCATGGCCAAAAGTTTTGAGAATTACACAAATATTATATTTTCACATGATCTGCTGCCCTCTGGTTTTTATGTGTGTTTGACAGATGTTTTTATCACAGACAGAAATATAATTGCAAACATATGAGTAACAAAAGCTTATATTGACAGTTAGAATGAGTTAATGCAGCAAGTCAATATTTGCAGTGTTGACCTTTCTTCTTCAGGACCTCTGCAATTCTCCCTGGCATGCTCTCAATCAACTTCTGGACCAAATCCTGACTGATAGCAGTCCATTCTTGCACAATCAATGCTTTCATTTTGTCAGAATTTTTAGGTTTTTGTTTGTCCACCCGTCTCTTGATGATTGACCACAAGTTCTCAATGGGATTACGATCTGGGGAGTTTCCAGGCCATGGACCCAAAATCTCTATGTTTTGTTCCCTGAGCCATTTAGTTATCACCTTTGCTTTATGGCAAGGTGCTCCATCATGCTGGAAAAGGCATTGTTGATCGCCAAACTGCTCTTGGAGGGTTGGGAGAAGTTGCTCTTGGAGGACATTCTGGTACCATTCTTTATTCATGGCTGTGTTTTTAGGCAAGACTGTGAGAGAGCCGATTCCCTTGGCTGAGAAGCAACCCCACACATGAATGGTTTCAGGATGCTTAACAGTTGGCATGAGACAAGACTGGTGGTAGCGCTCACCTTGTCTTCTCCGAATGAGGCGTTTTCCTGATGTCCCAAACAATCGAAAAGGGGATTTATCAGAAAAAATAACTTTACCCCAGTCCTCAGCAGTCCACTGCCTGTACCTTTTGCAGAATATCAGTCTTCTTTGCTGCCCTCCTTGAGACCAGGCCTTGCTCCAAGAGTCTCCGCCTCACAGTGCGTGCAGATGCACTCACACCTGCCTGCTGCCATTCCTGAGCAAGCTCTGCACTGCTGGTAGCCCGATCCCGCAGCTGAAACACTTTTAAGAGACGGTCCTGGCGCTTGCTGGTCTTTCTTGGGCGCCCTGGAGCCTTTTTGACAACAATGGAACCTCTCTCCTTGAAGTTCTTGGTGATGCGATAGATTGTTGACTGAGGTGCAATCTTTCTAGCTGCGATACTCTTCCCTGTTAGGCCATTTTTGTGCATTGCAATGATGACTGCACGTGTTTCTTTAGAGATAACCATGGTTAACAGAAGAGAAACAATGATGCCAAGCACCAGCCTCCTTTTTAAGTGTCCAGTGGTCTCATTCTTACTTAATCATGACAAATTGATCTCCAGCCATGTCCTCATCAACACCCACACCTGTGTTAATACAGCAATCACTGAAAAGAGCTTAGCTGGTCCTTTTAAGGTAGGGCTGCAATGATGTTGAAATGTGTTTTGGGGGATAAAGTTCATTTTCTAGCCAAATATTGACTTTGCAAGTAATTGCTGTTAAGCTGATCACTCTTTATAACATTCTGGAGTATATGCAAATTGCCATTAGAAAAAGTGAAGCAGTAGACTTTGTAAAAATTAATATTTGTGTTATTCTCAAAACTTTTGGCCATGACTGTACATGCACACCATACGCTGAATACACCGCACCCTATACACAATATACACACTGTGCCGTGTATATACCGCATCCCATGCGCAACACACCGTACCCAGAATATACAGCACACAATACACACTGTACCCTGTATATACCGCATCCCATACACACCGCACCCCATATATACCGCTCCCTATACACACTGTACCCTGTATATACCGATCCCGATGCACAATACACTTTATATACACACAACACCCCATGCAGAACATGCACACCATACACTGTATACTCTGCATCTCATACACAATACACACTATACCGTGTATACACCGCATCCCATACACACTGTACCCTGTATATACCATACCCCATACACACTATACCCTGTATATACCGCATCCCATATTTA
This sequence comes from Oophaga sylvatica, assembly GCA_033576555.1. NCBI lineage: Eukaryota > Metazoa > Chordata > Amphibia > Anura > Dendrobatidae > Oophaga > Oophaga sylvatica. The sequence goes on from JARQOD010000003.1 coordinate 102,457,125, forward strand.
TCATATCCTGTATTTACCACATCTCATATACACTATATATACCGCACCCTATACACAATATACACACTGTACCCTGTATATACTGCACCCGATGCACAATACACTGTATATACACAACACCCCATGCAGTACAGTCATGGCCAAAAGTTTTGAGAATTACACAAATATTATATTTTCACATGATCTGCTGCCCTCTGGTTTTTATGTGTGTTTGACAGATGTTTTTATCACAGACAGAAATATAATTGCAAACATATGAGTAACAAAAGCTTATATTGACAGTTAGAATGAGTTAATGCAGCAAGTCAATATTTGCAGTGTTGACCTTTCTTCTTCAGGACCTCTGCAATTCTCCCTGGCATGCTCTCAATCAACTTCTGGACCAAATCCTGACTGATAGCAGTCCATTCTTGCACAATCAATGCTTTCATTTTGTCAGAATTTTTAGGTTTTTGTTTGTCCACCCGTCTCTTGATGATTGACCACAAGTTCTCAATGGGATTACGATCTGGGGAGTTTCCAGGCCATGGACCCAAAATCTCTATGTTTTGTTCCCTGAGCCATTTAGTTATCACCTTTGCTTTATGGCAAGGTGCTCCATCATGCTGGAAAAGGCATTGTTGATCGCCAAACTGCTCTTGGAGGGTTGGGAGAAGTTGCTCTTGGAGGACATTCTGGTACCATTCTTTATTCATGGCTGTGTTTTTAGGCAAGACTGTGAGAGAGCCGATTCCCTCGGCTGAGAAGCAACCCCACACATGAATGGTTTCAGGATGCTTAACAGTTGGCATGAGACAAGACTGGTGGTAGCGCTCACCTTGTCTTCTCCGAATGAGGCGTTTTCCTGATGTCCCAAACAATCGAAAAGGGGATTCATCAGAGAAAATAACTTTACCCCAGTCCTCAGCAGTCCACTGCCTGTACCTTTTGCAGAATATCAGTCTGTCCATGATGTTTTTTCAGGAGAGAAGTGGCTTCTTTGCTGCCCTCCTTGAGACCAGGCCTTGCTCCAAGAGTCTCCGCCTCACAGTGCGTGCAGATGCACTCACACCTGCCTGCTGCCATTCCTGAGCAAGCTCTGCACTGCTGGTAGCCCGATCCCGCAGCTGAAACACTTTTAAGAGACGGTCCTGGCACTTGCTGGTCTTTCTTGGGCGCCCTGGAGCCTTTTTGGCAACAATGGAACCTCTCTCCTTGAAGTTCTTGGTGATGCGATAGATTGTTGACTGAGGTGCAATCTTTCTAGCTGCGATACTCTTCCCTGTTAGGCCATTTTTGTGCATTGCAATGATGACTGCACGTGTTTCTTTAGAGATAACCATGGTTAACAGAAGAGAAACAATGATGCCAAGCACCAGCCTCCTTTTTAAGTGTCCAGTGGTCTCATTCTTACTTAATCATGACAAATTGATCTCCAGCCATGTCCTCATCAACACCCACACCTGTGTTAATACAGCAATCACTGAAAAGAGCTTAGCTGGTCCTTTTAAGGTAGGGCTGCAATGATGTTGAAATGTGTTTTGGGGGATAAAGTTCATTTTCTAGCCAAATATTGACTTTGCAAGTAATTGCTGTTAAGCTGATCACTCTTTATAACATTCTGGAGTATATGCAAATTGCCATTAGAAAAAGTGAAGCAGTAGACTTTGTAAAAATTAATATTTGTGTTATTCTCAAAACTTTTGGCCATGACTGTACATGCACACCATACGCTGAATACACCGCACCCTATACACAATATACACACTGTGCCGTGTATATACCGCATCCCATGCGCAACACACCGTACCCAGAATATACAGCACACAATACACACTGTACTCTGTATATACAGCACCACATACACACCGCTCAGTATATACCGCACCCCTTAGACAACATACACACCGTTCTCAGTGTATACCGTACAGTTTGTACCACAAATTTCTCTGATAAGATATATTACAGAAGTTTCTTATTTTCATGTGTAATATTGATTTATGAAATAATTAAAACGACGGTGACTCTGCAGTCGTAACTTTCTAATTGCTTTGTGTTTCAACTCCGTTTTTAAGATCACTGCTTGCTCTCAATGAATCAAAATATTTGTGTTGTTATCCGGAGGTTATCAAGGGTCTCAGCTCGTTGTAACAAATGGGGGCTGTGGCACACTCATATTTAGCGATGAGATTGCCATATGGGAGAAGACAGCTCACAGTCGAAAGACAAATGTATTAAATATAGTCAATATACAGTAGATATGAAAAGTCTACACACTTCTTGCAACATGCCAAGTTAAAAACAAAACAACATACCAAGAAGAATCATTTTATTTTAATCTCTTTTTATTGTTTTCAAAGAAAGAAATACAACTCAATATATAGTCATACATTAACCGAAGCAGTACACAATATGCAAACATGGTGGACTGTACAATCCACTTTTTCTAATATACATGAAATAATTTAGAAGAAGCTCCAACTTGTAGACTGTTATTAGAACTTACATAAAAAATATAAACCTTAAAGACCCCTAGCGGATCTACGTATCAATAGGACATATACAAGACATACATACTAAATAAAACACACACAATAAAAAAAAAAAAAGGGGAAGAAGAGGGGGGTTTGAAAAACACGGATGGAGAGGGGGGCCCAATCCCCTAAGCGAGCGGGGGTATGTACGGGGCCGCTCCCCATCTCCCTGGCCAGTTCCCAGCACCAATCCGGATCCACCCCACCAAACCGCCAGCCTTTCATTCAAACAACTTATGAAACTCTGGTAAGAAGAAGAATCATTTTAGAACTTTTTCCACCCCATTAAAGGGGTTGTCCAGGTTTTTCACTAAAGTAGGCAGCAAGGTGAGACCAAACGGTCATGTGATACTCATGCATATTCTTCCCTGCCACATTTAGACTAGACATTCAATTGACTTGTGTTGAGCGAGGCCAAGTACGTATAGTCTTAATGTAGCTGGGAGTGTGCATAACATGTACTTGCAGGCACGATCTTGCCATGGTAATGCCATGAGTTGATCTTTGATAATGACCGATAAAAAAAACTTTTACTAAGGCTAGGTACACATTGCATTTGCGCACACTGTTGGGTGTATATATTCAAGAGATATGTACCCCACTGGGCCACTGTCAGGATGAATACCTAGTCATCTGTCCACCATATGGATCCATGGCCCTTAATGGGAAACAGGACTACTACCGTGCCAAGACTTTCCTTCTCTGTAACATCACCAAAAATACGGATTTTTGTGTTACTCACCGTAAAATCCTTTTCTCCGAGAAGCTCATTGGGGGACACAGGACTGTGGGGTGTGGCTATTGCCGCTAGGAGGTCGACACTAAGTAAACATAAAAAAAGGTTAGCTCCGCCTCCGTCGTATACACCCTGCTACTGGCCGTAGGCTAACTCAGTTTGGTGCAAAAGCAGTAGGAGAACGAAGCACAAATCAACATCACCACAGGAACAACATGTACAGAATTAAACCCACCAAGAACATAAAGTTAAATCAAAATAAAGCCATCTGGCTAAAAAAGGGTGGGCGCTGTGTCCCCCAATAAGCGTCTCGGAGAAAAGGATTTTACGGTGAGTAACACAAAAATCCATATTTCTCCTTCGTCTCATTGGGGGACACAGGACTGTGGGACGTCCTAAAGCAGTCCCTTGGGTGGGAGACCGCTTACACAGTGTCAGTCATCATGTCAGGCATAGTCTATCGGTGTGCCACCGCCGCCTGCAGAATCCTTCTACCCAGACTCGCATCCGCCGAAGCCCAGGTATGGATAATATAATGCTTGGAGAAGGTATGCAAGCTAGAACAGGTTGCCGCCTTACAAATCTGTTTTCGTCCGCGATACATACCTCCTGAGTGCTCTCACCAGGTCCAGCGTGTGGAGAGCCTTCTCCACCCGATGCGTTGGTGCCTGGCAGAACCAGGCTGAAACAATGTGTTCGTTGATATGAAAGAATGACATGAGCCTTGGTAAACGGGCAAATTAGATCTAAGCACCATCTTATCCTGGTGAAAGAGTAAGTATGGGGCTCGGCAAAAGAGTTGCCAGTTCCGAGACCCGCCTAATGGAAGTTATGGCTATCAAAAAAAACCCCGACCTTCCAGGAGAGGTACATTAAAGATACTTCCCGAAAGGGCTCAAATGGAGATTCCTGTAAGACTCCCAGCACCAGGTTAAGATCCCAGGTGTCTAGGGGAACCCTGTAGAGGGGTACTATATGGACAACCCCCTGTATGAAGGTTGTCACCTGCCAATTCGTGGCAATTCTACGCTGAAAAAAATACTGACAAAAAAACGATACTTGTCTTCTAGGAATACTTGGAATTAGACTTGCATCTAGACCGGCCTGGAGAAAAGCCAGAATGTTGGGAATCGAGAACTGTAGCGGGGAATAACTATGTTCCCTGCACGACCTAACAATGACCCTCCAAATATGGTGATAGACCCGAGCTGAAGCCGGCCCTCGAGCGTTTGGTCATTGTGGTAGCGACTCTCTGGGAGACCCCTGCCCGGGATAGAATCTAAGATTCACCGGCCAGGCCGTCAAACATAGGGCTCCTGAGTTCTGCTGGTAAACCAGGCCCTGGGAGAGAAGCTCTGCGTGGTCTGGTAGACGCCACGATACGTCGGTGAGCAGCTGCACCAGATCTGCCTACCGGTGACCGACAAGGTCAATCCTGAATGATTAGTATCGCCAGGCCTCCCTCTGTGTCGATCTTTCTCGATTCCCCTGGGTAGCAGCGTTAGCGGAGGGAACAAGTATGGGAGGTGAAATTGATTCCATGACGGAACCAGAGAGTCCACCGCAATTGCCTGCGGATCACTGTACAGAGAGACAAAACTGACCCCCTTGGCATTGTTCCTGGAGGCCATAAGATCACTATCTGGCGTGCTCAAGCGCAGGCCAATCTACTGAAATACGTCAGGAAGTAGGGACTACTCCCAGGATGCCCGACCCTGATGGCTGAGAAAATCCGCTGCCCAGTTCTGCTCGCTGGGAATGTGCACCGCCAACAGCACCGAGTGGTTCCGCTCGGCCCATCCTAGGACTTGCTTCAGTTCGCGCATGGCCGCCCGGCTTCGGGTACTCCCCGATGATTTATGTAAGCCACGACCGTGTCATTGTCTGACTTAATCCGGATGGGGTGACCCGCCAAATGGTGACGAAAGCACCGCAGGGTCATCCGAACTGCTCGAATCTCTTATCTATTGGTCGGATGAGCTGACTCCTGCTGAGCGAACGTTCCTGGATTGTGTGGTGGAAAAAACACCGCTCCCCATCCGAGAAGGCTGGCGTCTGTCGGGCCTACCAGCCCATGGATAGGGGGAAAAACCCCTTGAAGTGACGAGTTCCTCGTTCTCCATATCAGAGCCAGTCTAACTTGAGGAGACAGCCGGCATCGGCGGTCTAGGGAGCAAGGACTACTGTTCTAAACCTTGAGAAGACCGTGCTGCAAAGGACGAAGATGGAGCTGCGCAAAAGGTACTACCTCTGTTGGTGCCATCATTCTCCCTAAGACCCCCATGCAGACCCAAATCGTGTGGGGGACCGGCCGGCGAAGGATCCGGATCTCTCAGAGAAGAAGCAAGGTGTTCTCCTGTGGGAGAATAGTCAACCCCCGCGCTATATCAAAGATCATTCCCAAAAAGGTGATCCTCCGAGACGGCACGGAAGACGACTTCCTGGAATTCACTAACCTTACCAAGCGAGACAGAGTGTCCAACCGTCTTGGACGTCGATTGACGCCAAATCTTCCCCCCTTTCCATGTTCGCTATAACCGAACGGGGCGACTCCATCCAGAAGTGTCGCAGCCTGATAAAGCCATTAAAGTCAAAAATGGGTCTCACGGATCCGTCCTTCCTGGAACTACCAACAGGTTGGAGTCGAACCCGAAGCCTCCTTCGTCCTATGGTACTGGGACGACTACGCTGGCCTATTGAAGGAACCCGATGGCCTTGAAAAAAAAAGCTCGAGCCTGAGACTCCATTTTGGGAAAACGAGAGGAAACGAACCTCATTGGAAGGAAACCGACGAATTCTATCCTTAAGGATATTATGTCCCTGACCTACCTGTTGCAGGTGACTGCGAACCAGGTGGGACGAAAACTGGAGTAGGCGGCCGCCTACTCTGGAGTAACGGACTGGACTCTGCCTCCAGCCATTTAGCCAAAAATCTCTGGGACCTAGATCCCATATATCTTGGCTGATTGGAGCGCAATCTTCCCAATGGATTGGTTCTGTGTTAGACCTGAGTCCTCTGGGCCTGGCTGGGTCCTGGACCACCGGAGCCTGTCGCTGTGACTCACCCGTGGTTGCGAAAAGCCTTAAATTGCGCCTAAACCTGCGACGAAAGGCCTGCCTAACCCCCTGCTGAGGGAGAGGACTGCTCTTCCCTCCAGTGATATCGGATATGAGCTGATCCAATTTCTCGCCGAAAAAAAACGGCCACTCCGATAGGGCAAAGGAGTAAGGGAGTTCTTTAAGGTTGAGTCGACCCAGGCTGCTTAGCTGCTGCGTTAGTTTAGAATGGCAGTTGACATCCCGCCAAATTCTCAACCATAAGGTGATTTCGAATACCTCTGTAGGAACGTCCCTACCGTGTAGTCCTCAGTCAGGGACTACGAACAAAACATCAAAGCCTTGGCTACCTACAGTCATGGCCAAAAGTTTTGAGAATGACACAAATATTTATTTTTACAAAGTCTACTGCTTCACTTTTTCTAATGGCAATTTGCATATACTCCAGAATGTTATAAAGAGTGATCAGCTTAACATCAATTACTTGCAAAGTCAATATTTGGCTAGAAAATGAACTTTATCCTCCAAAACACATTTCAACATCATTGCAGCCCTGCCTTAAAAGGACCAGCTAACCTCTTTTCAGTGATTGCTCCATTAACACAGGTGTGGGTGTTGATGAGGACATGGCTGGAGATCAATCTGTCATGATTAAGTAAGAATGACACCACTGGACACTTTAAAAGGAGGCTGGTGCTTGGCATCATTGTTTCTCTTCTGTTAACCATGGTTATCTCTAAAGAAACACGTGCAGTCATCATTGCAATGCACAAAAATGGCCTAACAGGGAAGAGTATCGCAGCTAGAAAGATTGCACCTCAGTCAACAATCTATCACATCATCAAGAACTTCAAGGAGAGAGGTTCCATTGTTGCCAAAAAGGCTTCAGGGCGCCCAAGAAAGACCAGCAAGCGCCAGGACTGTCTCTTAAAAGTGTTTCAGCTGAGGGATCGGGCTACCAGCAGTGCAGAGCTTGCTCAGGAATGGCAGCAGGCAGGTGTGAGTGCATCTGCACGCACTGTGAGGCGGAGACTCTTGGAGCAAGGCCTGGTCTCAAGGAGGGCAGCAAAGAAGCCACTTCTCTCCAGAAAAAACATCATGGACAGACTGATATTCTGCAAAAGGTACAGGCAGTGGACTGCTGAGGACTGGGGTAAAGTTATTTTCTCTGATGAATCCCCTTTTCGATTGTTTGGAACATCAGGAAAACGCCTCATTCGGAGAAGACAAGGTGAGCGCTACCACCAGTCTTGTCTCATGCCAACTGTTAAGCATCCTGAAACCATTCATGTGTGGGGTTGCTTCTCAGCCAAGGGAATCGGCTCTCTCACAGTCTTGCCTAAAAACACAGCCATGAATAAAGAATGGTACCAGAATGTCCTCCAAGAGCAACTTCTCCCAACCCTCCAAGAGCAGTTTGGCCATTAACAATGCCTTTTCCAGCATGATGGAGCACCTTGCCATAAAGCAAAGGTGATAACTAAATGGCTCAGGAACAAAACATAGAGATTTTGGGTCCATGGCCTGGAAACTCCCCAGATCTTAATCCCATTGAGAACTTGTGGTCAATCATCAAGAGACGGGTGGACAAGCAAAAACCTAAAAATTCTGACAAAATGAAAGCATTGATTGTGCAAGAATGGACTGCTATCAGTCAGGATTTGGTCCAGAAGTTGATTGAGAGCATGCCAGGGAGAATTGCAGAGGTCCTGAAGAAGAAGGGTCAACACTGCAAATATTGACTTGCTGCATTAACTCATTCTAACTGTCAATATAAGCTTTTGTTACTCATATGTTTGCAATTATTATATTTTTGTCTGTGATAAAAACATCTGTCAAACACACATAAAAACCAGAGGGCAGCAGATCATGTGAAAATATAATATTTGTGTCATTCTCAAAACTTTTGGCCATGACTGTAGTTAGCCGCAAAAGGAGGGGAGAGCGCAGAACCTGATGCCTCTAGCTCTGTCCGAGCCAAGTCTCAGCGAGACAGTCAGACGGATCTTTTATAGAGGACCCACTAGGGAGGGAAAGCAGTGATTTAGACGCCAAACGAGAGATGGGGAAATCAACTGCGGAAGCTTCTGCCAATTCCTTAAGGAGGTCCGGGGCTGATAGCTCTGTACCCAGAGAAGCGTTTGTCTGCTACACTCGGTGGCGGCAATTCCTTGAACCTAGGATGAGAGCAAAAGACCTCGTGAGCCTGCTTGGCTCGCTTAAAAACACATCTTCTGTACCCTGAGTCTGGTTAACGGCTTAAACCATCAATTGTCACCCTGAAGGGAAGGAGCCAGAGCCGTTTTTTTTTTTTTTTTTTTTTTTAAAAGGCTGTAGGCCAGTTTTTCCTGCGTATGCTGGTGCCCCATATGTGGGGGGGACCACTGTTTGGGCTCACGGCAGAGCTCAGAAGGGAAGGAGTGCCATTTGACTTTTTTAATGGAAAATTAACTCCAATCGTTAGCGGACACCATGTGGTGTTTGGAGAGCCCCTGTGTTAGGGGTCGAGTTCCCGCTTCTGCACAAGGGGAATCTCGAGCCGTCCCTGCTGCGGTCTCCCATCCGTCTCCGGCCGCAGTGGACTCTGCTCAGCTTAGACGTCGGTCCCAGCGTATCGCCCAGTCTAACATTATGCAGAGGATTACTGAAACTGAAAACTCTGGACAGCCCAGGTGATACAAACCGCACACATATATACACACACCTCCTCCAGGACTTACCCTGAGATTTGGTGTGGCACCCAGGTCCGCAGACCGGTAGAACGGAGCGACCAGCAGCGCACTCTGGTGGCGAGGATAAATGCAGCGCCAGGAAGCCGTGGTTAAGGCATTGTCACACCAAGCGAGGTCGCAAGCGAAATCGCCAAGTGCCATTTTTATGATGCAGCAGCGACCTAGCCAGCGACGCCGACATCGCTGTCGCGATCGCCAAGTGTGACAGCGCCCCACACAGCTCATCAGAGAGGGACGGAGGTTCCTTGAAGTAGGCCGAAACCGGGGACTAAATTTTTTCGGCGCCGGCCCGATGACACGGGGGCGGGCTCGCCGGAAGTAGGGCGGGCTCGCCGGAAGTAGACGCGGCTGGGGGCGGGACTTCTGCCTGCAGCCTAGGACCGAAGCCAGGGAGAAGAGTTTCGGCGTCTGCCGGATGACGGCGCCTCCGCTGGAGCTGCACGCTCCAGGAGTGAGGCTGCAGCGGTCCACGCGGCGTTACTCGCCGGGCCCTACCACTAATCAGCATTTGCAGCGGACATTCCTCTCCTCGGCCTAGCATTAGCAAACTAAATTTGCCGGCGCGGCCTAGCGTCGGCAAAAGCCGGGCGCTAAATTTGAGACGATGCCCGCCCAGCGTCGGGGGCGGACCCGCCGGAAGTCGACGCGCCTCAGGGGACGGGACTTTCATTGCGGCCCGACCGAAGCCAGGATCCCGGCCTCCTGCCCTGAAAACGCTGCTCCATAGCGTCGCGGCCTCCCTTTGGGAGCCTCCATGAATGAAAACCACCCAAGGGGCGCTGGGATTCCCCCCCATTCTGGTCCAGCCAATGCGAGTCCTGCTCAGCATGGACATCAGCTCGCCAGGAGCCTTCCCGGACCCCCATCCACGTTCAGGTTGGAGGGGGGTATCTATCCAAGGAAGGACGGTGCAGCTATCATACAGCCTAGGGTTTCAATACCCTAGGGTGGAGGTTTGCTTCGCACTGCTCTGTTACAAAGCCGCAGTGCTTCTCTAGGTGGTGCCAAGCCACAGTCCTGCTGTGACAGGGGACGGTGCAGAAAAAAAGCTCAATCCACCCGTTCCTCTGAAAGGGGTGTAGAGAGGGGCCGTCCAGCTCCTTGTAGTACCGCTGTTCTATCAGCGGAGGTACAGTGGGATTAGCACGGAAGTCCATGGATGCTTTACACTCACCGAGGTGCGCGTCCCGGCCTAAGCCGCCGCGACGAGGCTTCACAGATAAATTTCAGGAAGGTACTGGGTAAGAGAATGCCTCAATCCATCATCTCTTAGGAGAGAAGTGGAGAGAAACCTTCCGCCTCCTTGCATCATCTGCTTTTTAAAAGTGGTGAAGCAGAGGGGGCTGCACGGACGCCATGTAGAGGCCTCTGAGCATCCTATGGGTTCAATCCCTAAGGATGGGCAGAGCAGGTGGTCCGGCATAAGCCTGGCTGCGGACAAGGATACATGAAGGTGACACTCCATGTGGTCGACCGTAAGTTGGTGCGGGGAGATCGGTGCCCTTTAAGAGACCCGTCGCCTTTGAATCAGCTCAGGCATGGCATCCCACGTCGCAGGAGAGGATACGTGGAGGCGACACTCGCACGTGCTCGCCTGTTGTTGGTTTGGGGAGATCGGACCCCTTCAATAGGGTCCGTCGCCCGTCTCATCTTCATGGTAAAAAAGAAAACAGGTCTGGGAAAAAAACAGACGTGTGCCTCCTACGGACACTAAGCAAAAACGGAGTTAGCCTACGGCCAGTAGCAGGGTGTATACGACGGAGGCGGAGCTAACCTCTTTTTTATGTTTACTTAGTGTCGACCTCCTAGCGGCAATAGCCACACCCCACAGTCATGTGTCCCCCAATGAGACGAAGGAGAAAATAACATTTTCAGCATTACATGGTGATATATTCCTTTACATTGCTTATGCCACTCCAGCATTGAAGATCCTCTGTCAGTGATATCTCTTTAAATGTCAATATATACTTTTTATTTCAGCTTGGGAAACCCCAAAACAGCTACAGATCCTCCGAGAAACTCTTGTCCATAAGCATAACATGACTTCTGATGCTTCTTGCTTAAAAACCTACCTACCATTGTCATAGTTCGCAGCTCTGATGCAGACTGATGTGTCTCCATGGTTACAGACTACAAACGATGCGCAGTCGAATTTTTAAAGTTATGCTTCCTTCCTTCTGTCCCTTTCTTCCAGATATGAGGGAGGCTAAAAAAAAGGTAGGGAAGAGACTGAAGATGGTATGACTGCAGGATCAGACTACAGTCTATTTGTAGTCTGGAACCATGGACAAGCATGGATTTGCACTGGAGCTGCAGTCAAAAATCAGTACTTTTTTTTTTAAATCAGGGCTATCGGCAGTTTCCTTTTTCTTTACGTGAATTGGAGCAGCACAAAAAAGTAAATATTGGCAATGTGGAGCAAATGCTTAAAAACCACCCATGATTATTAGATGATCGCACGAGATACAAGATCACCTTTAACCCCTTCCCAGCGCCAACAATTTTATTTTTTTGCAGTTTCCTTAGTTTTTCCTGCTCTTCTTCCAAAAGCCGTAACTGCTATATTTTACCATATAGCACGTTCGCTCATCACTAGCCCTAAGCAATTTCTAAATGGCTCGAAACATGTACAGGGAAAGGTGCTGCAGCCTGGATGACCGGTAAGAGGCAATTGCTGTACTGTAGGTGTTCCATAATATGGATATTGGTCACATTTTATAAATGGCAGAGACGGGTTTACCAAAGGAACGTTTTATTGTGGGCGCACAGGGCAGTGAATGTATACCACCTATGTACAGTAACTCTTATATCCATCTTCTGGATGACGGCCTCCAAAACTGAAGCTGGTGCCGATGACCTCCAGGAGCGGAGCTGACCAGAGCGTTCACCGTGGTCCTGTAGATATTCTGCGTCACGTGAAACATTCCAGGCTGCTCTTGGCCCGTTCCATCTCATGTAGGAAGCTGTAGAACTGTGGCAGCGTTAGCTCTAAAAGAAGAAAAAAGTTAAAAAAGTGATATTTTTCTTTCTTTTATACGACAAAAATATTGCTAAAACATTCCCCAGGCAAGAGTTATAAGGGGACTTTTAAAAGTCAGTTTTCTGTGGGCCTTCTTTTATTTTTGCGCCATATCTATCAAAGCGGTATACTGATTTTGTCACGTGATGTTTGATAAACGAGGCACAGCTTATAATACACTTCTGTTTAAAAATGTTACTTCACCCTTAATCGAGTGAGTTTGTGGCCGATGGACCGGGTCATGTGAATCGATTCGCACCACCTTTAGACGCTAATCTATTAAGTGTTATGCTCTGGACAGCAGCGATGAATCCTCAACACTCACCTACGTAGACAGGCTCCAACTGGTTTCCTTTTTAATAATCATCTTTAACTGAAAAAAAAGAAAGCAACAACTACCATAAATTGAAGTGTAAAAGCGGCAATCGTGCCATAACGTATATAACGAAATGCATGAACACAAATACCTTGGCTAAGCCTTAAAGGGGTGATTCGGTCTGAAACGACAAGTCTGCAGACTTGTGAATCCTCACAACGCGTGAGCCGTGGGATTCTCTGGTGCTAGTGCCGTGAACGGCGCTCATGTGACCACGAGTATGCAATATGCATCCTCCCATCCACAATCCGACTAGAAGGAAGCAGCCTCGCTCATTGAAAATGTACTGAGAGGTCGAAAACAGTCTGACACCGGAGAATCCTCAAAGCGCGCAGTGTGCGCGATGTGAGGAATCACAAGTCTGCAGTCCCAGAGTGACTGCAGACTTGTCGCTTAAGATCGGACTACCCTTTTAAAACAAAAACATGCATCTGCCATTAGGTGATTCAAGTGCATGGAGTTGTCACCCATAAAGATGATGCCGTTTCTAGGTAAAGGGGTGTAGACCATGGTCTACAAATGGTCAGTCCACTTCTGGCACCTATACAGGTTTATACCCAGTCCAGAGAATGAAACTAATCTTTGCTCCACCTGCAGGAATATGGTTCCGGCTTTCTCCAGTTCGCTGCTTGCGGCCGTAACTGCAATAGAAAACAATGGTCACGGCACTGTTATATCAGTACACTCCGAGGATCAGACTAAGGCCGGGGTCACACTTGCGAGTGCAATGCGAGAAACTGGTGCGAGTCTCTCGCCTTAATACCCGGCACTGCCGCCGGCACTCGGACCGGAGCGTTCAAGCTGCATAGAAATACATGCAGCCGCACACTCCGGTCCAGACTGCCGGCGGCTGTGCCAGGTATTAATGCGCGTTTCTCGCATTGCAGTTGCAAGTGTGACCCCAGACTAACACTCACCCCCGAACTTCCACTCCATGTCCACCAGCTGGTTAATACCGAGCGTCCGCCCAACCGCTAACCGCGTGAGTGCCGGGGCATCGCTGCTCCACTGCAACAATAGCAATGACACCAAAACCTTACATTTTACAAGGAACAGAGAAGAATGGGCGTACTGTCACATCAGAGAAAAGTATTTCCTTCATTTAACACATTAAAGGCAGATCTTAATTTTACCAGCCACATAGGGCTTGTGCTGCCCGTCCATGGACACAACAGAGGGAAGGGAAATCCCACGAGGATCCTTGCTTAATGCAACCTTGTATTTCATGGTTCCTCATTTGCCTTGGAGGGAATCCGTCAGCAGGTTTTGCACCATAAACTAGACTCATCTGTTAGCTCACTGTAATTCGGATTAAATCAATACCATCTTTTTTGGAATCCTTGATTCCGTTCCAAAGTAATCCATTATCCAATTTTTATACAAATGAGGCTAAATTTCATGGGGGCCTGGTACAGCACTTCCAGCTCTCCATCCTCTTTCTATTTTTCCCTGCTCATTGCCATCCGAAGCCCCTAGACTGACAGGTGACTCTTGTCTGACTGACCTGCTTTCCCCCTCTGAAATCTCGCGCAGGCGCTGTCATTTCCGGTGGCGGTGCATGAATCGTTATGTCCTGATGATGCAGCTGGATTAGGACCTTTCATCTGCGAAGGAGCCGCCTCCCCTCTGAGAACGTGACCAGCGCTGGAAGTGATGGCGCCAGCGCAAGATTTCGGACTGGGGAGGCAGGGCAATCAGACAATAGTGACCGGTCAATCAGGGAGATTTGAATGGCGGCAGGCGGGAAAGAGTGACAGAGGACGGACGCTGTCCAGGCCTGATGCACTTGCGCTTCATTTTCATGGAAATTGGATAAGGGATTAACTATGGAACGGAAGCAAGGATTTACCAAAAAGAAGGTATAGATTTAACCTGAATTACAATGACCTAACATAGATGTGTTTGGTTTATGGTACAAAAACCTGCCGAAAGATTCCCTTTAATAGATGAGGTGCAGGAAGGAAGAGCAGCCATCAGCCCTGGCGGTAATGATTACAGCGAACACATCATGTGCAAACCAAGAAAATAATAACCCTAAAATATCACTTTTAATTGAATACAGTTAAACTTCCCAATTGACAAATGTTATAGTAAGGTGAAAATACACAACCATATACAAAAAAGGGGAGGCTATCACCCCCCAATAGACCCTAAGGTGTCCCTACCTGTCAGCGGAGGTCGGCACCCTAACATGTTCGATATGGCGCCCCCGCTCAATGTCGACTATCCCTCGGGACCCTATTACACACCTAAATCTAAAGTCTGACAGGTAGGGACACCTTAGGGTCTATTAGAGGGTGAAGCTTCCCCTTTTTTGCATATGATTGTGTATTTTCTCTGTGACACACCTTACTATAACATTTGTCATTTGGAAACTTTTTCAACTATATTAAATTAATAGTTACATTTTAGTTTTTTTTCTTGGTTTACTAATGATGAGTTCCTCGCACTGCATTTTGTTTAGGTTTTTTTCTGAACACATCATGTGACAAGAACAACTTCTTTATGTATCGTTAGCAAATTTCTGATGTGAAAGTTCTGATTGTTGAGGATCAGGGTAAGGAGACCACCCCTGAAAGGAAGAGGCAGAAGGGCTCAGCTGCGCATTGTCATGTCCATTTGGCTCTGCTGGTGTTTCACCATAAAGCGGAGCGAGTAGTGAAAGATCAAAGAACGTCTGTACCCCATGAATCTGTATCCCACATGCTCACCTCTCCCAGGAAAGATGAGCAGTAACAGATAGGCATCTCACCCCGCTGAGCACTTCTACCTTTCCGTCATCAGTGCGGGGTCTCAGCATCCTGATCCCCATCGATGACAACTTCTGATGCCTACTAAACAATGGTTTCTTCTCACCTCTTTTGCAAAAATCTTGGCCTTTTCTTCATCTAACCCTGCAGATAATAAAAAACACAGATTATGAATCCCATCAGTGCAAGCAGAAGAGCAGCAACTACTATCCTCACCCAGAACAAGCAGGTCAGACTGCAGGTCCTCCGACTTCAGACTCCTCCTCAGAGCACCTGGAAAAGTTCAAAAGACTCTTTCTCTTCACGTTGACATAAAAACCATCTGCTGGGCACATACGTTCAGTCTCGTAATGTCTGTCACAGGGACGGTCTTACAACAGTTTGTTTCACAGTTAGAGGCAGAAGCTGGCGCTGCACTCACCTCTCCCACAGCTTCTATCATTATGGGTCCAAGACGTCTTCATAGGAGGCACGGATGCAAGAAACAGTATTAAGTAACTGCAGCGCTGCCTCCAGCTTTTGCTGGTAATTAGCATTAAAGAAATGCAGGAAAAACGTGATGTGTGAACATAGCCTTAGAGTGCTCCTTATAGCCAATTGCTGATGTGTGTCTTGGTTTCAGTGTGTTCTTCCTAATGTACCCAAGACCCCACTGGCATGGAAAAGGGCACTGCCCACTCCACAGGAAACAGCGCACACTTGTCTCATCCTCACCGTTCAGAACAAGCAGGACGCTCCTCACGATGCTTTTTAAAGGGCCGAGGCTGATCCCGTTGTCTTTGGCAAATTCTTCAAGCTGAGAAGTGAACTGGTCCGCCTGCAGGAAAATAAAGGAAAAGACCTGACCCCCAAAACAAGACAAGGGTGGGGGAGGGGCGCAGCTCAAGGATTGGACATAAATTTACCTCTCTCTGTTCTTTAAGGAAAGAAAATATCGCCGAGCAGAGACGTGACACCTGCTGGAGAGAGGACCACAGACAGAGTATCAGTACAAGAGCGGGAGACATCAGCCTAGGGATCAGTATAAGCGAAAGGGGTCTGCTGCAGCCCCACCACACAGATGTTATAGATGGGTGCCCCCACGGAAAAGGAGCAGACCCCATCTAGGATAAGCACAGAAGATACCGATTAGCATCACTGCCTGTATTTTACTCCAGAACTGCACTCTGCTTTCTTGTCCGGTGTTTGCACAAAGGGTGATCTAGTGATTTGTTATTCTGGTTAGTGTCCTAATTACACGGGGCCACATACAGTCATCTGATGGAGGTAAAAGTAAGTGCCCCCTCTCCCTATTCAGTCTTATAGAAGGAAACAAGACTGATGAAATATTTACTGACTGACAATAAGCAGAATAGTGAGTGCAGCTCTGGAGTATAATACAGGATGTAACTCAGGATCAGTACAGGATAAGTAATGTAATGTATGTACACAGTGACTGCACCAGCAGAATAGTGAGTGCAGCTCTGGAGTATAACACAGGATGTAACTCAGGATCAGTACAGGATAAGTAATATACTGTAATGTATGTACACAGTGACTCCACCAGCAGAATAGTGAGTGCAGCTCTGGAGTATAACACAGGATGTAACTCAGGATCAGTACAGGATAAGTAATATACTGTAATGTATGTACACAGTGACTCCACCAGCAGAATAGTGAGTGCAGCTCTGGAGTATAATACAGGATGTAACTCAGGATCAGTACAGGATAAGTAATGTAATGTATGCACACAGTGACTCCACCAGCAGAATAGTGAGTGCAGCTCTGGAGTATAATACAGGATGTAACTCAGGATCAGTACAGGATAAGTAATGTATGTACACAGTGACTCCACCAGCAGAATAGTGAGTGCAGCTCTGGAGTAGAATACAGGATGTAACTCAGGATCAGTACAGGATAAGTAATGTAATGTATGCACACAGTGACTCCACCAGCAGAATAGTGAGTGTAGCTCTGGAGTATAATACAGGATGTAACTCAGGATCAGTACAGGACAAGTAATGTAATGTATGTACACAGTGACTCCACCAGCAGAATAGTGAGTGCAGCTCTGGAGTATAATACAGGATGTAACTCAGGATCAGTACAGGATAAGTAATGTAATGTATGCACACAGTGACTCCACCAGCATAATAGTGAGTGTAGCTCTGGAGTATAATACAGGATGTAACTCAGGATCAGTACAGGACAAGTAATGTAATGTATGTACACAGTGACTCCACCAGCAGAATAGTGAGTGCAGCTCTGGAGTATAATACAGGATGTAACTCAGGATCAGTACAGGATAAGTAATGTAATGTATGTATGTATACAGTGACTCCACCAGCAGAATAGTGAGTGCCGCTCTGGAGTATAATACAGGATGTAACTCAGGATCAGTACAGGATAAGTAATGTAATGTATGTATGTACACAGTGACTCCACCAGCAGAATAGTGAGTGCAGCTCTGGAGTATAACACAGGATGTAACTCAGGATCAGTGCAGGATAAGTAATATACTGTAATGCATGTACACAGTGACACCACCAGCAGAATAGTGAGTGCAGCTCTGGAGTATAATACAGGATGTAACTCAGGATCAGTACAGGATAAGTAATGTAATGTATGTACACAGTAACTGCACCAGCAGAATAGTGAGTGCGGCTCTGGAGTATAATACAGGATGTAACTCAGGATCAGTACAGGATAAGTAATGTAATGAATGTACACAGTGACTCCACCAGCAGAATAGTGAGTGCAGCTCCAGAGTATAATACAGGATGTAACTCAGGATCAGTACAGGATCAGTAATGTAATGTATGTACACAGTAACTGCACCAGCAGAATAGTGAGTGCAGCTCTGGAGTATAATACAGGATGTAACTCAGGATCAGTACAGGATAAGTAATGAAATGTATGTACACAGTGACTCCACCAGCAGAATAGTGAGTGCAGCTCTGGAGTATAATACAGGATGTAACTCAGGATTAGTACAGGATAAGTAATGTAATGTATGCACACAGTGACTCCACCAGCAGAATAGTGAGTGCAGCTCTGGAGTATAATACAGGATGTAACTCAGGATCAGTACAGGATAAGTAATGTAATGTATGTACACAGTGACTGCACCAGCAGAATAGTGAGTGCAGCTCTGGAGTATAACACAGGATGTAACTCAGGATCAGTACAGGATAAGTAATGTATGTACACAGTGACTCCACCAGCAGAATAGTGAGTGCAGCTCTGGAGTATAATACAGGATGTAACTCAGGATCAGTACAGGATAAGTAATGTAATGTATGTACACAGTAACTGCACCAGCAGAATAGTGAGTGCGGCTCTGGAGTATAATACAGGATGTAACTCAGGATCAGTACAGGATAAGTAATGTAATGAATGTACACAGTGACTCCACCAGCAGAATAGTGAATGCAGCTCCAGAGTATAATACAGGATGTAACTCAGGATCAGTACAGGATAAGTAATGAAATGTATGTACACAGTAACTGCACCAGTAGAATAGTGAGCACAGCTCTGGAGTATAATACAGGATGTAACTCAGGATCACTATAGGATAAGTAATGTAATGTATGTACACAGTAACTGCACCAGCAGACTAGTGAGTGCAGCTCTGGAGTATAATACAGGATGTAACTCAGGATCAGTACAGGATAAGTAATGTAATGTATGTACACAGTGACTCCACCAGCAGAATATTGAGTGCAGCTCTGGTGTATAATACAGGATGTAACTCAGGATCAGTACAGGATAAGTAATGTAATGTATGTACACAGTGACTCCACCAGCAGAATAGTGAGTGCAGCTCTGGAGTATAATACAGGATGTAACTCAGGATCAGTGCAGGATAAGTAATATACTGTAATGCGTGTACACAGTGACTCCATCAGCAGAATAGTGAGTGCAGCTCTGGAGTACAATACAGGATGTAACTCAGGATCAGTACAGGATAAGTAATGTAATGTATGTACACAGTAACTGCAACAGCAGAATAGTGAGTGCAGCTCTGGAGTATAATACAGGATGTAACTCAGGATCAGTACAGGATAAGTAATGTAATGTATGTACACAGTGACTCCACCAGCAGAATATTGAGTGCAGCTCTGGTGTATAATACAGGATGTAACTCAGGATCAGTACAGGATAAGTAATGTAATGTATGTACACAGTGACTCCACCAGCAGAATAGTGAGTGCAGCTCTGGAGTATAATACAGGATGTAACTCAGGATCAGTGCAGGATAAGTAATATACTGTAATGCGTGTACACAGTGACTCCATCAGCAGAATAGTGAGTGCAGCTCTGGAGTACAATACAGGATGTAACTCAGGATCAGTACAGGATAAGTAATGTAATGTATGTACACAGTAACTGCAACAGCAGAATAGTGAGTGCAGCTCTGGAGTATAATACAGGATGTAACTCAGGATCAGTACAGGATAAGTAATGTAATGAATGTACACAGTGACTCCACCAGCAGAATAGTGAGTGCAGCTCCAGAGTATAATACAGGATGTAACTCAGGATCACTACAGGATAAGTAATGTATGTCCACAGTAACTGCACCAGCAGAATAGTGAGCACAGCTCTGGAGTATAATACAGGATGTAACTCAAGATCACTATAGGATAAGTAATGTAATGTATGTACACAGTAACTGCACCAGCAGAATAGTGAGTTCGGCTCTGGAGTATAATACAGGATGTAACTCAGGATCAGTACAGGATAAGTAATGTAATTTATGTACACAGTGACTCTACCAGCAGAATAGTGAGTGCATCTCTGGAGTATAATACAGGATGTAACTCAGGATCAGTACAGGATAAGTAATGTAATGTATGTACACAGTGACTGCAACAGCAGAATAGTGAGTGCAGCTCTGGAGTATAATACAGGATGTAACTCAGGATCAGTACAGGATAAGTAATGTAATGTATGTACACAGTAACTGCACCAGCAGAATAGTGAGTGCAGCTCTGGAGTATAATACAGGATGTAACTCAGGATCAGTACAGAACCAGTAAGGTAATGTATGTACACAGTGACTCCACCAGCAGAATAGTGAGTGCAGCCCTGGGGTATAATACTGGATCTAACTCAGGATCAGTAAAGGATAAGTAATGTTATGTATTTACACAGTGACTCCACCAGCAGAATAGTGAGCTCAGCTCTGGAGTATAATACAGGATGTAGCTCAGGATCAGTACAGGATAAGTAATGTAATGTATGTACACAGTAACTGCACCAGCAGAATAGTGAGTGCAGCTCTGGGGTATAATACTGGATGTAACTCAGGATCAGTACAGGATCAGTAAGGTAATGTAAGTACAGTCATGGCCAAAAGTTTTGAGAATGACACAAATATTAATTTTTACAAAGTCTACTGCTTCACTTTTTCTAATGGCAATTTGCATATACTCCAGAATGTTATAAAGAGTGATCAGCTTAACAGCAATTACTTGCAAAGTTAATATTTGGCTAGAAAATGAACTTTATCCCCCAAAACACATTTCAACATCATTGCAGCCCTGCCTTAAAAGGACCAGCTAACCTCTTTTCAGTGATTGCTCCATTAACACAGGTGTGGGTGTTGATGAGGACATGGCTGGAGATCAATCTGTCATGATTAAGTAAGAATGACACCACTGGACACTTTAAAAGGAGGCTGGTGCTTGGCATCATTGTTTCTCTTCTAAGAATTACTGGAGAACAAAGAAGTCAAAAAAAGTATCTCAAAAAATATATCAAATTTATTTGTATACAAAAAATACATATATCAATAAAATTACAGCATTGTGCATATATATTGAATAGTTGTATATATAACTCAGGATGAGATGATACACCCAATAATAAGGACCCTGTGGATGCCTGCTCAATGCAATATCATATGTACAGAGCGCACTGTATTAGCATCATAGAAACATAATTAGATCCACAGAGGGCTTCTATCATTATATGAACTAGCTATATTGTATTGCTCATAGCGCTGTTGTAACAATAGAAAAGAAAATGTGCATTTAAATAAACAGATCATGGTAAAATTTACCCATTTTAGTAGCAGGTTGTGATATTTTGTGCAAATTTTCTTGTCTATTGTTACAACAGCGCTATGAGCAATACAATATAGCTAGTTCATATAATGATAGAAGCCCTCTGTGGATCTAATTATGTTTCTATGATGCTAATACATTGCGCTCTGTACATATGATATTGCATTGAGCAAGCATCCACAGGGTCCTTATTATTGGGTGTATCATCTCATCCTCAGTTATATATACAACTATTCAATATATATGCACAATGCTGTAATTTTATTGATATATGTATTTTTTGTATACAAATAAATTTGATATATTTTATGAGATACTTTTTTTAACTTCTTTGTTCTCCAGTAATTCTTAGTTATATTATAAGTCAGTATCCTATGGTTTGCTATTTTGTTTTTTTTCATTATAACTATTGTTTCTCTTCTGTTAACCATGGTTATCTCTAAAGAAACACGTGCAGTCATCATTGTAATGCACAAAAATGGCCTAACAGGGAAGAGTATCGCAGCTAGAAAGATTGCACCTCAGTCAACAATCTATCGCATCATCAAGAACTTCAAGTAGAGAGGTTCCATTGTTGCCAAAAAGGTTCCAGGGCGCCCAAGAGAGGCCAGCAAGCGCCAGGACGTCTATTAAAAGTGTTTCAGCTGCGGGATCGGGCTACCAGCAGTGCAGAGCTTGCTCAGGAATGGCAGCAGGCAGGTGTGAGTGCATCTGCACGCACTGTGAGGCGGAGACTCTTGGAGCAAGGCCTGGTCTCAAGGAGGGCAGCAAAGAAGCCACTTCTCTCCAGAAAAAACATCATGGACAGACTGATATTCTGCAAAAGGTACAGGCAGTGGACTGCTGAGGACTGGGGTAAAGTTATTTTCTCTGATGAATCCCCTTTTCGATTGTTTGGGACATCAGGAAAACGCCTCATTCGGAGAAGACAAGGTGAGCGCTACCACCAGTCTTGTCTCAAGCCAACTGTTAAGCATCCTGAAACCATTCATGTGAGGGGTTGCTTCTCAGCCAAGGGAATCGGCTCTCTCACAGTCTTGCCTAAAAACACAGCCATGAGTAAAGAATGGTACCAGAATGTCCTCCAAGAGCAACTTCTCCCAACCCTCCAAGAGCAGTTTGGCCATTAACAATGCCTTTTCCAGCATGATGGAGCACCTTGCCATAAAGCAAAGGTGATAACTAAATGGCTCAGAGAACAAAACAGAGATTTTGGGTCCATGGCCTGGAAACTCCCCAGATCTTAATCCCATTGAGAACTTGTGGTCAATCATCAAGAGACGGGTGGACAAACAAAAACCTAAAAATTCTGACAAAATGAAAGCATTGATTGTGCAAGAATGGACTGCTATCAGTCAGGATTTGGTCCAGAAGTTGATTGAGAGCATGCCAGGGAGAATTGCAGAGGTCCTGAAGAAGAAGGGTCAACACTGCAAATATGACTTGCTGCATTAACTCATTCTAACTGTCAATATAAGCTTTTGTTACTCATATGTTTGCAATTATTATATTTCTGTCTGTGATAAAAACATCTGTCAAACACATAAAAACCAGAGGGCAGCAGATCATGTGAAAATATAATATTTGTGTCATTCTCAAAACTTTTGGCCATGACTGTACACAATGACTCTACCAGCAGAATAGTGAGTGCAGCTCTGGAGTATAATACAGGATGTAACTCAGGATCAGTACAGGATCAGTAATGTAATGTATGTACACAGTGACTCCCCCAGCAGAATAGTGAGAGCAGCTCTGGAGTATAATACAGGATGTAACTCAGGACCAGTACAGGATAAGTAATGTAATGTATGTACACAGTGACTCCACCAGCAGAATAGTGAGTGCAGCTCTGGAGTCTCACACAGGAAGGGGCGGAGCTAAACGTGTGCTGGTGTCTGCAGCTGCTTGGAGAGATCTCTGCAAAGGGAGGATTTTTTTTTTTCCCTGGTCCACCTGCCTGCCTTCCCACAGAGAGACACTTATCCCTGGGACCGTGCGCCGGCTCCCACCCTCCAGCAAGGCAGCTGGGGGTGGGAGGCCTCACATACCAGCAGGAGGCCATACCATCTAGCCGGTCCCAGGGAAGATGGCGAGGAAAAAGCCCTCGGGGGGCCGCAAGACCCCAGGAACCAAGACCCCCGAGGCCGGGACCGTGGCGGTTCCTCCTTCCGGAGGAGGAGAGGCGGCCAGCGGAGGTGCGGTGGTGGAGCCCCCCAACATCTGGGGCTCCAAGGCAGCCTGTCACCACCTATGGCTCCCGCATCCACGCGCACCTCTGCGAATACGAGGAGGCCACCAAACAGCTAAGAAGACTCCGGGAGGAGTTGAAGGGAGTACGCATCATGGCGAAGAACAAGCTCCCTGCCTCAAGGAGAGCAGAGGTCACCGCCACGGTGCAGAGGCTGAAGGGGTCCATTACAGATCTGGAAAAACGGAGGGCAGAGATCCTGGCTGGGAGCGGCCCTTTCGAGGAGAAGCTCAAAAACGACGACCGGTTCAGTGCCCTGACCGGTGGGTCTCCTGGGGGGTCAGAGGGCCCCAGCCAGGTGGAGGAGGAGAAGGAGGAAGATGGCGGCTGTGAGGTATCTGCGCCAGTCCCACCTGCAGACCTGGTGAGTGTAAATGCCCAGGTATCATGCAGCGGGATAGCCCCCGAGCAAGTGGCCCTCCCACCAGACTCCAGTAGTTCGGAGGAAAGTGGTAGCGAGGGGGAGGATGGAGGGAGTGGTATCAGCAGTGAGGGGGGCTGCCTCATCCTGCAACAAGTGCGGCAGATCGAGTCCCCAGCGTGGTTTGGCGAGCTGTTTGGGGATGAGATCTGCGAGGATGGGGCAACCGGGAAGGGGAAGAAAAGAAAAAAAAAAGCCAGTCACCACCATAGACAAATTCGTCTATGCTCCCCTTCCTGGGGCCCCCCGTCCCGTTGTGTGGAACCCGCTACCACCCCCGGGTCGGACCCTGTGGTGGGTCCGCAGCAAGGGAGCGGGGGGAGAAAGATTTTGCCCGGGGCTGGGTGCCATGTCTGGGGGGTGGCGCTCGGGCTCAGGCAGCGATATGGAGTGTCGGTGCCGGTGTTGTTGAAAGGTGGTGGTGCTCGGGCCCAGTCCTCTGTGGCAGCGGGGCTGGCCCGCACCTAGAGTCAGTACAGCCGGGGCCGCATCTCCGGCGGCGAGAGCTGGGGTCTCTGGGCCCCCCACACCGGATCCGCTCAGACTGGATCATTTTTTGGGGTCCAGAGACCAAGAAAGGGCGCGGAGTCTGCCGAAGGCAGCAATTAAAAAGTGCAAGCTGTTGGGCGCTCCCCTGGGGGTGTCCGCGGCAGGGTCGGGGGCCTCTGCGCGTCGATCCAATAAGGGGGCCCCCGCCGGGGCCCCGCCGCCGGGGCGCCGAGGGGATGGCCGACCTTGCCAAAAGCCCAGTGGTGGGTACAAGAAGGCGGTGGTGGCCTGCGAGGGGGGCTTCCTCCTCGGCCGCTGTCCCACCTGCTAGTCTGGCGGGGCGTAGCCTTTCGGGGTGCTGCCTCCCCCCCTATGACTGCGGCTGTGCTCACGGCTGGCGGGGGGAGCGTGGCCTTTCGGGGTTTGCCTACCCCCAAGCCGGCCACGGGGGGGCTGGGGTCGGGGGCCGCTCCCTTCTTCCCACCAAAACAATACCCAAGAGCTGGCAAGGG
>JARQOD010000003.1:102482127-102652480 GCA_033576555.1 Oophaga sylvatica
TTACTTCTGTGATGTGCTGGTGCTATGACATCATTAACCAGAGCAGATCGTCGGGGAAACAGGACCGAGATCAGTATGTGTTGTTTTGTTTTTTTAAATATGTGTATGGGATGTGTGCCTGTATATCGAAGGCTATGTGGGGGCTCATACTGTATATACAAGGCTATTTGATGGCTCACATTGTACAGTATATAGGAAGCTATTAGGGGGCTCATACTGTATATAGAGAGGCTGAGTGTGGGCTAATACTGTATATAGTGGCTGTGTGGGGGCTAATACCGTTTATAGGGGACTATGTGGGACGCTCATACTGTATATAGGGTGCTATGCGGGGAGCTCATACTGTATATAGGGAGCTATGTGAAGGTTCATACTGTATATAGCGCTATGTTGGAGCTCATGCTGTATATAGGAGGTTGTGTGGGGCTCATACTGTATATAGGTGGCTGTTTGCAGGCTCACACTGTGTATAGGGAGCTATGTGCAGGCTCATACTGTATATAGGGAGCTATGTGAGGGCTCATACTATATATAGCAGCTATGTTGGAGCTCATACTGTATATAGGAGGTTATGTGAGGCTCATACTGTATATAGGTGGCTATTTGTGGGCTCAGTGTATATCGGGAGCTATGTGGGGTGCTCATACTGTATATAGGAGGCAATGTGGAGGCTCATATTGTATATAGGAGGCAATGTTGGAGGTCATACTGTATATAAAAAGGTTGACCATGGGCTCATGCTATATATAAGGGGGGCTGTGTGGGGGCTCATCCTGTATATAGAGAAGCTATGTGAAGGCTCATACTGTATCTATGGAGCTATGTGGGGGCACATACTGTATAAGGGGGCTATGTGAAGGCTCATAATATATATATGGGGATAAGTAAGGGCTCATACTGTATATAGGGATGCTATGTGAGGGCTCATACTGTATCTAAAGAGGATATGAGAGGCTCACTTGTGTCTATGGAGCTATAGGGAGGCTCATACTGTATAAAGGGGGCTATGTGAGGGCTCATGCTGTATATAGGAGGCAGTGTGGGAGCTCATCCTGTATAGGGTACTATGTGGGGCTCATACTATATTTAGGGACAAGATGAGTGCTCATACTGTTTATAGGGGCTATGTAAGGACTCACGCTGTATATAGAGGGCTGTGGGGGGACATACTGTATAAAGAGGGACTATGCAAGGGCTCATACTGTACATAGCAGGCCATGTGAAGGCTCATGCAGTATATGGGAAGCTATGGGAGGCTCATTCTGTGTATAGGGGGATGTGTACGGGCTCATTCGGTAAATAGGGGATGTCAGCATACTTTATTCTGCTCAATATAAAGAGAATGACTTAATATTAATATAAAATAATAATTATAATTAATGTCTTAATATTAATATTGAGCAGGATTAATTTCAGCTTATTTGTTTGGCCCTCCACAACAGTCACGGTCTCTCATGTGGCCTCTCTGGAAAATTAATCACCCATCCCTACTCTATTATATTTAGTGCTATGTTATACATAGATCTATACATAAGGGAAAACAATTTTCGCACTACAAGCAAAGCTATCTATTTTTTGGCATCTACACACCTGTGTGCTAATCATGTGACATGTCATGTGTGATACGATAGGGGGGGCCATGCCTTCTAAACTGCCCGGGGCCCTGGCTACTCTTAATATAACCCTGCTCAGATAGTCCCTCTATTTACAGTATGAGCACTTACGTAGCCCCCACATAGAGTATGAGCTCCCACATATCCTTCTATATACAGTATAAGCCTCCAAAGCCTTCTATATACATAATGAGCCCTCACATAGCCTCCTATATACAGTATAAGCCCTCACACAGCCTCCTATATACAGTATGAGCTCTCACATAGCCTCCTATATACAGCATGAGATTCCACATAACCTCCCATATACAATGTGAGTCCCCACATAGCCTTCTAAATACAGTATGAGACCCCACATAGCCTCCTATATACATTATGAGTCCCCACATAGCCCCTGTATACAGTATGAGCTCCTCACACAGCTCCCTATATACAGTATGAACCCCCACATAGCCTTCTATATACATTATGAGCCCCACATAGCCTCCGATATACAGTATGAGCCCCACATAATCTCCTAAATACAATATGAATCCCTACATAGCTTCCTATATACAGTGTGAGCCCCACATAGCTGCCAATATACAGTGTGAGCACCCACATTGCCACATTATGAGTCCAAACATAGCCCCTATGCATAGTATGAGCTCCTCATTTAGCAATCTATATACAGTATGAACCCCCACATAGCCTTCTATATACATTATGAATAGAGATGAGAGAATTAATTCGGTTTTTGTCCCCGAATCTGATTTTGACGTATTTGTGCCATATTTGAACAATATTCGTGCCGAATGTATGGTTTATGATTGGAACTGAACATATTCGGTAATTTCTACTCAAATGACTCTAATAATGTTCGGCTGTGTTCGACGAATATTGCAAAAACAATATTTGATGCTGATCTTATTCGGAACTGAATCCGAACAAATTCGCTCATCTCTAATTATGAGCACCATATAGCCTCCTATATACAGTATGAGCCCCACATAATCTCCTAAATACAGTATGAGCACCCACATAGCCTCCTATATACAGAAAGAGCCCCTACAAAGCCTCCTGAATATAGTGTGAGCACCCACATAGCCTCCTATATAAAGTGAGAGCCCCTACATAGCCTCCTGAATATGTGAGATCCTATATAGCCGTCTATATACAATACAAGCCCCACATAACCTCCTAAATGCAGTATGAGCCCTCACATAGTCTCATATATACAGTATGATCCCCACATAGCCTTCTAAATACAGAATGAGCCACCACATAGCCTCCTATATATAGTATGAACCCCCACATAGCCTCCTAGATACAGTATGAGCCCTCACATAACCTCCTACATACATTATGAACCCTCACATAGCCTCCTATATACAATATGACCCCCCACATAGCCCTCTATATACAGAACGAGCCCTGACAGAGATTTATATATCCAGCATGAAGCCTCACAAAGCCTCATATATATAGTATGATCCCCCATATTGTCTCCTATATACAGAATGAACCCTGACATAGCTTCCTACCCGCCCCAGGAGGAAGCAATTCTGCGAAGCCGTCCAGTAATTATTTGCACGCACTGCTTTTCTGACATTTATCCTTATACCCTGCTATACCAAGGTAATTATAACCATTGTGCCTCTCATCATGCCATTTATATGTCATGCCATTTACCTTTGAACAAGGATTATTCATATTTATAATTAGTGCTTTTGCGCTCTGTGGATAAGTTAGCAATTTTAAATTGCTCCTACCACTATTATTGCAGCAATACTTTGCTATTATTGGTAACCTAACTTACTTAGTATATGCATACCCTTTTGTCTTTGCACTTTAGTTCTGACATTCCTAGCGAGGGTTAAATTACTTTCTTGGTGTAAGATTAACACCTTCAGTGCACTTTATACAATACATATTTATCTGTGGTTTTAGGCAATTATTTATTTACTAGCTATGAACCCGTTCTACGCCCGGGTGGCAAGCATTTTTATTGGTATATGGTTTTCCCATCCTGGTATGTGCTGCCCCCCTCCTATCCTGGTATGCTTGTCACCTCTCATCCCTATCCTGTTGTGAATGGTCCTCTCAATCACACCCAATCCTGGTATGCATGGCACCCCATTCCTCATCCTGGTATGCATGGTCCCCTCACCCCCCAATCCTGGTATGCATGGTACCCCCTCATCCCTATCCTGGTATGCATGGTACCTGCTCATCCATATCCTGGTATTCATGGTTCCCTTACCCCCCAATCCTGGTATGCATGGTCCCCTCACCCCATAATCCTGGTATGCATGGTCCGCTCACTCCCAATCCTGGTATCCATGGTCCCCTCCCCCCAATCGTGGTATGCATGGTCCCCTCCACCCAATTCTGGTATGCATGGTCCCCTCACCCCCCAATCCTGGTATGCATGGTCCCCTTCCCCCCCAATACTGGAATGCATGGTCCCCTCACCCCCCAATCCCGGTATGCATGGTGCCCTCACCCCCCAATACTGTATGCATCGTTCCCTCACCCCCCCAATACTGTATGCATCGTTCCCTCAACCCCCAATCCTAGTATGCAGGGTCCCCCCTCATCCCAATCATAGGATGTATGGTACCCCCTCACCCTCCAATCCTGGAATACATGGTCCCCTCATCCCCAATCCTGGTATACATGGCACCCCTCAGCTCCCAATTCTGGTATGCATGGCCCCCTCATCCCCAATCCTGGTATGCGTGGCACCCTTCACCCCCCTATCCTGGTATGCATGGTCCTCTCACCCCCCATCCTGGTATGCATGGTCCCCTCACCCCCAATTCTGATATGCATGGTCCCCTCACCACCAATCCTAATATGCATGGTCCTCTCACCCCCTATCCTGGTATGCATGGTGTCCTCACTCCCCAATCTTGGAATGCATGGTCCCCTCACCCCCCAATCCTGGGATGGATGGTCCCCTCACCCTCCAATCCTGGTATGCATGGTCCCCTCACCCTCAAATCCTGGTATGCATGGTCCCCCTCATCCCTATCGTAGGATGTATGGTACCCCCTCACCCCCCAATCCTGGTATGCATGGTCCCCTCATCCACAATTCTGGTATGCATGGTACCCTTCATCCCCCAATCCTGGTATGCATGGTCCTCTCACCCCCCCCTTTCCTTGTATGAATGGTCCCCTCACCCCCCTATCCTGGTATGCATGGTCCCATCACCCCCCAATCCTGGTATGCATGGTTCCCTCACCCCCCTATCCTGGAATACACGTTCCTCTCACCCCCCAATCCTGGTGCGCATGGTCCCCTCACCCCCAATCCTGGTGTGCATGGTCCCCTCACCCTCCAATCCTGGTGTTCATGGTCGCCTCACCCTTCCAATCCTGGTGTGCATAGTCCCCTCACCCCTAGAATCCTGGTATGCATGGTCCCCTCACCCCTCAATCCTGGTGTGCATGGTCCCCTCACCCCCCCAATCCTGGTGTGCATGGTCCTCTCACCCCCCAATCCTGGTATGCATGGTCCCCTCACCCCCTAATCCTGCAATGCATGATCCCCTCACCCCCCAATCCTGGTATGCATGGTACCCTTCATCCCCCAATCCTGGTATGCATGGTCCTCTCACCCACCTTTCCTTGTATGAATGGTCCCCTCACCCCCCTATCCTGGTATGCATGGTCCCATCACCCCCCAATCCTGGTATGCATGGTACCCTTCATCCCCCAATCCTGGTATGCATGGTCCTCTCACCCCCCTTTCCTTGTATGAATGGTCCCCTCACCCCCCTATCCTGGTATGCATGGTCCCATCACCCCCAAATCCTGGTATGCATAGTTCCCTCACCCCCTATCCTGGAATGCATGGTCCTCTCACCCCCCAATCCTGGTGTGCATGGTCCCCTCACCTCCAATCCTGGTGTGCATGGTCCCCCCATTCCCCAATCCTGGTGCTCATGGTCCCTTCACCCCTCTAATCCTGGTGTGCATGGTCCCCTCACCCCTAGAATCCTGGTGTGCATGGTCCCCTCACCCCTCAATCATGGTGTGCATGGTCCCCTCACCCCCCCAATCCTGGTGTCCATGGTCCCCTCACTCCCCAATCCTGGTATGCATGGTCCCCTCACCCCCCAATCCTGGAATGCATGATCCCCTCACCCCCCAATCCTGGTATGCAAGGTCCCCTCTCATCCCTATCGTAGGATGTATGGTACCCCCTCAACCCCCAATCCTGATTTGCATGGTCCTCTCACCCCCTCAATCCTGATATGCATGCTACCCCTCACCCCCCTATCCTGATATGCATGCTACCCCTCACCCCCCTATCCTGGTATGCATGCTACCCCTCATCCCCTTATCCTGGTATGTGTTATGTTTTGGTAGCTGAGGAGAGCAGGCAAAAACGGCAATACACCAGAGAGGTTGGAATCTACTGGATTGCAGTACCCTGACTAACCACCACAACTAAAGGCAGCCGTGGAGCATTCCTACGTTGGTCCTAGACGCCTCGTCACAGCCTGAGAGGATAACTACACCTAAAGATAGAAAGAGGAAAGCTATCTGCCCCGGAGCAGATCCCCAAAGAACATAGGAAGCCCCCAAACATGTAATGGCGGTTAGACAAGAGGAAATACAGACACAGACAGAAAATAGTATGAGCAAACGTTGGGGCCCAATCTGCCTAGTCAGAAACGGATAGGAAGGATACTTACTGCAATCCAAAAAAACCCTAAAAAAAAGCCAACGCTACTAATTGCAAAAATACCTGAGATCACACGACCTCTACCACCTAAATTAGTTCTCTGGTGTAACAAAACTCAGCCGCAGCCACTGAAAAAACTGGAAAAGGCAAATGAACAAACAACAGTGGCCCCAGAGGAACAGAGAGGGGCCCAAGCCCCCCGGGGAGGGGAACCTGGCAAACCTCACAGAAATGCAGAGAAAAATGCAAATGGCAAGCACAAAAACAAAAAACAGAAAATATCTTATCTGAGAGCAGGAGAAGCGGCAAGACTCAGCAAGCTTCCAAGTGAACCAGGAAACAAAGTTGAGACAGGAACAATTGATCACCGGCAACCATGATGGGGGGAAAGCTCCCTTATATCCAGCCAGTCTGTAATTCCTGATTGCCAATCCTTATTGAATGGTTCAGTACTGTTTGTAACCACCAGAGGGAGCTTCTGCTCAGAATTCATTTCTAAAACATTCAGAACAGGTATGCATGCTACCCCTCACCCCCCAATCCTGGTATGCATGGTCCCCTTACCCCCAATCCTGGAATGCATGATCTCCTCACCCCCCAATCCTGGTATGCATGGTACCCTTCATCCCCAATCCTGATATGCATGGTCCTCTCACCCCCCTTTCCTTGTATGAATGGTCCCCTCACCCCCCTATCCTGGTATGCATGGTCCCATCACCCCCCAATCCTGGTATGCATGGTTCCCTCACCCCCCTATCCTGGAATGCATAGTCCTCTCACCCCCAATCCTGGTGTGCATGGTCCCCTCACTTCCAATCCTGATGTGCATGGTCCCCTCACCCCCCAATCCTGGTGTTCATGGTCCCCTCACTCCCCAATCCTGGTATGCATGGTCCCCTCACCACCCAATCCTGGAATGCATGATCCCCTCACCCCCCAACCCTGGTATGCATGGTCCCCTCTCATCCCTATCGTAGGATGTATGGTATCCCCTCAACCCCCAATCCTGATTTGCATGGTCCTCTCACCCCCTCAATCCTGATATGCTACCCCTCACACCCCTATCCTGATATGCATGCTACCCCTCACCCCCCTATCCTGGTATGCATGCTACCCCTCATCCCCCTATCCTGGTATGCATGCTACCCCTCACCTCCCTATCCTGGTATGCATGGTCCCCTCACCCCCCAATCCTGGCATTCATGGTCCCCTCACCCCCCAATCCTGATATGCATGGTCCCCTCACCCTCTTTCCTGATATGCATGGTCCCACTCATCCCTATTGTAGGATGTATGGTACCCCTCACCCCCCAATCCTGGTACACATGGTCCCCTCATCCACAATCCTGGTATGCATGGTACCCTTCATCCCCCAATCCTGGTATGCATGGTCCTCTCACCCCCCTTTCCTTGTATGAATGGTCCCCTCACCCCCCTATCCTGATATGCATGGTCCCATCACCCCCCAATCCTGGTATGCAGGGTTCCCTCACCCCCCTATCCTGGAATGCATGGTCCTCTAACCCCCCAATCCTGGTGTGCATGGTCCTCTCACCCCCCAATCCTGGTGTGCATGTTCCCCTCACCCCTCCAATCCTGGTGTGCATGGTCCCCTCAGCCCTAGAGTCCTGGTGTGCATGGTCCCCTCAGCCCTCAATCCTGGTGTGCATGGTCCCCTCACCCCCCAATCCTGGTGTGCATGGTCCCCTCACCCCCCAATCCTGGTATGCATGGTCCCCTCACCCCCCAATCCTGGAATGCATGATCCCCTCACTCCCCAATCCTGGTATGCATGGTCCCCTCTCATCCCTATCGTAGGATGTATGGTACCCCCTCAACCCCCAATCCTGATTTGCATGGTCCTCTCACCCCCTCAATCCTGATATGCATGCTACCCCTCACACCCCTATCCTGATATGCATGCTACCCCTCACCCCCCTATCCTGGTATGCATGCTACCCCTCATCCCCCTATCCTGGTATGCATGCTATCCCTCACCTCCCTATCCTGGTATGCATGGTCCCCTCACCCCCCAATCCTGGTATGCATGGTCCCCTCACCCCCCAATCCTGATATGCATGGTCCCCTCACCCCTCTTTCCTGATATGCATGGTCCTCTCACCCCCCAATCCTGATATGCATGGTCCCCTCACCCCCTATCCTCGTATGCATGCTACCTCTCACTCCCCTATCCTGATATGTATAGTCCCCCTCACCCCTATTAAACTGCACACATACAAAAAAAAAAAACATTTAGGCTAAGTGCACACGTTCAAGAATGTGTGCAGAATATTCCTGAGCAAAACCGGACTTTTTTCGTGGTAAAAACGCAGATTTTGCGCGTTTTTACCGCAATTTTCCCCTGAACTTTCTAGGTCAATAATATAGCCGGAAAAATGCTAGAATTACGCAAAATTAATGAACATGTTGCTTCTTTTTCCGCAAATGCGTTTTTTTCGCGGAACAAAAACGCACCATGTGCACAAAACTTGCGGAATTCATTCTAAATAATAGGATGCTTTATTCATGCGTTTTTTACCGCGAAAAAAACGCAAATAATCCTGAACGTGTGTACTTAGCCTTATACTCACCTTTCTTCCCTGTGCTCCAGCGCTACCCCCGTTCTGCCGGAGGCTGGGGGAGGAGTGTGGCGCCGGAGTATGCGCATGCCCATACCGCGCTGTCCGGCTCCATATTGCTGAAGACACACTGCAAATATGTCTTCAGTAAAATGGCGCTGGATAGCGCTATACGCGTGCGCAATTCCGATACAAACTCCGCTCAAGGTCTCCGGCGAGAAGCGCCGCGGCAACACTCCTCCCGGTCAGGAAAGTATGTAGGTATGGCGCCGGAGATCCCGGTATGCCTACAGTGTCTACGCGTACCGCGATCTCCAGCGCCATACACAATCCTCACCGCTGGATGCCGTTTTCTGTCGGAGCCAGACTGCGTAGGTGCGTCGTGCTTGCGCAGTCTATAAAGGCTTCAGACAGAGTGACGCTTACAGCGTTATATTATAGATAATTATTGTGAACTTCCAAGCAACTTTGCACTTTATCATTGATCTATGTAATCGTTTATGAATTAATCAATTGCTTATTCCATTGATATTTTTGCTGGTTCCTATCTCTCCTCCCCTTTTTTGGAGGTCCATTTTTTGTCTTGTTTTTTATCCTTATTCCTTACTATTTTAATATTGTCTAATAAAATTATTTTTTATTCACTACCTTGTTTCTTTCACTTTGTATCTCTTATGGTTCCTTCCATAATTGATTATGTATATTGTCAAATTGAAGTGACTTTTTGGCCGTTGTTACTATAAGGACGATGGGAATAATTAACAGCTTCCTACAGGGCTGGCTCCAGGTTTTTATGGGCCCCGTTCGAAAGAGTCTCAGTGGGCCCCTTTAACACAGACCACGATTCATGATGCACAGATACTGCAGAGAAATATGGGTATAGTACAATGCCAAACACTTCTCTTCTTCCATTACATGAGTGATATCTATTATAAATTGTACAATAGCTCAAAAACTGCTAAATCCTCACAGCGCACAGTACAGACCGGACAGTACAGTCCTCCATACAATATTATGGGCACCACATAGTCTCCCCCTCATCACCCATATAATGCTCCATACAGAATACTGGACCCAATATAATGCTCCATACAGAATATTGGACCACATAAATTGTTCCATACAGGATACTGGTCCCCATATAATGCTCCATACAAAATATGGAGCTCTCCTCTGCACTGTGCTGCGTTGTGCACTGTTACGGCTCAGGAAAGGGCGCTGTGGAAAGACTCCCCATTATCATCATCATTGCCTGCCTGTTAGCATCATCATTGCCTCCCCATCATCATCATCATCATTGCCTCCCCATCATCATCATTGCCTGCCCATCATCATCATCATTGCCTCCCCATCATCATCATCATTGCCTCCCCATCATCATCATCATTGCCTCCCTATCATCATTGCCTCCCCATCAATATCATCATCATTGCCTCCCCATCAACATCATCATCATTGCCTCCCCATCATCATCATCATTGCCTCCTCACCACCATCACTGCCTCCCTCCACCACCATCACACATACAGCACCACACACAGACAGCACCGCAGCACTCTCTCACATACACACAAAGCACCGCATTACATGATACACACACACTGATACACACACAGACACATACACCTCACATCTCACCTGTCCGGCGTCCGCGCTCTCTCTGCCACAGCCGGCCGCTGAATGAAGATGTCATTCAGCGGCGCTGCTGTGAGAGGAAGCGCAGGCGCCCCTGGAGCCCAGAGCGGCGGCAGCGGAGGCACGGGGAGAGGTAAGTATTGCGGAGGCTGCTGCCGGGGCCCTGAGCAAGCGGGGGGGCCCAGTGGCGGCGCTGGTACCGCTCTCATCCGCTAACGGGCGCCGGGGTGCCCGACGGCGAGTGGGCCCCCCCGTCTGCTCAGGGCCCCGGCACTTGCCCGGGTATGGCTTCCTATATCCAGCATGAACCCTCACAAAGCCTCCTATATAGTATGAGCCCCCACATAACCTCCTAGATACAGTATGAGCCCTCACATAGCCTCATATATACATTATGAACCCTCACTTAGCCTCCTATATACAGTATGAGTCTTCACATAGCCTAAGTACAGTATGAGCCCTGACATAGCCTCCTATAAACAGTATGAGCCCCCAAATTGTCTCATATATACAGAATGAGCCCTGACATAGCTTCCTATATTCAGCATGAACCCTCTCAAAGCCTTCTATATAGTGTGAGCCCCCACATAGCCTAATATATACATTATGAATCCTCACATAGCCTCCTATATACAGTATGAGTCCTCACATAGCCTCCTATTTACAATATGAGCCCTGACATAGCCTCCTATATACATACAGACATAGCCTCTCATATATATTTATATACAGTACAGACCAAAAGTTTGGACACACCTTCTCATTTAAAGATTTTTCTGTATTGTCATGACTATGAAAATTGTACATTCACACTGAAGGCATCAAAACTATGAATTAACACATGTGGAATTATATACGTAACAAAAAAGTGTGTAACAACTGAAATTATGTCTTATATTCTAGGTTCTTCAAAGTAGCCACCTTTTGCTTTGATGACTGCTTTGCACACTCTTGGCATTCTCTTGATGAGCTTCAAGAGGTAGTCACCGGAAATGGTTTTCACTTCACTGGTGTGCCCTGTCAGGTTTAATAAGTGGGATTTCTGGCCTTATAAATGGGGTTGGGACATCAGTTGTGTTGTGCAGAAGTCTGGTGAATACACAGCTGATAGTCCTACTGAATAGACTGTTAGAATTTGTATTATGGCAAGAAAAAAGCAGCTAAGTAAAGAAAAACGAGTGGCCATCATTATTTTAAGAAATGAAGGTCAGTTAGTTTGAAAAATTGGGAAAACTTTGAAAGTGTCCCCAAGTGCAGTTGCAAAAACCATCAAGCGCTACAAAGAAACTGGCTCACATGAGGACCGCTCCAGGAAAGGAAGACCAAGGGTCACCTCTGCTTCTGAGGATAAGTTTATCTGAGTCACCAGCCTCAGAAATCGTAGGTTTACAGCAGCTCAGATTAGAGACCAGGTCAATGCCACACAGAGTTCTAGCAGCAGACACATCTCTACAACTGTTAGGCCGGCGTCACACTAGCGAGTTTGATGCGAGTTAGTCGCACGACTTACTCGCATCAACACCCGGCACGGCCGCCCGCTCTCGGACCAGAGTGCGCGGCTGCATGTATTTCTATGCCGCCGCGCACTCTGGTCCGAGAGCGGGCGGCCGTGCAGGGTGTTGATGCGAGTAAATCGTGCGACTAACTCGCATCAAACTCGCTAGTGTGACGTCGGCCTTAAGAGGAGACTTTGTGCAGCAGGCCTTCATGGTAAAATAGCTGCTAGGAAACCACTGCTAAGGACAGGCAACAAGCAGAAGAGACTTGTTTGGGCTAAAGAACACAAGGAATGGACATTAGACCAGTGGAAATCTGTCCTTTGGTCTGATGAGTCCAAATTTGAGATCTTTGGTTCCAACCACAGTGTCTTTGTGCAACGCAGAAAAGGTGAACGGATGGACTCTACATGCCTGCTTCCCACCGTGAAGCATGGAGGAGGAGGTGTGATGGTGTGGGGGTGCTTTGCTGGTGACACTGTTGGGGATTTATTCAAAATTTAAGTCATGCTGAAGCAGCATGGCTACCACAGTATCTTGCAGCAGCATGCTATTCCATCCGGTTTGCATTTAGTTGGACCATCATATATTTTTCAACAGGACAATGACCCCAAACACACCTCCAGGCTGTGTAAGGGCTATTTGATCAAGAATGAGAGTTTTAGGGTGCTACGCCAGATGACCTGGCCTCCACAGTCACCAGACCTGAACCCAATCGAGATGGCTTGGGGTGAGCTGGACCGCAGAGTGAAGGCAAAAGGGCCAACAAGTGCTAAGCATCTCTGGGAACTCCTTCAATATTGTTGGAAGACCATTTCCGGTGACTACCTCTTGAAGCTCATCAAGAGAATGCCAAGAGTGTGCAAAGCAGTCATCAAAGCAAAAGGTGGCTACTTTGAAGAACCTAGAATATACGACATATTTTCAGTTGTTTCACACTTTTTTGTTAAGTATATAATTCCACATGTGTTAATTCATAGTTTTGATGCCTTCAGTGTGAATGTACAATTTTCATAGTCATGAAAATACAGAAAAATCTTTAAATGAGAAGGTGTGTCCAAACTTGCGGTCCAGCTCACCCCAAACCATCTTGATTGGGTTTAGGTCTGGTGACTGTGGAGGCCAGGTCATGTGGCGTAGCACCCCATCACTCTCCTTCTTGGTCAGATAGCCCTTACACAGCCTGGAGGTGTGTTTGGGGTCATTGTCCTGTTGAAAAATAAATGATGGTCTAACTAAACGCAAACCGAATGGAATAGCATCCCGCTGCAAGATGCTGTGGTAGCCATGCTGGTTCAGTATGCCTTCAATTTTGAATAAATTCCCAGTGTCACCAGCAAAGCACCCCCACACCATCACACCTCCTCCTCCATGCTTCACGGTGGGAAGCAGGAATGTAGAGTCCATCCGTTCACCTTTTCTGCGTCGCACAAAGACATGGTGGTTGGAACCAAAGATCTCAAATTTGGACTCATCAGACCAAAGCACAGATTTCCACTGGTCTAATGTCCATTCATTGTGTTCTTTAGCCCAAATAAGTCTCTTCTGCTTGTTGCCTGTCGTTAGCAGTGGTTTCCTAGCAGCTATTTTACCATGAAGGCATGCTGCACAAAGTCTCCTCTTAACAGTTGTTGTAGAGATGTGTCTGCTGCTAGAACTCTGTGTGGCATTGATCTGGTCTCTAATCTGTGCTGCTGTAAACCTGCGATTTCTGAGGCTGGTGACTCGGATAAACTTATCCTCAGAAGCAGAGGTGACTCCTGGTCTTCCTTTCCTTGGGCGGTCCTCATGTGAGCCAGTTTCTTTCTAGAGCTTGATGGTTTTGCAACTGCACTTGGGGACACTTTCAAAGTTTTCCCAATTTTTTGGACTGACTGACCTTCATTTCTTAAAGTAATGATGGCCACTCTTTTTCTTTACTTAGCTGCTTTTTTCTTGACATAATACAAATTCTAACAGTCTTTTCAGTAGGACTATCAGCTGTGTATCCACCAGACTTCTGCACAACACAACTGATGGTCCCAACCCCATTTATAAGGCCAGAAATCCCACTTATTACACCTGACATGGCACACCTGTGAAGTGAAAACCATTCCCGGTGACTACCTCTTGAAGCTCATCAAGAGAATGCCAAGAGTGTGCAAAGCAGTCATCAAAGCAAAAGGTGGATACTTTGAAGAACCTAGAATATAAGACATATTTTCAGTTGTTACACACTCTTTTGTTAAGTATATAATTCCACATGTGTTAATTCATAGTTT
Source organism: Oophaga sylvatica (assembly GCA_033576555.1). NCBI lineage: Eukaryota > Metazoa > Chordata > Amphibia > Anura > Dendrobatidae > Oophaga > Oophaga sylvatica. The sequence goes on from JARQOD010000003.1 coordinate 102,496,389, forward strand.
TGATGCCTTCAGTGTGACTGTACAATTTTCATAGTCATGAAAATACAGAAAAATCTTTAAATGAGAAGGTGTGTCCAAACTTTTGGTCTGCACTGTATATGTACTGTATATATATACATACACTGCTTTAAAAAAATAAATGGAACAATTAAACAACAGAATATAACTCCAAGTAAATCAAACTTCTGTGAAATCAAACTGTCCACTTAGGAACAGGGGTGAACCTAGCCTCTCTGCTGCCTGTGGCGAACTGCAAAATGGCCCCCCCTTAGTAAAATCAGTATAAATAAATCTGGTTTACTCTTTACTAGCCTAACCTGACGCACATGTAAAATACATACACTTTTAAATAGGAATATATTTGAAACATCGATCTTTACACTTCTTCAGGGACTCAATGCCGCCTGAGGCGAAGTGATCAACTTGCTTCATTTTAGGTGCGCCCCTGGCCGGGGAACAGTGCATACTATAGCTCTTCTTCCCCGGCAGCCGTCCGTGTTAGGACCGGCGTCAGCACCCGGCGTACCCGGGCAAGTGCTGGGGCCCTGAGCAGCGGGGGTCCACTCGCCGTCGGGCACCCCGGCGCCCGTTAGCGGATGAGAGCGGTGCCAGCACCACCACTGGGCCCCCCCCCACTTGCTCAGGGCCCCGGCAGCAGCCGGCACAATACTTACCTCTCCCCGTGCCTCCGCAGCTCCGGGCTCCAGGGGGCGACTGCAGGGCGCCGGAGCTTCCTCTCACAGCAGCGCCGCTGGATGACGTCATCATTCAGCTGCCGGCTGTGGCAAAGAGTAAGCGTGGGTGCCGGACAGGTGAGATGTGAGGTGTATGTGTCTGTGTGTATCAGTGTGTGTGTGTCTGTGTCTGCCTGCTTGTGTGTATGTAGTGCGGTGCTTTGAGTGTGTGTATGTGAGAGAGTGCTGCGGTGCTGTCTGTGTGGTGCTGTATGTGTGATGGTGGTGGGGGGAGGCAGTGATGGTGGTGAGGAGGCAATGATGATGATGGGGAGGCGATTATAATGGGGAGGCGATGATGATGGGGAGGCAATGATGATGATGATGGGGAGGCAATGATAATGATGTTGGGGAAGCAATGATGATAATGGGGAGGCAATGATGATGATGATGGGGAGGCAATGATAATGATGTTGGGGAAGCAATGATGATAATGGGGAGGCAATGATGATGATGATGGGGAGGCAATGATGATGATAATGATGGGGAGTAAATGATGATAATGGGGAGGCAATGATGATGATAATGGGGAGGCAATGATGATGATGATGGGGAGGCAGTGATGATGATGATGGGGAGTCAATGCTAATGATGGGAAGGCAATGATGATGATAATAGGGAGGCGATGATAATGGGGAGGCGATGATGATGGGAGCAATGATGATGATGGGGATGCAATGATGATGATGATGATGGGGAGACAATGATGATAATGGGGAGGCAATGATGATAATGATGGGAGGCAATGATGATAATTGATGGGGAGGCAATGATGATGGGGAGGCAATGATGATGATGATGATGGGGAGGCAATGATGATAATGGGGAGGCAATGATGATAATGGGGAGGCATTGATGATGTTGATGGGGAGGCAATGATGATGATGATAGGGAGTCAATGATGATGATGATGGGGAGACAATGATGATGATAATGGGGAGGCAATGATGATCATAAAGGGGAGGCAATGATGATGATAATGGGGAGGCGATGATGATGATAATGGGGAGGCGATGATGATGGGGAGTCAATGATGATAATGGGGAGGCAATGATAATGATAATGGGGAGACAATGATGATGATGGGGAGGCAATGATGATGATAATGGGGAGTCTTTCCACAGTGCCCTTTCCTGAGCCGTAACAGTGCATAACGCAGCACAGTGCAGAGGAGAGCTCCATATTTTGTATGGAGCATTATATGGGGACCAGTATCCTGTATGGAGCATTATTTGGGGTCCAATACTCTTTATGGAACATTATATTTGGCCCATAATACTGTATGGAGGACTATGTGGTGCCCATAATATTGTATGGAGGACTGTACTGTCCAGTCTGTACTGTGCACTGTGAGGATTTGGCGGTTTCTGAGCTATTGTAGAATTTACAATAGATATCACTCATGTAATGGAAGAAGAGAAGTGTTGGCATTGTACTATACCCATATTTCTCTGCAGTATCTGTGCATCATGAATCGTGGTCTGTGTTAAAGGGGCGCACTGAGATTCTTTCGCCCGGGGCCCATAAAAACCTGGAGCCGGCCCTGGTCCGTGTGGTACTGATGCGGCACACAGTAGCCACACGTATTACACACACGGACACGGATATCTCCACTAACGTTTTTTTCCGGTACCGGAAATATCAGGATGTGTGAAACCAGCCTAAAGCCACATTCACACGTTCAGTATTTGGTCAGTATTTTACCTCAGTGTTTGTAAGCCAAATCGGGAGTGGGTGAGAAATCCAGAAGTGGTGACGTGTTTCTATTATACTTTTCCTCTGATTGTTCCACTCCTGGTTTTGGCCTACAACTACTGAGGTAAAATACTGAACGTGTGAACGTGGCCTGATAGAGGGTTTCTGAAACTTCTGACTTCCCGCAGACAGAAGTTGCAGTCACAAGATGGCGCCAATAAAAGGTGGAGACGGTGACATTATACACAGGAGCTCTGTGTATAGTGTACAGGTAATACAGTGATCACCAGTGACATACACAGGAGCTCTGTATATAGTGTCAGTGTACATGTAATACAGTGATCACTGATGACATTATACACAGGAGCTCTGCATAGTTTCAGTGTACAGGTAATACAGTGATCACCGGTGACATTATACACAGGAGCTCTGTATATAGTGTCAGTGTACAGGTGATGCAGTGATCACCGGTGACATTATACACAGGAGCTCTGTATATAGTGTCAGTGTACAGGTAATATAGTGATCACCGGTGACATTATACACAGGAGCTCTGTATATAGTGCCAGTGTACAGGTAATACAGTGATCACCGGTGACATTATACACAGGAGCTCTGTATTTAGTGTCAGTGTACATGTAATACAGTGATCACAGGTGACATTATACACAGGATCTCTGTATACAATGTCAGTGTACAGGTAATACAGTGATCACCGGTGACATACACAGGATCTCTGTATACAATGTCAGTGTATAGGTAATACAGTGATCACCAGTGACATTATACACAGGAGATCCATGCTCCATTCTGCCCTCCGGCAAATTTTAGGCCACACCCCTGACCACACCCATTGCACAACTAGCCACACCCATATCCACACCCCAATCACACCCATTTAGCACTGCTGATCACACTGACTGGTACTGAGGGCACAGTGGCTGGTACTATGAGCACACTGACTGGTAATGAAAAAAGAAAGAAAGAACAGAGAGAGAAAAAAGAAAGAACAGAGAGAAAGAGAAAGAAAGAACATAGAGAGAAAGAACAGAGAGAGAGAGAAAGAACAGAGAGAGAAATAACATAGAGAGAAAGAAAGAACAGAGAAAGAGAAAGAACAGAGAGAGAAAGAACATAGAGAGAAAAAGAAGGAACAGAGAGAGAGAAAGGAGAACAGAGAGAGAGAAAGAAAGAGGGGAAAGAAAGAAGAGAGACAGAAAGAAAGAAAAAGAGAACAAAGAGAGAAAGAACAAAGAGATAAAGAACAGAGAGAGAAAGAAAGAACAGAGAGAAAGAAAGAACAGAGAGAAAGAAAGAAAGAACAGAGAGAGAAAGGAAGAACAGAGAGAAAGAAAGAACAGAGAGAGAGAGAAAGAGGGGAAAGAAAGAAAGAACAGAGAGAGAAAGAAAGCACAGAGTGAGAGAAAGGAAGAACAGAGAGAAAGAAAGAGGGGAAAGAAAAAGAACAGAGCGAAAGAAAGAGCAGAGAGAGAGAAAGAGAAGAAAGAAAGAACAGAGAGAGAAAGAGGGGAAAGAAATAAAGAACAGAGAGAGAGAAAAAAGAAAGGAGAGAGAAAGAAAGAACAGAGAAAAAGAAAGAACAGAGAGAGAGAAAAAAGAAAGAACGGAGAGAGAAAGCAAGAACAGAGAGAGAGATAAAGAAAGAACAGAGAGAGAAAGAAAGAATGATTAGAGAGGGAAAGTAAGAACACAGAGAGAGAAAGAAACAGAGAGAGAGAGAGAAAGAAAGATTAGAGAGGGAAAGAAAGAACAGAGAGACAGAGAAAGAAACAGAGAGTGAAAGATTCTATAAAGATACTACAGCAGCCCGGCTCCCATTGTAGTGCCCGCCTGAGCCTCCCGGTGCAGGACATATCATGATCTGCTCACATTGCCGACATCCCCAATTCCAAGGCGATCCCGCTGTCCACGCTGTCGGAGGAGGACACGGTGATGGATCTGAAGCATTCCTTGAAGTGCCTCCATGGTTCCGTCACAATCAACTCCCAAAATTACCTAATTTCCGGTCAGCTTCCAGCATGTCACTTCTGGTGGAACGTCACGTGCGAGTTTTAAAGTGCTCCTCAGGGCTCCGCCGTGTACTCCTGTGTCCGCGGGAAAAGTAAGCTCTGGCCGGGACAGTGGTGCAGACTCTCAAAATCGAGACTGTCCCCCTGGATCTGGGACGGTTGGGAGGTATGAATGCCCCCACCATACACCAACCTCGTACACGCATGGCTCTGCACACATCATACACATGCGGCTCCGCACACATCGTATGCATGCAGCTCCGCTCCGCACACCTCGTACGCATGCGGCTCCGCTCCACCTACCTCGTATGCACGCGGCTCCGCTCCGCACACCTCGTACACACAGTGCTCCGCACACCTCGTACACATGCGGCTCTGCTCCGAACACCTCGTACACATGCAGCTCCGCTCCGCACACCTCGTACGCATGCGGCTCCGCTCCGCACACGCGGCTCTACTCCGAACACCTCGTACGCACGCGGCTCTGCTCCGCACACCTCGGATGCACAGGGCTCCGCACACCTCGTACACATGCGGCTCCGCTCCGCACACCTCGTACACACGTGGCTCCGCTCCACACACCTCGTACACACGCGGCTCCACTCCACACACATCGTACACACGCGGCTCCGCTCCACACACCTCGTACACACGTGGCTCCGCTCTGCACACCTCGTACACACACAGCACTGCTACATCCACCCTATAAACCCCTCCTTTCCCACACATAAACTTCCCTCATCCAGCACCATGACTACCAGCACAGCAAAGTCCTGCATACACTGAGGGCGGCCCCTGTTCATGTGACACCTGACTCCTCCCCTCCTGTGACCTCATCACAGGTCCTGTGAGCACAGAGCAGCAATATATGATCAACACCAGCAGATGCAGGAGAGGAGAATATGCCGCCTCCTATCTTCAGGGACGCACTGCTGCCTGAGACAGAGTGCTCAACTTGCCTCATGGTAGGTGTGCCCCTGCTTAGGAAGCAACACTGATTGACAATCAATTTCACATGCTGTTGTGCAAATGGAATAGACAACAGATGGAAATTATTGGCAATTATCAAGACACCCTCAAAAAAGGATTGTCTCTGCAGGTGGGGACCACAGACCACATCTCAGTACCAATGCTTTCTGGCTGATGTTTTGGTCACTTTTGAATGTTGGTTGTGCTTTCACACTCATGGTAGCATGAGACGGACTCTACAACCCACACAAGTGGCTCAGGTAGTGCAGCTAATCCAGGATGGCACATCAATGCGAGCTGTGGCAAGAAGGTTTGCTGTGTCTGTCAGCATAGTGTCCAGAGGCTGGAGGCACTACCAGGAGACAGGCCAGTACACCAGGAGACGTGGAGGGGGCCGTAGGAGGGCAACAATCCAGCAGCAGGACCGTTACCTCTGCCTTTGTGCAAGGAGGAACAGGAAGAGCACTGCCAAAGCATTGCAAAATGACCTCCAGCAGGCCACAAATGTGCATGTGTCTGCACAAACCGTTAGAAACCGACTTCATGAGGATGGTCTGAGTGCCCGACGTCCACAGATGGGGGTTGTGCTCACAGCCCAACACCGTGCAGGACACTTGGCGCTTGCCACAGAACACCAGGATTTGCAAATTCGCCACTAGCGCCCTTAACAGATGAAAGCAGGTTCGCACTGAGCACATGTGACAGACGTGACAGAGTCTGGAGACACCGTGGAGAGTGATCTGCTGCCTACATTATCCTTCAGCATGACCGGTTTGGCAGTGGGTTAGTAATGGTGTGGAGTGGCATTTCTTTGGAGGGCCACATAGCCTTCCATGTGCTCGCCAGAGGTAGCCTGAATGCCATTAGGTGCCGAGATGAAATCCTCAGACCCCTTGTGAGACCATATGCTGGTGCAATTGACCCTGGGTTTTTTCTAATGCAGGACAATGCCAGACCTTATGTGGCTGGAGTGTGTAAGCAGTTCCTGCAAGATGAAGGCATTGAAGCTATAGACTGGCCCGCCCGTTCCCCAGACCTGAATCCGATTGAGCACATCTGGGACATCATGTCTCACTCCATCCACCAACGTCACGTTGCACCACAGACTGTCCAGGAGTTGGCGGATGCTTTAGTCCAGGTCTGGGAGAAGATCCCTCAGGAGACCATCCGTGCCTCATGAGGAGCATGTCCAGGCGTTGTCAGGAGTTCATACAGGCACAGGGAGGTCATACAGGCACGTGGAGGCCGCACAAACTACTGAGCATCATTTTGACTTGTTTTAAGGACATTACATTCCATTTTAATTTGGTGGGTGAGTCCAAATCCAGGCCTCCATTGGTTAATAAATTTGATTTCCATTGATGATTTTTGTGTGATTTTGTTGTCAGCACATTCAACTTTGTACAGAACAAAGTATTCAATGAGAAAATTTCATTCATTCAGATCTAGGATGTGTTATTTGAGTGTTCCCTTTACTTTTTTAAGCAGTGTATAAAAACTGATGAGTTTCACAGCTGAATACTAAGGCTAAGTGCACACGATCAGGAATAATTGCGTTTTTTTCGCGGTTTTTCCGCTATTTTCCACGGTTAAACCGCGAACAAAACGCAAGCATTAAGCATTCTATACGTTTTAATTGATTCCGCATGTTTTGTACACATGTTGCGTTTTTTTCCGCGAAAAAAACGCTTAGCGGAAAAAAAAGCAACATGTTCATTAATTTAGCGTAACCGCGGTGATTCCGCCGCCATAGGAATGCATTGAACCGCTTACTTTCCGCATGTGGCTATGCCCACTATGCGCAATGTAAGCGGTTCATGTGCGGATGGTACCCAGGGTCTGGAGCAGAGGAGACTCTCCTCCAGGCCCTGGGTACCATATCCCTGGTAAAACAATAATTAAAATAAAAAATAATGATATTTCTCACCTTCCGGCGGCCCCCGCAGCCTTCCCGCGGCCCCCGCAGCCTTCCCGCCTTCAGCGACGCTCCCGGCAACTTCCGGTCCCAAGAGTCCTTTGCGAGAATCACCCAGATGGCATAGCGGTCTCGCGAGATGCACGTCATCGGTGTGATTTGTCGCAATGCATCCTTGGGACCGCGAGTTGCCGGGAGCGTCGCTGAGAGGCGGGAAGGCTGCGGGGGCCGCCGGAAGGTGAGAATATCATTATTTATTTATTTTTTTATTATTTTTACATTAGATCTCTTTACTATTGATGCGGCATAGGCGGCATCAATAGTAAAAAGTTGGTCACACGTGTGAAACACTATGTGTGACTCGTGTGATCAACCTGTCAATCAGTTTTCCAAGCGATGCTACAGATCGCTAGGAAAACGCTAGCATTCTGCAAGCTAATTACGCTTGCAAAACGCTATTATTCTGGCGGGAATCAGCATACAAAAAACGTGCGTATTTCCTGCGGGAGAAGTGCGGGATTGCCGCGGAAATTTCCGCGGCAATTCCGCAACGTGTGAACTTAGCCTCACTGTTCACTGCTGGCTACTATCTACTAACTACTCTCTACTCACTGCTCACTACTCTTTACTATCTACTGATTACTCTCTGCTCACTATTCACTATTCAATACTCTCCACACTCAGCTAATAACTCAATACCCACTATTCTTTACTCGCTGTTCAATTTTCATTACTGCTCACCACTCTCTACTCATTACTCACTAATCACTGCTCACTACTCTCTACTATGTACCTGGATTCCTTTCTGCTGGCTTTTGAGAGAACCTGCCTCCAACACCATCTGGCCCTGGATCAGTGGGCAAGGTACCTGACACCCCGTTTGAGGGGTAAGTCCCTGGAAGTTTTGGGGGACTTACCTGCCGGGGAGGAGCAGGACTACAACAGCATCAAGCGGGCCCTGAACCAGCACTACAACTTCACCCCGGAGTCGTACCGCAGGAAGTTCTGGAGCCTGCAGCGGGGCTCAAAGGACACCTGGACCGACCACATGCGGGCACTGCTGAGAGCTGCGGAGCACTGGACCTCGGGTCTAGAGCTCACCACCAGCCAGGAGGTCCAGGAACTGTTCGTCACGGAGCAGTTCTTGTGGAACTGCCCAGAGGACCTCCAGCAGTTCCTCCGTGACCGGAAACCAAAGGGGGCTTCTGCTACAGCCGCCCTGGCAGATGAGTATGCCAACAACAGAGCACCTGAACCAAAGAAGCCTGCCAGCAGCACCTGGAGAGGGGGTAAGCCCAATCCTGCCCCGGTCCCCCCAGCCCCCAGAGTGCAAGGGGTGTACACCCCTGCTGCCCTCTCTCCAGGCCAGGAACAGAACCCAGGCGTTGTCATCATTGCAACCAGCCGGGACACTTTAAGGCTGCGTGTCCCCAGCGCTATAAGGCCCCATCCCTGTTCCAGAAACTGTCCACTGTTTTGTGTGTGGGAGGGGGTGGTGGGAGGTCCCTGGACAATTACCAACCCATCACCATCAGCCGCTCAGCGGTCATGGGACTGCGGGACACAGGTGTTGAACGAACCCTGGTATGTCCTGAGGTGGTGTCCCCTCAAGACTTGGTACCTGGGTAAACCCTTTCCGTCTCTGGAATTGGAGGCGTTGAACTGGCGCTGCCCGTCGCCAAGGTGTTTTTGGACTGGGGCACCGGGAGGGGAATGCGGGAGGTGGGAGTAACGCCAAATATTCCTGCCAATGTGTTGCTTGGGACCGATTTGGGGCGGCTAGTGTCTCAGTATGTGGCCACTGAACCCCCAAGTTCGGCTCCCCAAGAATGTCATGACTACTGTGAATGCTAATGTGTTGAATGTGCCTCCAACAGTGGAGGAGGGAGTGAAACCTGATGGTAAGCCATGCACTGACACTAGACACACAGGGCTCACAGTGAGGACAGGTGATGAGACTGCGGGGGAGAGCTCAGAGGTGGAAGGAGGGGCTGCTATGGGCAGTGTAGGACCCCTAAGAGAATCCAGTCTGCTGAGTCTAGGGACTCTGCAGAAAGAGGAACAGGCCATGGGGGAGGTGGCATCCAGGGAGAGGAGCCACCAGGTAAGACCCCAGGGCAGGAGTTCCCCACATCTGGGATGTCAGGAGGCCAGGGAAGTCTGCCTGACCCGGCGACTTGGTCAGGGGCCGAGGGGAAGCAGGCGCTACCTGTGGTCTCAGCGGTCATGGCCGCTGTTACCAGGAGTGGGAGTGCCGGAGCCCAAGGAGCCTCACGGAGGTCCGACTGTTTCCCCCTCTCCGACCAAGTGGCTGCCGAGTCAGACCACAGCCAGGAGACAGATCCCGGGGAGCTGATAGAGGATGTGGCAGTTTCGTCAATTCTTGCCACATCGAGTCAGGGATTTCAGGCAGCGTTGGAAGCTGACGCTAGCCTGAAAGCACTCAAGGAGCAGGCGGCACAGCCTCCCCTGGAGTCCGACCGCGAGCGAGTGGTCTGGGACCAGGGACGGCTGTACCGGGTAATGGTCCAGCAGGGTTCACCGGAGGCGTGGCCCATGGACCGACAGTTAGTGGTACCCTATCCGTTCAGGGCGGAATTGTTGCGGATCGCACACAAGATTCCCATGGCCGGACACCTAGGGATCGCTAAAACCAGGGCCAGGCTAGCTCAGAATTTCTACTGGCCTGGAATGAGGACCGAGGTGACTGCCTACTGCCGTTTATGTGACACCTGTCAGAGTGAGGGGAAGGTGGGGCGGCGCCCCAAAGCCCCACTGGTAACTCTGCCCATCATCGAAGAGCCTTTCTCGAGGGTGGCTGTGGATCTCATTGGACCTCTGTCCACTCCCAGCCGCTCCGCGAAATGCTTCATACTAACGGTAGTGGACTATGCCACCCGGTACCCGGAGGCGGTAGCTTTGTCGTCCATTCGGGCCGACAAAGTGGCCACTGCCTTACTGGAGATTTTCTCCAGAGTGGGGTTTCCCCAGGAAATGCTCACCGACCGAGGGACCCAGTTCATGTCGCAGCTGATGGAGTCTCTCTGTAAGCAAATAAAGGTGCAACATCTGGTAGTCAGCCTGTATCACCCACAGACCAATGGCCTGTGTGAGCGGTTCAATGGCACCTTAAAGCAGATGCTGAAGATGTTGGTCGACTCCCACGGGAGAGACTGGGAGCGGTATCTCCCACACCTGCTGTTTGCCTACCGGGAGGTCACACAGGCCTCAACAGGGTTCTCCCCCTTTGAGCTCCTGTACGGGCGACGTGTAAGGTGGCCCCTTGCTCTGGTGAAGGAAGCATGGGAAAGGGATTTGGCCACCCCTGGAGTGTCGGTCATTGAGTATGTCGTGCGCTTCCGGGACCGAATGATGGCCTTGACACGGCTGGTGCATGACAATATGGCCCAAGCCCAGGCTGACCAGAAGCAGTGGTACGACCAGAATGCCTGTGAACGGACCTACCAGGTGGGTCAAAAGGTGTGGGTACTGGTCCCTGTTCCTCAAAACAAGTTTCAGGCGGCCTGGGAGGGTCCATACCTAGTGCACCAGCAGCTCAACGCCGTCACCTATCTGGTCACCCTGGACCACGCCCGTGGAAGGGGGAAAGACTTCCACGTGAACATGATGAAGGCCCATCATGAGCGGGAGGCTTGTGCCCACCCAGTGTGCAACCTTCCCGAGGAAGGAGAGGCAGAAACCCTCCTGGATCTGCTCATCCAAGCCAAGGCGGGTGGATCCATCGAGGATGTGGGGGTTGGCCACCAGCACTCGGAGGACCAACGTTCCCAGCTGGGGTTCACCCTACACCTCTTTCAGGAGCTGTTCAGCAGCCTGCCCGGAAGGACTGAGACAGCCATCCATGACGTGTACACCGGCAATCACCCCCCGATCCGGCGTTCAGCATATCGGGTCTCTCTTGAGGAGCAGCACATGCGCCAAGAGATAGACGAGATGCTGAACGTGGGGGTGATCCAAGCGTCCAACAGCGCGTGGGCTTCGCCTGTAGTCCTCGTTCCTAAAAAGGACCGAACTATGCGGTTCTGCGTGGACTACCGGGGGCTCAAAGCTGTGACGGTCACCAATGCGTACCCAATGCCGTACATCGATGACCTGCTCGATCAGCTGCCCGGGGCCAAGTACCTGACCATCATGGATCTGAGCAGGGGGTATTGGCAGATTCCCCTGATCCCTGAGGCACGGGAACGCTCTGCCTTTATCACCCCATTCGGACTGTACGAGTCCACGGTGATGCCCTTCGGCATGAAGAATGCCCCTGCCACGTTTCAGCGGATGGTCAACACGGTGCTCGAGGGACTGGAAGGGTATGCGACCGCGTACCTGGATGACATTGCCATCTTCAGTCCCACCTGGGAGGATCACCTAGAGCACCTTGCCCAGGTGCTCGGGCGGATTCAGCAAGCAGGCTTGACCATTAAGTCGGAAAAATGCCAGCTGGGTATGAATGAGGTCCACTACCTGGGACACTGGGTAGGTGGGGGAGCTCTGAAGCCAGAGCCCGGGAAGGTGGATGCCATCGCATCCTGGCCCACCCCCAGGACCAAGAAGCAGGTGATGTCCTTCTTGGGGACTGCCAGGTACTATAGGAGGTTTGTTCCACACTATAGTGCCCTGGCCAAACCCCTGATGGACCTCACCAAGAAGAAGCTGCCCATCGCAGTCGACTGGACAGTCGCCTGCAAGACAGCTTTCCAGGCACTCAAGACCGCCCTTTCTAGCTCTCCTGTACTACAGGCAGTCAACTTCACTCGGCCATTCATAGTACAGACCGACGCCAGCGACTTCGGCCTCGGTGCTGTGCTCAGCCAGGTAGACACTATGGGCCATGAACACCCCGTTTTGTACCTGAGCTGGAAGCTCCTGCCGAGGGAAGTGGCCTATTCCACGATGGAGAAGGAATGTCTGGCAATTGTGTGGGCCCTGCAGCGTCTGCAGCCATACTTGTACCGACGCCAGTTCACCATGGAAACAGACCACAACCCCCTCAGCTGGTTACACACGGTCTCTGGGACGAATGGGAGGTTGCTATGCTGGAGCCTCGCTCTCCAGCAGTATCACTTCATCAATCGCCACAAAAGAGGCAGGGAACATGGTAACGCTGATGGGTTGTCCCGGCAAGGAGAGGGTACGGAAGGGCGCATGGGGGAACACAGGAATGTGATACCCCCTTGCACCCTCTAAAGTAGGGAGGTGTGATGAAGGAAAAGCTGCCATCTTGGATATGGGGCATAATGCTCGCCTCATGTCTGAGCTTGGCCTGTCCCAGGTGCCATTTTGTCTGAGTTCACAGAGTCACAGGCAGCTATCTGCTCCTACCCCACATCACTGTACGCATATTGAAGAAAACAGGATTTAATGCTGAATAGCAAGGCCCTTTTAGTATGCTAAGGAGATAAGGCCAATACAGGACTTCAAAGCTTGAATAAGGAGCCACGCCAGCATGGGGCCTGGAGGTGCCTGGGGCATACCTCCCAACTTTTGAAGATGTGAAAGAGGGACAGAGGTTGCAGCGCGCTTAGCGCGTCGCGGCAAATTTTAGGCCACGCCCCTGACCACACCCATTTCACAACTAACCACACCCATGTCCACGCCCCGACCACACTCATTTAGCACTGGTGATCACACTGACTGGTACTGAGGGCACAGTGGCTGGCAATATGGGATCAGTGGCTGGTACTGTGGGCACACTGACTGGTACTGAGGAAAAGAAAGAGCAGAGTTTTAAAGTGCTCCTCGGGGCTCCGCCGTGTACTCCTGTGTCCACGGGAAAAGTAAGCTCCCAGCCGGGACAGCGGGGCAGAATCTCTCTCAAAATCGGGACTGTCCCGCTGGATCTGGGACAGTTGGGAGGTATGAATGCTCCCCACCATACACCTTGTACACGCACGGCTCTGCTTCGTACACCTCGCGCGCACACGGCTCTGCTTCGTACACCTCGCGCGCACACGGCTCTGCTTCGTACACCTCGCGCGCACACGGCTCCACTCCGTACACCTCACACACGGCTCTGCTACATCCACACTGTAAATCCCTCAAAATCGGGACTGTCCTGCTGGATCTGTGGCAGTTGGGAGGTATGAATGCTCCCCACCATACACCTTGTACACGCACGGCTCCGCACACCTCATACACACACGGTTCCCCTCTGTACACCTTGCGCACACACTGCTCCACTCCGTACACACATGGCTTCACTCCGTAAACATCGTACATACGCAGCCACGCTCCGTAAACCTTGTACACATGCGGCTTTGCACCCTACACCTCGTACACATGCGGTTCCGCGCCGTACACCTCGTACACATGCAGTTCCGCACCATACACACGCGGCTCCACTTCTCTACACCCCGTACACACTCTTCTCTGCTCAGTACACACACGGCTCAAGCACGGAGCCCTGTGTGTACGGAGATGAGCGGCTCAGCTCCGTACACTTCGTACACACAAGGCTCCGTTTTGTACTCCCCGTACATACACAGTACTGCTACAGCCACCCCGTACACACACGGCTCCGCTCCATACACCTCGTACACACACAGCTCCGCTCCCTACACCTCGTACACACACGGCTCCGCTCCCTACACCTCGTACACACACGGCTCCGCTCCGTACACCTCGTACACACAGAGCTCCGCTCCCTACACCTCGTACACACACGGCTCCGCTCCGTACACCTCGTACACACACGGCTCCGCTCCCTACACCTCGTACACACACGGCTCCGCTCTATACACCTCGTACACACACGGCTCCGCTCCCTACACCTCGTACACACACGGCTCCACTCCGGACACATCGTACACACACGGCTCCGCTCCATACACCTCGTACACACACGGCTCCGCTCCCTACACCTCGTACACACACGGCTCCGCTCTATACACCTCGTACACACACGGCTCCGCTCCCTACACCTCGTACACACACGGCTCCGCTCTGTACACCTCGTACACACACGGCTACACTCCATACACTTTTCACACACGGCTCTGCTACATCCACACCATAAATCCCTCCTGACCCCTCACATAAACTTACCCTCATCCAGCACCATGACAACGATCGCACAGCTCAGCACAAGAGACCTGCACGAGGAGCCTGACCATGTGACATCCAACTCCTCCCCTCCTGTGACCTCATCACAGGTCCTGCTCCCACAGACTCAGCAGGACATTGCTCTGCTGTGATAAGCTAAAGTGGAGCGCTGGGAGGGCAGCTATAGGGTGTATGGGGGGCGTGGCGGCTCATCTGACTGCAGGACACATAGTGTCCCGCCGGGACAGCGGGAGGTGGGGTCAGAATCGGGACTGTCCCGGCCAATTCGGGACGGTTGGGAGGTATGGCCTGGGGGCTTCAATTAGATTATTCCTGTCAGCTAGACACAGAAATACACATCCATTGTCTCTCCCTGCCACTCCGACTCCATCCTAGGATCATGGATTATGAGCACACCTTTCGAGGTACAGACTCATAAAAAATATCCGCGTGACCCTGCAGAAATCGCGCATCTGACAGTGCAACTCCCAAGTCGGTGAGGGCTCAGGGACCTGAGATATAGAGATTGGCCCTCAACAGCGTCCCAATGGGGCCATGTTTGCTCTCCACACGACAAGCAAAACAAACCGCATTCACTGGTACCTCTCGTGTCCTGATCCGATCATCCTGGAGAAAAAGTTACCCCCTTTCTTATATATTGGGAATAAATCCTGTAGGGAGCTGAAGGGTGGAGATTATTAGCCCACCCTCTGACACTGGGGGGAGGAACCAAGCAGATTTAAGAGCTGAGAGCCCATGGCAGAGACATTGACTCTCACAGAAGAACAAGACGATGCTCTAAGAAGGAACGGGACAGATCTGCCAAGGGAGCAGCGGCACGCGCTTTGGGGACTGTCCGGCAACTAAGATTCTTATACCTGTAGACTACAGAGCTCCCGGCATCCACATGAACCTACAACCTGGTGAAATAGACCTCCAGCTTAATATCTCTAAGCCTTGTACCATTATTGTTATATTTTACTCTGACTGCAAATCCACTGTAATTCCGTTGTATTGCTTACTGTATATTTCTGTAATTATCTAGTGCGCCCTTAAGGCAATTAAACCCTAAAATTAATTTTGGGCTGATGCTTTTACTCTGATTATGAATCTTAGAATACCCAGTGGGTAACAGGACATCCTCCCCGGCGGCCATTTGCTCTAGGTGCAGTTCCCTTACTGACCTGAGAGACAAAGGGGGCGCTGGAGAGCTGTGCCTGTGTAATTATGTCACATTGGTGACGTGGGAGGAACCAGGTTTCCTTCACAGTACTCACCACTCAATATTCACTGCTCACTACTTTCTGCTCACTAGTCACTTTTCAATACTCTAGTCTCAGCTAATTTCTTAATACTCACTATTCTTTACTCATAGCTCAATGTTCACCACTGCTCCCCCACTGTAAAACTCACTACTTGCTAACCACTGCTCACTACTCAATATTCACTATTCAATACTCACTGCTCACAGATCATCACTGCTCACCACTTTCTACGCACTAATCACTTCTTACTGCTAACTACTCCTTAGGCTGGGATCACACATGCGAGAAACTCGCACGATTCTCCTGTGAGTCTCTCGCATGAACGCCCGGCAATACCGCCGGCACTCGGACCAGAGCGTGCAGCTGCATAGAAATATATGCATCCGCACGCTCCGGTCCGAGTGCCGGCGGCAGCGCCAGGTGTTCATGCGAGAGACTTGCACGAGAATCCCGACCTTACATGCTACTCACTGCTCACCACTCACTTCAATACTCACAGCTCACTTCTTGTTGCTCACCACTCTCTACTTTTTTCTCTCTACCCAATGCTCACTTATCACAGTTCACTACTTACACATCACTGCTTACTATTCACTACTCCCTGCTTACTGCTCACGACTGCTGGACTCTCAAACATAATGCTCAAGAGGAAACATACTCAAAATAGTAAACTATACCAAGATACATTTCGGGCAACGTAATTCCACTTTTTATTACACATGATTTTTCTTGGCATTTTAAATCATATTTGACAATAAAGAAAGATAGAATTATAGCTTTGTAGGCTAGAGTATTTTTTAGATCTTTTTTATCTCTTGTTGTTTTTTTTCGTTTTGTTTCTGATCAGTCCACAGCTAGATATAGATCTACCCTGTATGACTCATGAAGAAATCCATTCCCCATGGAGTCTCACTTAACTCACTCATACAGAGCATTTCTCAACACAGATTTCATTACCATCACAGAAAGGTGGCTCTTGTGGAATAATTACGGTACATAATTTGCAATATACTGTACATGGCTACACTGTATGTGACAGGATCACACTACACGTGATCAAATCCAGACATGTTATAATTTACCGTGCATTGATCTTACACCCAGAGCTGCACTCACTATTCTGCTGGTGCAGTCACTGTGTACATACATTACATTACTTATCCTGTACTGATCCTGAGTTACATCCTGTATTATACTCAGAGCTGCACTCACTATTCTGCTGGTGTAGTCACTGTGTACATACATTACATTACTTATCCTGTACTGATCCTGAGTTACATCCTGTATTATACTCAGAGCTGCACTCACTATTCTGCTGGTGGAGTCACTGTATACATACATTACATTACTTATCCTGTACTGATCCTGAGTTACATCTTGTATTATACTCAGAGCTGCACTCACTATTCTGCTGGTGGAGTCACTGTGTACATACATTACATTACTTATCCTGTACTGATCCTGAGTTACATCCTGTATTATCCTCAGAGCTGCACTCACTATTCTGCTGGTGGAGTCACTGTATACATACATTACATTACTTATCCTGTACTGATCCTGAGTTACATCTTGTAATATACGCCAGAGCTGCCACTCACTGTTCTGCTTGTGAATTCACTGTGTACATACATTAAAGGGAAACTGTCATAAAGGCCGCCCTGAAGCATGAAAATAAACTGAAAACTGAAAATAAAGATTAAACAACAACCACAACACAGATTTCATCAACCAAGATATAATTTTAATCAGTATAATGGCGCCAACCTGACACTGTGTGTAGGTTACTGAGCACAATCCTGTTGACAGGTTCCCTTTAAATTACTTATCCTGTACTGATCCTGAGTTACATCCTGTATTATACCCCAGAACTGCACTCACTATTCTGCTGGTGGAGTCACTGTGTACATACATTACATTACTTATCCTGTAGTGATCCTGAGTAACAGCCTGTATTATACTCCAGAGCTGCACTCACTATTCTGCTGGTGGAGTCACTGTGTATATACATTACATTACTTATCCTGTACTGATCCTGAGTAACAGCCTGTATTATACTCCAGAGCTGCATTCACTATTCTGCTGGTGGAGTCACTGTGTACATACATTACATTACTTATCCTGTACTGATCCTGAGTTACATCCTGTATTATACCCCAGAGCTGCACTCACTATTCTGCTGGTGGAGTCACTGTGTACATACATTACATTACTTATCCTGTACTGATCCTGAGTTACATCCTGTATTATACTCCAGAGCTGCACTCACTATTCTGCTGGTGGAGTCACTGTGTACATACAGTACATTACTTATCCTGTACTGATCCTGAGTTACATCCTGTATTATACCCCACAGCTGCACTCACTATTCTGCTGGTGGAGTCACTGTGTACATACGTACATTACATTACTTATCCTGTACTGATCCTGAGTAACAGCCTGTATTATACTCCAGAGCTGCACTCACTATTCTGCTGGTGGAGTCACTGTGTACATACATTACATTACTTATCCTGTACCGATCCTGAGTTACATCCTGTATTATACTCCACTGCTGAAATCACTATTCTGTTTCCACCAGCAAACGGCTCCTATAGAAAGCGACCAATTTACAGTATTGCCCAATGATCACAATTATGAAAATGAATCCCTAATCGTTATTAAATTTATGTAAGGATTAAAAAATCATCACCCAGCACAAGAACGCAGCAGAGAGAGGACATCACATTAATTCAGAATTATTTCAATAAGAATAGGTTCCAGTGAGCGAGGATATTAAAGTACAATGCTCAAAAAATGAAAGGAACACATAATTCACACATAGGTTCTGGATGAACAACAGATTCAAGTAGAAAATCTTTACTGATATAAACTGTTTAACTCATTTTTAATGGTTAACGAAAGTCAAAGTCATCCACTAATCAATTTCGACCCACCCAGAAAATCAGAGTAAAAAAATAAAATTACTGGAGAATCCAATGTGCTTGAATTTTATCACAGCTACTCATAATGCAAATGACTAGTGTGTATGACCCCACATGCCCCTGACAACACCTGTCCATGCTTCTGATGAGATGGTGGATGGTGTCCTGGTGGATCTTCTCCCAGGCTTGCACCAGTGAGCTTCTGCACAGTCTGTGGTGCCACTTGGCAGCATCGGATCCACTGATACATTATGCCCCAGAGGTTCTCATTTGTGTTCAGGTCTGGAGAACATAATGATCAGTCACTGGCACCAATACCTTCTTCATCCAGGAGCTCCCTATACACTCTGGCATCATGAGACCGGGCATTGATCCCCAGCAGGAGAATCCCAGGTTACACTGCACCAATGTAAAGTCTGACAGTTGCTCTGAGAATTAAATTCCAG
This sequence comes from Oophaga sylvatica, assembly GCA_033576555.1. NCBI lineage: Eukaryota > Metazoa > Chordata > Amphibia > Anura > Dendrobatidae > Oophaga > Oophaga sylvatica. Next base: position 102,515,420 of record JARQOD010000003.1, read on the forward strand.
TACCTAATAGAGGTGGACATTTGTGTAGCCCTCTAAGGATATGCCGCCCTAAACCATCACTGACCAACCGCCAAATCGGTGAAGCTGGACAACGCTCACCATGGTGTTTTCAGTCTCTTTTATGTCTGTCACATTTCCTCAGTGAGAACCTGCTGACATCCATGAAGAAAACAGGGTGACAATGGAGGACCTGCCAATTTTGGTATTCTTTGCTAATCACGCTGCATAGTTCTGGGCTGTAAGCACATGTCCATACCACAGGGCATAGTGCTCTCAGGTCACCCTCATGGAGTCTGTTTCTGGCAGTTTGATCACAAACATGCATACCAGTAACCCTCCAGAGATCATTTAATAGGGTTATTACAGTGCTCCTTCTAATCCTCATTTCGTAGAAGGGTAGATGCCCTTATTACCCAATCCAGCTCTATGTAATAGCCTGGGTTCTGTTATCTGCATCATGTTCTTGGGATTGTGCTAGGAAACACAGTAAAGCTTCCTGTGACAGCACATTATTATTATTATTATTATACATTTATATAGCGCCATTTATTCCATGGCGCTTTACATATGAAAAGGGGAAAATATAGACAGGTACAATAAACATGTGCTGGACAAGGGACACACAAGTACAGAAGGAGAGAGGACCCTGCACGCGAGGGCTCACAGACTGCAGGGATGGGTGAGAGTACACTAGGAAAGGGTAGAGCTGGTCGTACGATGGTTCAGTACACTGAGGATCATTGCAGGTTGTAGGCGTGTCGGAACAGGTGGGTCTTCAGGTTTTTCTTGAAGGTCTCCGTTGTTGGTGAAAGTCTGATGTTTTGCGGCAGGGAGTTCCAGAGTATGGGGGAAGCCCGGGAGAAGTCTTGTATGCGGTTGTGGGAAGAAGAGATGAGGGGGGAGTCGAGAAGGAGATCTTGAGAGGATCGAAGGTTGCGTGTAGGTAGGTAGCGGGAGACCATGTCACAGATGTATGGAGGAGAAAGGTTGTGGATGGCTTTGTATGTCATGGATAAGGTTTTGAACTGGAGCCTCTGGGCAATAGGGAGCCAGTGAAGGGCCTGGCATAGGGGGGAGGCTGGGGAATAGCGGGGAGACAGGTGGATTAGTCGTGCAGCAGAGTGTAGGATGGACTGGAGTGGTGCCAGAGTGCTAGAGGGGAGGCCAGACAGTAGGAGGTTGCAGTAGTCGAGGCGGGAGATGATAAGGGCGTGCACTAGTGTTTTTGTGGTTTCATGGTTGAGGAATGAGCGGATCCGGGAAATATTTTTGAGTTTGAGGCGGCAGGAGGTGGCGAGGGCTTGGATATGTGGTTTGAAAGAGAGGGCAGAGTCGATGATCACCCCAAGGCACCGAGCATGTGGGACTGGGGAAAGCGAGCAGCCATTGACATTGATGGATAGGTCTGGTGAAGGGGTAGAGTGAGGTGGGGGAAAGATGATGAATTCTGTTTTGTCCATGTTCAGTTTGAGAAAGCGAGCAGAAAAGAAGGCTGAGATAGCAGACAGACACTGTGGGATTTTGGTCAGTAGGGAGGTGAGGTCAGGTCCAGATAGGTAGATCTGCGTGTCATCGGCATAGAGGTGATACTGCAAGCCGTGGGATTCTATGAGCTGTCCCAGGCCGAAGGTGTAGATGGAGAAGAGTAGGGGTCCTAGAACTGAGCCTTGAGGAACACCGACAGACAGGGGGCGAGGTGAGGAGGTGGTGTGTGAGAGGGAGACACTAAATGTTCGGTCTGTTAGGTATGATGAGATCCAGGATAGGGCCAGGTCTGTGATGCCAAGAGATGAGAGAATCTGTAGCAGGAGGGAATGGTCCACAGTGTCGAAGGCAGGAGACAGGTCCAGGAGAAGGAGGACAGAGTAGTGTCGCTTGCTCTTGGCGGTTAGCAGGTCGTTAGTGACTTTAGTTAGGGCAGTTTCAGTTGAGTGATGCGGTCGAAAGCCGGATTGTAACCGGTCAAAGAGGGAACAGGAGGAAAGGTGGGAGGACAGTTCAAGATATACATGCTGTTCCAGTAGTTTTGAGGCGTAGGGGAGAAGAGATATCGGGCGATAGCTAGACGCAGAGGATGGGTCGAGGGAGGGCTTTTTGAGGATGGGTGTGATTGAAGCATGTTTGAAGGATGAAGGAAAGACACCATTTGTAAGTGAAAGGTTGAAGAGGTGTGTGAGAGTAGGGATGAAGACTGTGGCAAAGTTAGGGATGAGGTGGGACGGGAGTGGGTCAAGTGCGCAAGTGGTGAGGTGTGATCTTGACAGGAGAGTGGAGAGCTGATCTTCTGTCATGGTGGTGAAGCTGGTTTTGGAAGAACAGGGCTGAGTGGCTAAGAGGGGCATTGGGGGCTGCGGGCCAAACCTTCTCTGATAGTATCAATCTTTTGCTTAACCCCTTACTGCCATCAGACGTACTATCCCGTCCATGGTACCTGGGCCCGTATGACCATGGACGGGATAGTACGTCCCGTGCGATCGGACGCGCTCCCGGGGGGAGCGCAGCCGATCGCGGCCGGGTGTCAGCTGATTATCACAGCTGACACCCAGCACTATGTGTCAGGAGCAGTCACGGACCGCTCCCGGCACATTAACCCCTGGCACACCGCGATCAAACATGATCGCGCTGTACCAGGGGGCACAGGGGAGGATCGCGCAGGCAGGGGGCTCCCTGCGCGCTCCCCTGAGACCCTCAGAGCAGCGCGATGTGTCGCGCTGTTCCGAGGGTCCATCCTCCCTCCAGGTCCCCGGATCCAAGATGGCGCCGGGGTCCTGCAGGGAGGCGGCTTCCTCATGCCTGCTGAGAGCAGGCACTGAGAAGCCTGCAGCACTGCCAGAGCGATCGCAGGTGTGACAGTGTGCTGTGCACACTGTCACACCAGCGATCTGCTAAAATACTGTGATGTCCCACCCTGGGACAAAGTAAAAAAGTTAAAAAAATGAAAATAAAAAGTGGTAAAAAAAATCATAAAAAAAAAATATATATATTCCCCAATAAATTCATTTCTTCCTGTAAATAAAAAAAACAAAACAATAAAAGTACACATATTTGGTATCGCCGCGTTCGTAATGACCCCCCCTATAAAACTATCCCACTAGTTAACCCCTTTAGTGAACCCCTTAAAAAAAAAAAAAATACTAAGCAAAAAATCAATGCTTTATCATCATACCACCTAACAAAAAGTGGAATAATACGCGATCAAAAAGACCGATATAAATAAACATGGTACCGCTGAAAACGTCATCTTGTCCCGCAAAAAACGAGCCGTCATACAGCATCATCAGCGAAAAAATAAAAAAGTTATAGCTCGCAGAATAAAGCGATGCAAAAATAATAATTTTTTAGATAAAATTGCTTTTATTCTATAAAAGCCCCAAAACATAAAAAAATGATATAAATGAGGTATCACCGTAATCGTACTGACCCGAAGAATAAAACTGCTTTATCAATTTTACCACACGCGAAACGGTATAAACGCCTCCCCCAAAAGAAATTCATGAATTGCTGATTTTTGTTCATTCTAACCCCCCAAAAATCAAAATAAAAAGCGATCAAAAAACGTTACATGCTCAAAAATGGTACCAATAAAAATGTCACCTCGTCCCGCAAAAAATAAGGCCTCACTTGACTCTGTGGGCCAAAATATGCAAAAATTATAGCTCTCAAAATGTGGTGATGCAAAAAACTACTTTTTGCAATAAAAAGCGTCTTTTAGCGTGACAGCTGCCAATCACAAAAACCCGCTATAAATAGTAAATCAAACCCCCCTTTATCACCCCCTTAGTTAGGGAAAAATAATAAAATTAAAAAAATTTATTTATTTCCATTTTTCCATTAGGGTTAGGGTTGCGGCTAAAGTTAGGGTTAGGGTTGGCGCTAACGTTAGGATTAGGGTTAGGGTTGGGATTAGGGTTAGGGGTGTGTTAGGGTTAGGTTTGTGGTTAGGGTTGGGACTAGGGTTAGGGGTGTGTTGGGGTTAGGGTTGGAGTTAGAATTGGGGGGTTTCTGCTGTTTAGGCACATCAGGGGCTCTCCAAATGTGACATGGCGTCTGATCTCAATTCCAGCCAATTCTGCGTTGAAAAAGTCAAACGGTGCTCCTTCACTTCTGAGCTCTGCCATGCGCCCAAACAGTAGTTTACCCCCACATATGGGGTATCAGCGTACTCTGTACCCCAAGAGTTATTGTGCAATTTGTCCTATTTCTTCTGTTACCCTTGGGAAAATAAAAAACTGGGGGCGAAAATATCATTTTTGTAAAAAAAAAAAAATGATTTTTTTTGTTTTTACGGCTGTATGTTATAAACTTCTGTGAAGCACTTGGGGCTTCATAGCGCTCATCACACATCTAGATAAGTTCCTTGTGGGGTCTATTTTCCAAAATGGGGTCACTTGTGGGGGGTTTCCACTGTTTAGGCGCATCAGGGGCTCTCCAAATGCGACATGATGCCCCCAAACCATTCCATCAAAGTCTGTAATCCAAAACGTCACTACTTCCCTTCCGAGCCCTGACGTGCGCCCATACAGTAGTTTTCTCCCACATATTGGGTATCAGCGTACTCAGGACAAATTGGACAACAACTTTTGGGGTCCAATTTCTCCTGTTACCCTTTTGAAAATAAAATATTTGGGGCGAAAAAATCATTTTTGTAAAAAAAAAAAAAGGATTTTTTATTTTTACGGCTGTACGCTATAAACTTCTGTGAAGCACTTCGGGCTTCAAAGTGCTCACCACACATCTAGATAAGTTCCTTGTGGGGTCTATTTTCCAAAATGGGGTCACTTGTGGGGGGTTTCCACTGTTTAGGCGCATCAGGGGCTCTCCAAATGCGACATGACGCCCCCAGACCAATCCATCAAAGTCTGCAATCCAAAACGTCACTACTTCCCTTCCGAGCCCCGACGTGCGCCCATACAGTAGTTTACTCCCACATATTGGGTATCAGCGTACTCAGGACAAATTGGAAAACAACTTTTTGGGACCAATTTCTCCTGTTACCCTTGTGAAAATAAAATATTGGGGGCAAAAAAAATCATTTTTGTAAAAAAAAAAAGATTTTTTATTTTACGGCTGTACGTTATAAACTTCTGTGAAGCACTTTCGGGTTCAAAGTGCTCACCACACATCTAGATAAGTTCCTTGTGGGGTCTATTTTCCAAAATGGGGTCACTTGTGGGGGGTTTCCACTGTTTAGGCACATCATGGGCTCTCCAAATGCAACATGACGCCCCCAGACCAATCCATCAAAATCTGCAGTCCAAAACGTCACTACTTCCCTTCCGAGCCCCGACGTGCGCCCATACAGTAGTTTACTCCCACATATTGGGTATCAGCGTACTCGGGACAAATTGGACAACAACTTTTGGGGTCCAATTTCTCCTGTTACCCTTGTGAAAATAAAATATTGGGGGCAAAAAAATCATTTTTGTAAAAAAAAAAAAAGACTTTTTATTTTACGGCTGTACGTTATAAACTTCTTTGAAGCACTTGGGGGTTCAAAGTGCTCACCACACATCTAGATAAGTTCCTTGGGGGGTCTAGTTTCCAAAATGGTGTCATTTGTGGGGGGTTTCCACTGTTTAGGCAGATCAGGAGCTCTCCAAACACGACATGGCATCCAGCCAATTCTGCGTTGAAAAAGTCAAATGGCGCTCCTTCCCTTCCAAACTCTGCCATGCACCCAAACAGTGGTTTACCCCCACATATGGGGTATCAGCGTACTCAGGACAAATTGCACAATAACTTTTGGAGTCTTGTTACCCTTGGGAAAATAAAAATTGGGGTGAAAAGATCAATTTTGTGGAAAAAATATGATTTTTTAATTTTACGACTCTACGTTATAAACTTGTGTGAAGCACTTGGGGGTTCAAATTGCTCACCAAAGATCTAGATAAGTTCCTTAGGGGGTCTAGTTTCCAAATGGGGTCACTTTTGGGGGGTTTCCACTGTTTAGGCACATCAGGGACTCTCCAAATGCAACATGGCGTCTAATCTCAATTCCAGCCAATTTTGGTTGGAAAAAGTCAAATGGTGCTCCTTCCCTTCCGAGCTCTGCCGTGCGCCCAAACAGTGATTCCCCCCACATATGGGGTATCAGCGTACTCAGGACAAATTGGACAACAAATTTTGAGGTCCAATTTCTGCTGTTACCTATGGGAAAATAAAAAATTAGTGACTAAGATAATTTTTGTGGGAAAAAAATAGGATTTTTTATTTTCATGCCCGGGCATTATAAACTTGTGTGAAGCACTTGGGGGTTCAAAGTGCTCACCAAAGATCTAGATAAGTTCCTTAGGGGGTCTAGCTTCCAAAATGGGGTCACTTGTGGGGGGTTTCCACTGTTTAGGCTCATCTGGGGCACTACAAGCGGAACATGACCCCCATCAATGTTTGCATTCCAAAACGTTACTGCTTCCTTTCCAAGCCCTGCCATGCGCCCAAACAGTTTCCCCCCCCACATATGGGGTATCAGCATACTCAGGACAAATTGGACAACAACTTTTGGGGTCCAATTTCCTTGGGAAAAATCAAAAATTTGGGACTAAAAAATCATTTTTGTGGAAAATTGTTTTGTTTTTTTTTCACACCCAGGCATTATAAACTTTTGTGAAACACTTTGGGGTTCAAAGTGCTCACAACAGATCTAGATAAGTTCCTTAGGGGGTCTAGTTTCCAAAATGGTGTCACTTGTGGGGGGTTTCCACTGTTTAGGCGCATCAGGGGCTCTCCAAACACGACATGGCGTCCAATCTCAACTCCAGCCAATTTTAGTTTGAAAAAGTCAAACGGCGCTCCTTCCCTTACGAGCTCTGCCGTGTGCCCAAACAGTGGTTTTCCCCCACATATGGGGTATTGGCGTACTCAGGAGAAATTGCACAACAACTTTATCTGTCCATTTTCTCCTTTTACCCTTGTGAAAATAAAAAAAAGTTTGTAAAAGATCATTTTTGTGGCTAAAAAGTTAAATATTCATTTTTTCGTTCCACGTTGCTTCAGCTCCTGTGAAGCACCTGAAGGGTTAATAAAATTCTTGAATGTGGTTTTGAGTACCTTGAGGGGTGCAGTTTTTAGAATGGTGTCACTTTTGGGTATTTTCTGCTATATAGACCCGTCAATGTGACTTCAAACGTGAGGTGGTCCCTAAAAAAATGGCTTTGTAAATTTTGTTGTAAAAATGAGAAATCACTGGTCAACTTTTAACCCTTATAATTTCCTAACAAAAAAAAATTTTGGTTCCAAAATTGTGCTGATGTAAAGTAGACATGTGGGAAATGTTATTTCTTAACTATTTTGTGTGACATATTTCTCTGTTTTAAGGGAAAAAAAATTCAAAGTTTGAAAATTGCAAAATTTTCAAAATTTTCGCCATATTTGCGTTTTTTCAAAAATAAACGCAAGGTATATCGAAGAAATTTTACCACTAACGTGAAGTACAATATGTCACGAGAAAACAATCTCAGAATCGCGAAGATCCGTTGAAGCGTTCCAGAGTTATAACCTCAGAAAGAGACAGTGGTCAGAATTGTAAAAATTGTCCCGGTCATTAACGTGCAAACCACCCTTGGGGGTGAAGGGGTTAAAGAAGGAGGCAAAGTCTTCGGCAGAAATGAGAGGAGAGGGAGGAGGTGCTGTGGGATGGAGTAGAGAATTTAAAGTGTTGAAGAGCTGTTTAGGGTTGTGAGACAGAGAGGATATGAGAGATGCGAAGTAAGTTTGTTTTGCGGCAGAGAGCGTGGACTTGAAGCTGGCGAGGGACTGCTTGTATGCGTTGAGGTGCTCGGTAGAATGGGTTCTCTTCCATCTCCGCTCGGTAACCCTGGAAGCCCGTCTCAGTTCTTTGGTCAGGCCGGTCAGCCAGGGCTGCCTGTTGATTGTACGAGTTTTGCTCTGCGTGAGGGGGGCGGCCGAATCAAGTGTGGTTTTTATTGTGGTGTTATAAAATGTGGCAGCAGCATCTGTGTCATTAAGTGAGGCTATGTCTGTGAGAGGGAGGAGGGACTCAGAGAGCGATTGTAAATTGAGGTGTTTGAGATTTCTGTGAGGGTGGATGAGTTTGTGGAGTGGGGGATGCGTACTAACAGAGGAGAGGGAAGAGAATGTCAGTAGGTTGTGGTCAGACAGGGGAGTGGGGAGTTAGTGAGATTGGTGAGGGAACAGAGGCGGGTGAAGATAAGGTCCAGCGTGTGACCGCCTTTGTGAGTGGCCGCAGAGGACCATTGAGTGAGGCCGAGGGAAGCCGTGAGCGAAAGAAGTTTAGAGGCCGCCGGGGTGGAAGTGTCAATGGGGATGTTGAAATCGCCCATGATGATGGTGGGGATGTCAGCAGAGAGGAAATGGAGTAGCCAGGTGGTGAAGTGGTCGAGAAAGGTGGAGATGGCAAGTTCCGGGGGGCGGTAGATGACAGCCAGCTGGAGGTTGGAGGGGGAATAGATGCGGACGGAGTGCACTTCGAACGAGGGAATAGCAGCGGAGGGTGGAATTTGAATAGGAGTAAAGGAGCAGGTATCAGACAGGAGTAAGCCAACTCCTCCACCACGTTTGTTGCTGGGGCGAGGGGTGTGAGAAAGATGAAATTCGCCATAGGAAAGCTCAGCTGGAGAGGCTGTGTCAGAGGGAGTGAGCCAGGTTTCAGTGATGGCAAGGAAGGAGAGTTTGTTGGTGATAAAGAGGTCGTGGATAAATGACAGTTTATTGCAGACGGAGCGTGCGTTCCATAGCACATATGGACAGGCTTGGACTGGCCCACCGGGGAATTCCCTGGTGGGCCCCCAACTTGGAAGTAGGCCCTACAACAAATATGAGCAGCATTTGGGATAGGGCTATATCTGCATCATATAACCTGCATAGGCTTTTATCAGTGCTGATAGGACTGTACTAGCACAGGATGAAAGGAGACTCCAACCATCAGCCCAGATCTCTTGCAGAGTAGGCTGACTGCCTGTTAATACAGCCATAGGTTGCTCTGCTTCCTCTTCTCTCTCCTCTGTATTATTTAGATCTTACAAACCTTTACCTCCTGCTAGTAAGAAGGAAACATGAATAATATAGGCATGAAAAAGTCCAATATGGAATACGGGGGCAATCTATGAAAACCCTGGTGTGTAAACCATGATCAAGAAATGTAATGGAGACAGCATGTGCGCAAAAGCGTCTGAAAAACAATCCAAATACTTGTAAGAAGCCTACTGAGCATATAAAAGCTATGGCATCGATCAAGAAAATAAATTCTTACCCATAGTGTCTCAGGACCACAGAAGTCCTCCTTCCTATCCCGACGCGCGATTCACACAACTGCTTTCTCAAGGGGAGTGTGACACTTATATGCTCAGTAGGCTTCTTACAAGTATTTGGATTGTGTTTCTGATGCTTTTGCTCACATGCTGTCTCCATTGCATTTCTTGATCATGGTTTACACACCAGGGTTTTCATAGGCTGCTCCCATTTGCCATAATGGACCTTGTCACTACTTCTATTATTTATGTTTCCTCCTTACTAGCTTGATATCTTATATGTTTGACTTTTTTATTTTTAAGTATTCCAATAAACTTGAATTTTTTAATAGGTGTTTGGTGGTTTATGGTTACTCCACCCTCTGGGGGTTTTCCCTAAGTTTTCATTATGTTTAGGAGTATTCCACCATCTAATCTTCTTCACATCTAACTGAATGTTCTCAGCCTAGTTATATGATTTGTGCTATGTGAATTTTGTTTTAAACCTTTTCCTCCTGCCTTGCAGTTATAAGACAACACCTGGAATGTTGTATCTCCATACCGCAGGGCAGTTTAGCAGTCGAGCCACTCTGGATAGGGCAGCATAAAGGCTGCACTGGAGAGCAGAGAGAGGTAGAAAGAAGAAGGCTCATTCCTGACCTGCGATTACTCCTTGTTTCACTGCTGTTCTGGGATCCTTACATTTTACTGGAAGGAATAGGTTTGATCTAATCTCATATCAATCATATATCAATTTCATTTTTTATTTTTCCACCTTTTTCTGTAGTTTTTGATATGTTTGTGCATTTTAATTTTGACTATATACAGTGGGGGAAATAAGTATTTGATCCCTTGCTGACTTTGTAAGTTTCCCCACTGACAAAGACATGATCAGTCTATAATTTTAAGGGTAGGTTAATTTTAACATTGAGAGATAGAATATTAAAAATAAAATCCAGAAAATCACATTGTATAAATTATATAAATTTATTTTGCATTTTGCAGTGAGAAATAAGTATTTGATCCCTCTGGCAAACAAGACGTAATACTTGGTGGCAAAACCCTTGTTGGCCAGTAACAGCAGTCAGACGTTTTTTGTAGTTGATGATGAGGTTTGCGCACATGTCAGGAGGAATTTTGGTCCACACCTCTTTGGAGATCATCTCTAAATCATTAAGATTTTGAGGCTGTCGCTTGGCAACTCGGAGCTTCAATTCCCTCCATAAGTTTTCTATGGGATTAAGGTCTGGAGACTGGCTAGGCCACTCCATGACCTTACTGTGCTTCTTTTTGAGCCACTCCTTTGTTGCCTTGGCTGTATGTTTTGGGTCATTGTCTTGCTGGAAGACCCAGCCACGACCCATTTTTAATGTCCTGGCGGAGGGAAGGATGCTGTCACTCAGGATTTTACGGTACATGGTTCCATCCATTCTCCCATTGATGCGGTGAAGTAGTCCTGTGTCCTTAGCAGAGAAACACCCCCAAAACATAATGTTTCCACCTCCATGCTTGACAGTGGGGATGGTGTTCTTTGCGACATACGCTGCATTTCTATTCCTCCAATAAACACGGTAAGTTGCGTTAATGCCAATTAAAGCTCAATTTTTGTCTCATCTGACCACAGCACCTTCTCCCAATCACTCACAGAATCATCCAGGTGTTCATTGGTAAACATCAGACCGGCCTGCACATGTGCCTTCTTGAGCAGGGGGACCTTGTGGGCACTGCAGGATTGTAAACCTTTACGGTGTAATGTGTTATCAATGGTTTTCTTGGTGACTGTGGTCCCAGCTGCCTTGAGATCATTAACAAGTTCCCCCGTGTAGTTTTAGGCTGATCTCTCACCTTCCTCATGATCAGGGATACCCCACGAGGTGAGATTTTTCATGGTGCCCCAGATCGATGTCGATTGACAGTCATTTTGTATTTCTTCCATTTTCTTACTATTGCACCAACAGTTGTCTCCTCATCCAGAGTCTTACTTATGGTTTTGCAGCCCATTCCAGCTTTGTGCTGGTCTATGATCTTGTCCCTGACATCTTTAGAAAGCTCTTTGGTCTTGCCCATGTTGTAGAGGTTAGAGTCCAACTGACTAATTGAGTCTGTGGACAGGAGTCTTTTATAAAGGTGACTATGTAAGACCGCTGTCTTTAATGCAGGTAACGAGTTGATTAGGAGGGTCTAACGGGTCTGTAGTAGCCAGAACTCTTAATGGTTGATAGGGGATCAAATACTTATTTCTCACTGCAAAATGCAAATAAATTTATATATTTTATACAATGTGATTTTCTGGATTTTATTTTTTATATTCTATCTCTCAATGTTAAAATTAACCTACCGTTAAAATTATAGACTGTTCATGTCTTTGTCAGTGGGCAAACTTACAAAATCAGCAAGGGATCAAATACTTATTTCCCCCACTGTAGGTGAATGAAAGGATTTAAGGTTTTTACTATGTCCGAAGTGCTGCTGTTTCTATTCTTTCGTATTTTTCATAGAGAAAGTCTGATTTTATGGGTTTGGACCCACCTGTCCCAAATTTCTTTTTTTTTTGTATTGGCCTTCAGCTCGATCTTGAGCTGTGGCAACTTGATGGATGAACGATCTGTAGGAAGATCAATCTTGTGCAAGCCTAGATAGATCCACGTAATCTTTTTTCTCTATATCCCTGCACCTTAGGATGGGTTAACACCTGAGTCTGGCCCTGCAGAAATGCTCACACAGTATGTAGATGGAAAGCCCAAATGTAGGACCAGGATGGAGAGGCTATTAAATCTTAATCAATCAACACTGAGCAATCAACCTACACATAGGGCCCTCTCAATTCTGGAATGCTTCCAAACACAGAAGCACGTTTCGCCAAAGCCTTTGTCTAGGGCTGGGCAGCACTGTGGCTCAGTGGTTAGTACATTAGCCTTGCATTGCAGGGGTCCTGGATTCATAGCCCACCAAGGACAACATCTGCAAGCAGTTTGTGTAGTTTTCCTCTGGTCTCTGGTTTCTTTACACACTCCAAAGCTTTGTCTGCTTTATGTAAGCTTCCTGTTGAACACTAGGTGGCGCTACTACATCACATATTCCTTATTTATTCTCTGCTGTTCTAGTTCATGAATTTGAGGGAGAAGTTTCTGCTGCCTTGTACTTCTAAAGAGAAATATAATAACAGTCGCAGGCTCATTTACACCGGTTACTGCATATCGAACAGGTCACATTTTTCATCATGATAAATATTTGTGCAGCGCAGACATTATTAATGTATAATAACACCTTGCACTAATAAATGAATGACGCTTTATAACAACTATAGTATTAAAATAATATTGTGAGATGCCCTATATCTGAGTCACACCAAGAGCTGCAGCCAAAATTCTATGCATTGTGTGTCTTACCCTCCCAGTCTCATTCGGAGCTGCAATCAAAATGCAACCAATCTAAAAAGTAATAGCGTAGACAGCTGCAAAATGCACCAGATTGATCCCATTGACTTATGCTCGATGATAAATTTGGGGCATCTTTGGACACCTTTTTCTTACCTTCAGGCTAATATTTTACATCAACATTTGGCACACATTGGCTCATCGTAAGCCACGTCCACTCAGCAAGTAAGCACAAAGAAGTGATTAACATGTTCCAGAAATGTTGGGCAAGAGAGTGCCAGTATTCATGCTTCATTGGAATAGTAATTCTACCCCAAAGTCTTTACAGTAAGAACCGCAATACACAAGAAACTCATCTTCCTTGTCTGCTGACTCTAGCCATTTCCAGTAGTACTACACCAGACACAAGCTAAGTTTCCAGAGCAGATGTTGAGTGTTTTAAATAGTCCTTGGACCCTAGTAAATGTGGAGGTCACAGCGGCGTCTGAGCTTTAGGACATTAATCCAGTAGAGCATTTGTCCAAAATCAGAAGCTAAGTTTTAAGGGGATGCCTATGTGAGATAGGTTTTATATTAACCTCTTGTGACCACCAGATATTGTTAGCTGACTCTTACAGCCTGGTCCACAATCTCCATTCTAGTTCATCTCAAAGATGTTGAGTTAAAGTTAAATGAAATCATCACCCAAGGCATTACCACTACCACACATGAGTGTCAAGATATTCAGTAAGCTTTTTTTCCCCCACTTTGGAGTTCTCTGAGCTGCAATCATCTCTGCAAATTCCTGTGTTTCAGATCTGCTGATTAACCCTTCATCTGCTGTAAGTATAACAAATTAATCTCTGCACTAGTTCAAACTGCAACTCTGCTGTATCAGTGTATCATCTGTACAGACAAGTTTGCCTGATCAACATTGATGTCAAAGCTGGCCAATTATTTGCTGATCAACCATTTGTCTGCTGTAAGCATTACAAACTCTCGTCTGGACAGCAATTTTGGAACTGGCTTTATTTTTATGTGTTACTCAGAACCCCTGGCTATCTGACTTTTGGTGTGTCATGCTCCTCCAGTCTGCCTGCCTACCATCCAGTTTACCACATGGTCTTGGTCCTCGCTGTTCCACATTCTATCTGGCAAATCCTGCCCTTTGCGTCATAGCCTTCGGTCTGTGTGTTAAACCTGACCTGTGGATTCACTAGATGAGCTTTAACACTCACCCAAAAGTGCCTTTAGAGACCTGGCTTTGTTACAGGGCACAGTCATGCGGGAAAAGGAAAGGTCCTTCCCCTAACTGTCCCCACAAAGTTGTAGGCATACAATTACCAAAATTGTCTTAGTGTGCTGAAATCTTAAAAAGATTGTCTGGTCTTCTGATAAAAGTCTATACTCACCCTATGTGACTGTAGACTTCTTCTTACAATGTCAGTATTCACCGTTATTGTCAGTAAGGGCTCATACTCACTGGCTGGAAAAAAATCGGTCCGTTTTCTGCAGGGAAAAAATGGTACAATTGTTGTAAAAAGGCATGCGATTTGCATGCGATTTTAAATCGCACCATGCGTTTTCCATCAGTTTTCCATGTGTATGCAATGCGATATTAACATGAAGTTTTACATAGAGCAGTTATCTCTATGTAAAAAGTCATGTAAAAATCACATTGTAAAAAAAAATTTACACAAAAAGCAAATAATTATATATATATATATATATATATATATATATATATATATGTCATACACTGCTACATAGTATAATAGCCGCTAATTCATCCCTGGCTATACTGTAAAATCACAATGACAGCTTTAATAAAGAATAGAAACAATACATATACACACATAGAATACATATATCTATATATATATATATATATATATATATATATATAGATATATGTAATTGTGATATATATAATATATATATATATATTATACATATATTTATAGTTCATATGTGTAGCCCTGGTGTTAGGCACACGCAGTACCCTGGAGAGTGTATGGCGAGACGGCAGTTTAATGCTAAATATTCATTCACTCGACATATACTAGACACACCCTTAGGGTAGTGGAGTTTACTCTTGAGGGAGTGGTCAAGGTATGTGTTAGAGTGATTTAGTCAGTTTAGTTCCTGACTTCGGAGAGAGAAGACGTCTGGAGGGAGGAAGGAGTCCAGCCTGCTCTATCATCAGTTCAGATCGTGGAGGCTGGTACAGGTGGTTTCATTCACCTTAGTCTAGTCAGAGCTGTACCTCAGCAGCATACACTGGAAGGAAAGAAGAAGTTTAGTGCAGAAAGTCTTCAGCATCCCTGTCTAAAGGACGGTATAAGGTACAGAGACGTGCTCCTGCCTTTTGATAACTGAGCATCTGTAGCTAACTTCGTAGAAAGGAAAAGAAAGAAGTGACTACTCGACCCTTGGCTAGTTTGAGTGCTTATGTTACCAGCGTGGACAAGGCGAAAGGCACAGTGGTTTATTGGATTAGTGCTTACGGATTGCAGAAGTCCTGCACATTGCTCCCGGTCACTGGGGACCGAAGGATCACTACTGTTTCAAGCATAGTGATAAGAAAACCAGGAATCTACCGGACCCTAGGTCGCGGCAGACAAGCCCCTTATAGTCAGTACGTAACTGGGGTCAGGGGAAGTGAAGACTTTGAGTCAGTGCACGACAAAATAAGAATTCAGCTCCTTCACAGGAAGGCCCCTAACACAAAGCTGACTGGGCGGTACAGCTATAGATTAGCTGGAGATTTTGAGGGAACTACGCTTCAGGCTGGTTGTACTCGTTGTATTGGAAGTAAAGGAGGCCCCTAACTTGTCCAGCTGCCGTCTCAAGATACACCCTCCTTGGATCAGCCTCCCTGGGACCTGCCTGAACATCTTACAAGTAAAGGTATGGAAAGACGCTGATGGTGTGAGACTGAGTTATTATTGCATGCCTGCACAATCCCTACCTAACTACCGACCTGAGGGAAGAGTCCCACCTGTAGGGGACCCGACATCTAGCTGCCTCACCATCCCCTCAGAGATCTACAGCAGCGCTGGTACTAATTACCAGAATACTACAGGTGGCGTCACGAACTGTATATAAACCTATCCCCTGTAAATATATCCCCAACATACGCCAGACCGCCCGGGCCACAGACCGAGCCACAGCTACCTGTGACAAAAATCCCATAGACTTCCATGGGCTCGGCTCTGAGTACCCCATTGCCCTGGTAATCCACAATTGTGGTGGCGGGTCGACACAACTTTGGCGTCACGAACAGGATGCGAAACTCGCAGAATTGCGAGCCCTGCGTGCCTATGGAACTGTTTTGGTGAAAAAGGACTGTTTGCACTTTTGGCGCCAAAATCGCCATTTTTGTCGCCATATTCGCGCCCTCAGGCGCTGGAGAAGAAGGTGGGCGTACCTTCGTGGGCGTCTACCCCCCAGTGGCGCGAAGAAAATGCCTGCCCTCTCAAAGTGCTATTACAACATGCGATCCTGCCCTACAGCAAAGGAGGTCCGCCTCCTCTTCACCTTCCCTGCGAGGAGGAGGAGACGCAAATCCCACCTCCACGGAAGAGACCGGATGTCTCCGCAGAAAGAAGAAAGAATCTTCTGGAACATCATGGAGGCAGGACGTGTGCAGCCGAGCGGGGAAGCGGAGGAAGGCAGGCCCCGTGCCCCAGCCAAGCTGCCACCATCACAGGAGTCTTCTGTGATCCTGCACCTGCAACAGGCGTTGCTAGAGATTCGAGAGGAAAATGCACGCCTGAAGAAGATGGTCCAGCACCAAACTGGACTGGAGGAGATTGAGAGACGCCGATGTAACCTGATGCAGTGGCGACTGTGGAACACAGCGTCCTCTCCCCTCAACGACCCCCCACGATTCCAATTACCGAAGAGTCTGCTGCCCAAGGCGAAGGAGCAACCGGAGGCTGCCCCGAAAGTACCGATCCCGATCCCACCGGTGAAGCGGTGGAAGCGAAGGAGGTTGAGGAGGTACAGCCAATCCCGGAACGCCCGCCCGGCCAAGAGGCCGCAGCAGATGATCGGTCCCCGGCAGGGACACCGGAGGGGTCCTGTCCGTCACTACCAGATGTGGACTGGGACGAGATGGCGCGCCTGGATGACGTCGCCTATACCGCCCAGTGGGAACAGGAATGGCAGAGTCGTGAGGAGAAGAAGAAACGCCAGCAGGAGGAAGAGCGGGAAACTCAGAGGAACCGTCAGCGACAATATGCCGAGCTGATTGCCGACAAGGAGACTGTCCGTCGCGACAAAGGTACCTTACGGGAACCGCGGCGGCAGGGGTGTGTGACTGAGTTCCAGCTCCGGAAGGGCTGGGGCTTTATCCGTGAACCGGGCCTCTACCCAGCGGTCTTTGTCAGCAGGCGTGACGTAGAATCTCACCTGCCGCAAGGCCATCCCGGGAGGGACTTAGCAAATGGAGATATCGTCACATATACGCGGCACTGGGGAATGAAGGGGTGGTATGCCCTTAACGTCACCATCGTCCGTGACCCCGTCCCAGACGCAGGTACCGTCACCATTACCGCAGCGTCCCCGTCTCCAGCTCAAGCAGCATCCGGCCGCGCCCCAGCATCGCCCCCTGCAAATTCATCGCAACTAGCGACCCAGAGTTCATCGCAAAAGAAAGTTATATCTTCATCGCAACATGCGACCCAGTCTCAATCGCAGTCCATGACGCGGTCCATATCGCTAACTGTGATTGAAACGCAATCGGTGTCACGTGAAGAAAATGTACCCGTTGCGCCCCTAGAGGTTCGCACCAGAACTGTGGCGACCCAGACCCTAATCGCAGCACATGATTTGCTAGTCCTGGGATCTAGGGCCCATTGCATTGTTCCAGCCCCGGGGTGGAAAGTGTATTGGAAAATGTAGTGGAAAGTGTATTTGCAGAGAATGAATAAATAATAAGGAAAAAGTGGTGAGATCCCTATCGGGTCTACCAAAAGTAAACAAGTTTGAAATGTTTTATAAAGTTTTGCACGAATTATATAGTGAATACATATATTTCTACTGTAGAATGCCCGGCTGGGTAAATGATAAATAGTAACCAGAAAAGTTGCACTTTAGTATAATGTGATATTATATCTATTTTTGGTTTTACATTGGACTTGGAGGTTGAGGACTGTGCCAACCCAGAACTTACTTGTAAATAGTTGCGCTTCGGTGCTTTCTCTTGGTTTTACATAAACCAGTCACAACTACCTCTGAAAACAAAACCCGTGTGGTGTGGCACTGAGTGAGGTCTGCAATCGGATGTCCTGCAGCCCACCCAGGACCCACGTTGAAGGTTTGGTGCGGGTCCTTCACAAGTATACTGTATATTTATTAAATGCTATTTAATATTTGTATTTTCTATAATGTTTGCAACGTTCAAGATATTCTCACCTCCCGGATGGGAAGAAGTTATTGTTTAATGTTTATTGCATAAACAAAATGTCTCTTTTGTATTTTTCAGCCCGGGAGTGCTGTCTTTTACCATGGGGGAATGTGTAGCCCTGGTGTTAGGCACACGCAGTACCCTGGAGAGTGTATGGCGAGACGGCAGTTTAATGCTAAATATTCATTCACTCGACATATACTAGACACACCCTTAGGGTAGTGGAGTTTACTCTTGAGGGAGTGGTCAAGGTATGTGTTAGAGTGATTTAGTCAGTTTAGTTCCTGACTTCGGAGAGAGAAGACGTCTGGAGGGAGGAAGGAGTCCAGCCTGCTCTATCATCAGTTCAGATCGTGGAGGCTGGTACAGGTGGTTTCATTCACCTTAGTCTAGTCAGAGCTGTACCTCAGCAGCATACACTGGAAGGAAAGAAGAAGTTTAGTGCAGAAAGTCTTCAGCATCCCTGTCTAAAGGACGGTATAAGGTACAGAGACGTGCTCCTGCCTTTTGATAACTGAGCATCTGTAGCTAACTTCGTAGAAAGGAAAAGAAAGAAGTGACTACTCGACCCTTGGCTAGTTTGAGTGCTTATGTTACCAGCGTGGACAAGGCGAAAGGCACAGTGGTTTATTGGATTAGTGCTTACGGATTGCAGAAGTCCTGCACATTGCTCCCGGTCACTGGGGACCGAAGGATCACTACTGTTTCAAGCATAGTGATAAGAAAACCAGGAATCTACCGGACCCTAGGTCGCGGCAGACAAGCCCCTTATAGTCAGTACGTAACTGGGGTCAGGGGAAGTGAAGACTTTGAGTCAGTGCACGACAAAATAAGAATTCAGCTCCTTCACAGGAAGGCCCCTAACACAAAGCTGACTGGGCGGTACAGCTATAGATTAGCTGGAGATTTTGAGGGAACTACGCTTCAGGCTGGTTGTACTCGTTGTATTGGAAGTAAAGGAGGCCCCTAACTTGTCCAGCTGCCGTCTCAAGATACACCCTCCTTGGATCAGCCTCCCTGGGACCTGCCTGAACATCTTACAAGTAAAGGTATGGAAAGACGCTGATGGTGTGAGACTGAGTTATTATTGCATGCCTGCACAATCCCTACCTAACTACCGACCTGAGGGAAGAGTCCCACCTGTAGGGGACCCGACATCTAGCTGCCTCACCATCCCTCAGAGATCTACAGCAGCGCTGGTACTAATTACCAGAATACTACAGGTGGCGTCACGAACTGTATATAAACCTATCCCCTGTAAATATATCCCCAACATACGCCAGACCGCCCGGGCCACAGACCGAGCCACAGCTACCTGTGACAAAAATCCCATAGACTTCCATGGGCTCGGCTCTGAGTACCCCATTGCCCTGGTAATCCACAATTGTGGTGGCGGGTCGACACACATACACTTCTACATACTGTAAAAGCCGCTAATTCAATTGCCGGCTTTTGTGAAATCACAGAAGCCGACATGAAATGATACATTGTTTACACGCAGTTAACCATGTCATTTCATGTATTTTGATATGTGGTTTTAACTTACAATTACATAAGTGTATGTGTGCAAAATTTCAGACATGTAGGGGTTAATTAAAGGTGTAAATTTGTTGAAAAGAAAAGGGTGATCCCGCTGTATTTTCTCCACCAGACAGACAAAGCAAGCGATTGGGGGCAGATAATAATAGCCTAGGGAGGGCACATTTTTTTGTGCCCCCCCTGGCTACTAACATCTCCCCCCAGACACCCCAGAAAGGGCAAATCTCTAATTAGATTCGCCCTTTCTGGCACTTTGCCCGTCTATTCCCATTGCCCTGTAGCGGTGGCGAATGGGTTAATAAGGGGTTAAAGGCACCTTGCAATTGAAAGGTCACTTTAAGCCAGGTTAATAATTGAGAGCTGTCAATTAGACAACTATCAATTATTAATCCTATTGAAGTAAATAAAAAAAACACACACACTTTAAGAGTTAAATAAAAGATGGTCAAAAAAATGCGTTTTTATTTCATTAAAATTATTTATTCTTAATCTCTCGAAGCCCTTGATCTCCTATAATAAAGAAAAAATAATAAAACAACATTATTCTTACCTATCCGGCAATCTGTCACGTCCCACGCAGTAATCCTTCACAAAGGGTTAACTAGCTTTCAACCAAGCAGCGCAAGTAATCCTGCTTGCTCAGCTGAAAGCTCCTGAATCAATGAGCTAATCTCCTGCCCACAGGAGAGGATGTGATTAATGAATGAAGCTTAATTGATTGCTTCCCACTTTCACTTGAGGTCAGGTCAGGGTGACCTGACCTGAAGTGAAAGTGGCAATAAATCAATTAAGCTCCACTCATTAATCACTTCCTCTCCTTTTGCTGGGAGAGGAAGTTATTCATTCGGGGGGTTACAGCTCAGCAGGCAACATTAGCTCCCTGCTAACTGTAACCTGTTAACCCTTTCTGATGGATTACAGCGTGGGACCTGACTGTGCATCGGATTGGTAAGAATAATTTAGCTTTTTTATTTTATTTTTATTACAGGAAATGGTTTTAGCAGGAAAATAAAATATGGTCAAAAACTGTTTGATTATTTCATTAAAATTCTTTTTTATTAAAGTGTGTGTGTTTGATTTTTCTTTCATACAATAGGATTAATAATTGATAGTTGTCTAATTGACAGCTCTCAATTATTAACCTGGCTTAAAGTCACCTTTCAATTGCAAGGTGGTTTTAACCCCTTATTAACCCATTCGCCACCGCTACAGGGCAATGGGAATAGACGGGCAAAGTGCCAGAAAGGGCTAATCTAATTAGAGATTTGCCCTTTCTGGGGTGTCTGGGGGCAGATGTTAGTAGCCAGGGGGGGCACAAAAAAAAATGTACCCTCCCTAGGCTATTATTATCTGCCCCCACTCACTTGCTTTGTCTGTCTGGTGGAGAAAATACAGCGGGAGCCCACGCATTTTTTTTTCAACGAATTTACACCTTTAATTAACCCCTACATGTCTGAAATTTTGCACACATACACTTATGTAATTGTAAGTTAAAACCACATATCAAAATACATGAAATGACATGGTTAACTGTGTGGAAACAATGTATCATTTCATGTCGGCTTCTGTGATTTCACAGAAGCCGGCAATTGAATTAGCGGCTATTACAGTATGTAGAAGTGTATGAACTATAAATATATATATATGTGTCACAATGACATGTATATATATATATGTATATATATATATATATATATATATATGTGTATTCTATGTGTATGTATCTAGTGTTTTGTAAGCTGTCAGTGTGATTTTACAGTAGCCGGGGATGAATTGCCGGCTTTTCAAAGGAGACTGGTGCTATAAATCGGACAGCACTCACATGGTGCGAGTGCTGTGCGATGATTTCTCGCACCCATTGACTTGCATTGGCGATTATCATGCCAAAATCGCATCAAATCGCAGCATGCTGCGATTTTTTTCTCACACCAATTTCTGATGAGAAAGAAAATCGCAAATGAGAACTCACCTATTGAATAACATTGGTCAGATTTGAATCTGATTTTTTTTCGCCTGAATATCATCCGTTTTCGGCGCCAGTGAGTATGAGCCCTAATAGTAGGTCACGTGCCGACTAGAGGTGTACGACTTCTCCCAATTCACATGTGATGAGAGAAGCCATGTCTACTCGGAAAGTAGCAGGAAGTATGCAAATTGACGGCTACTCTCACAGGTAATACCAGTGAATCCTGACAGTGTGCAGACCTACATGCTGTCAGGATTCAGATATCTGCAGTCCCACAGAATGACTGCAGACTTTCATAAAAAAAAAAAACGGACAACTCCTTTAAGATTTCCCTTTACTGAAATTAACGGGCCCAATAGTATTATCCCTTGTAGCTAAGCCAAGACTCCACATCATGCTGCCAAGTAGTAATGCATTACCATCCTGTACTGATCCAGAGTTACATCCTGTTATACTCCAACCAGCAGAACACTGATTGCAGCTCTGGAGTATAATACAGGAGGTAACTTAGGATCAGCAGAGGAAAAGTAATGTAATGTGTGTACACAGTAAGTACGCCAGCAGAATAGTGAGTGCAGCTCTGGAGTATAATACAAGATGTGACTCAGGATCAGTACAGGATAAGTAATGTAATGTATGTACACAGTGACTCCACCAGCAGAATAGTGAGTGCAGCTATGGAGACTAATACAGGATGTAACTCAGGATCAGTACAGGATAAGTAATGTAATGTATGTACACAGTAAGTCCGCCAGCAGAATAGTGAGTGCAGCTCTGGAGTATAATACAGAATATAACTCAGGATTAGTACAGGATAAGTAATGTATGTACAGTCATGGCCAAAAGTTTTGAGAATGACACAAATATTAATTTTGACAAAGTCTACTGCTTCACTTTTTCTAATGGCAATTTGCATATATTCCAGAATGTTATAAAGAGTGATCAGCTTAACAGCAATTACTTGCAAAGTCAATATTTGGCTACAAAATGAACTTTATCCCCCAAAACACATTTCAACATCATTGCAGCCCTGCCTTAAAAGGACCAGCTAACCTCTTTTCAGTGATTGCTCCACAGGTGTGGGTGTTGATGGGGACATGGCTGGAGATCAATCTGTCATGATTAAGTAAGAATGACACCACTGGACACTTTAAAAGGAGGTTGGTGCTTGGCATCATTGTTTCTCTTCTGTTAACCATGGTTATCTCTAAAGAAACACGTGCAGTCATCATTGCAATGCACAAAAATGGCCTAACAGGGAGAGAGTATCGCAGCTAGAAAGATTGCACCTCAGTTAACAATCTATCGCATCATCAAGAACTTCAAGGAGAGAGGTTCCATTGTTGCCAAAAAGGCTTTAGGGCGCTGTCACGACGTATAACAGATATATTCTATGATTGTAACATATATCTAATGTGACAACACTCTATATTTCATATAATAGAAAATATCAACATGTATACATAGTATCTGCCAGCATTGTCTTACCTGACAACATATCCTATGTATTGTGGGTCTATACTGTATACGTGTCACGCTGTCTCAGGATAGAGGTGGACCGGGGTCTATGCTGACCCTAAACTGGGGTCCTGACTAGTCCCTCTACCTGGAGGTACTGTTAATGGTACAGAGGTCCAGGCCGCCAGCGTAACCCTGTCTCCTGTAGATCCCTGACCACTGTAATCTAGTCCTGAGAAGGACCCTGATTACCACCACAGGGAATGGGCAGGTCACAGCTTACACACAGTCTAAGACAAACGAGACAGACAAGGGGTAAAGAAAATACTGCCTTGCATACAAAACTTCCACTACAAAGGAACACAAAAGGTTAAGGAGATAAACAATAAGCAAGGAGAGGATAAACCACAACAGGCACTCTTAGCTTAAGTCTTCTCAGAAACGATCCGCTCTGCTGGTCTGAATGAATGCTTTCACCGACAACTTCCCCAGCAGACTAGCAGGTATAAGAAGGAAGCTAATTAACAACACATTAATTCCAGCTGGGCGAGGCTGGTCAGTCCAGCACCGAGAGAGAAAGAATTAACTCCCTCAGTGCCGAAAAAACACCCAGCACCAGAAACTCAGCTGTGCAAAGTCAGGGTGTGCAATCGCGACGATCTTCGCCGCGACACACCCGTGACAGTACCCCCCCCTTCTACGAGTGGCCTCTGGACCCTCAGGGCCTGGTTTATCTGGGTGAGTAGTGTGGAAGGCCCGAACCAATCGGTCTGCGTTAATATCCGACGCAGAAACCCACATCCTCTCCTCAGGACCATACCCCCTCCAATGAACAAGGTACTGAAGGGACCGGCGATTCAGACGTGAGTCAATGATCTTCGACACCTGAAACTCCAAATTACCATTGACCACCACAGGAGGAGGAGGTAGAAGTGACGGTATAACTGGCGCCACGTACCTCTTAAGCAACGATTTGTGGAACACATTGTGGATTTTAAACGTAGGAGGGAGGTCAAGACGGAAAGCCACCGGATTAATTATCGAACTGATCCTGTATGGCCCGATGAATCTGGGACCGAGTTTCCAGGAGGGAACCTTAAGTTTTATATTCTTGGTAGACAACCATACCAGATCGTTCACACTTAGGTCCGGACCAGACACTCTCCTCCTATCAGCCATACGTTTGTATCGGTTCCCCATAGTGCTCAGATTATTAAGCACTCCTCTCCACACTGAAGCAAGTGACGACGAAAATCGTTCCTCCTCAGGAACCCCAGAAGAGCCCCCAACATTGAAAGTACAAAACTGGGGGTGAAAACCATATGCCCCAAAAAACGGGGACTTACCAGTGGACTCGCTCCGCCTATTGTTAAGAGCGAACTCTGCCAGAGGCAAGAAAGAAGACCAGTCCTCTTGGTTCTCTGAGACAAAACACCGGAGATATGTCTCTAAGCTCTGATTCAGACGCTCTGTCTGACCATTGGTCTGCGGATGAAAAGCCGAAGAAAATGACAACTGCATCCCCCGACGAAAACAAAATGCCTTCCAGAATTTGGACACAAACTGAGACCCCCGATCCGACACCACATCGGAAGGCAACCCGTGAAGTCTCACAATCTCCCCAATGAACACCTGCGCCAGAGTTTTAGCATTAGGAAGAGCAGGAAGAGCAATAAAATGTGCCATTTTGCTGAACCTGTCAACTACAACTAGTATGACAGTTTTACCTGAAGACGGAGGGAGGTCCGTAATGAAGTCCATAGACAGATGGGTCCATGGACGCTCCGGGATTTTCAACGGTAAAAGGGCCCCAGACGGACGGGTATGTGGGGTCTTAGAGCGCGCACATACCCCACAGGACGCGACAAAAGTTACCACCTCTTTATTTAAGTTAGGCCACCAAAACCGGCGTGAAAGGAGATCCACAGTTGCTTTACTCCCTGGGTGTCCTGCCAAGGCTGAGTTATGGTGTGCCTCAATCACCTTTTGTCGCAAATGATCCGGAACAAACAGTCTCCCTGGAGGTCCTATAGGGGCGTCCCCCTGAGCCTCCAATACCTCCTCCTCAAGCTCAGAGCATACAGCCGACACCACAACTCCCTCCTGAAGAATAGGAACCGGGTCATCCGTCTTCCCGGCCCCCGGGAAACTACGAGATAAGGCATCAGCCTTAACATTTTTTGACCCAGGACGATATGTGACGACAAAATTAAACCTGGTAAAAAACAACGACCATCTAGCTTGTCTGGAATTCAGACGTTTTGCAGACTCTAAATACAGCAGGTTCTTGTGATCAGTAATGACGGTGACCGGGTGGACTGCCCCCTCCAAAAAATGATGCCACTCTTCAAAAGCCAACTTAATGGCCAAGAGTTCCCTATTGCCGACATCATAATTCCTCTCGGCGGACGACAATTTTTTAGAGAAAAAAGCGCACAGATGCCATTTACCAGGGGACGGACCTTGAGATAATACCGCACCCACTCCTACGTCAGATGCGTCTACCTCCACAATGAACGGTTGTGATGCATCAGGTTGGATGAGTATGGGTGCTGAAGCAAAACATTTTTTCAAGGAGGAAAATGCTTGACAAGCTTTGTCAGACCACCTAGAAAAATCCGTCCCTTTTTTTGTCATGTCAGTGAGAGGTTTGACAACGGATGAGAAATTACGAATAAATTTCCGGTAGTAGTTAGCAAACCCCAGGAAACGCTGCAGTGCTTTAAGATCCTCTGGCTGATCCCATTCAAGCACAGCCTTCACTTCCCAGGGTCCATACGGAAACCGGAAGCTGACACCAGGAATCCTAAAAACTGAAGTTCTTGTACGGCGAGTACACACTTCTCCCATTTGGCGTACAGTTTATTGTCTCGCAAGATCTGCAACACCTGTCTCACATGCTCCTGATGAGACACAAGATCCGGCGAGTAAATTAAGATGTCATCTAGATAAATGACAACAAACTGTCCCACTAGGTGGCGAAAGATGTCATTAACAAAATGTTGAAACACCGCCGGGGCAGTAGTCAGACCGAAAGGCATGACAAGGTTCTCATAATGTCCCTCCGGAGTGTTAAACGCCGTCTTCCACTCATCCCCCTCCTTTATCCTAATCAGATTATACGCCCCCCTGAGATACAACTTAGAGAACCATTTGGCGCCCACAATCTGATTGAAGAGATCAGGAATAAGTGGGAGCGGATACGGATCTCGGACCGTAATCCGATTAAGCTCAAGGAAATCCAGGCAAGGGCGTAGGCCTCCATCTTTTTTCTTCACAAAGAAGAACCCCGCGGCCACTGGGGAAGATGAAGGTCTAATATGCCCCTTGGCCAGACTTTCCGAAATATAATCCTTCATAGCTTGCCTCTCAGGACCAGAAAGGTTATATAACCTAGATTTAGGTAACTTAGCATCAGGAAGCAATTTTATAGCACAGTCATACGCGCGATGAGGAGGTAATTCTTGACACCCTTCCTCTGAAAACACATCCTCAAAGTCCTCCAGAAAAGGAGGTAAGGTTCTAGGCACGACCGCACCGATGACCGTGTTCATGCAGTTACTATTGCAAAATTCACCCCACTGGCTTAGGCCTCTTTCACACATCCGTTTTTCTCATTGCAGCGCCCCCGGCATTTTTCAGCAACGCCGCATCACAAAACCGTATGCACCGCATGCTGTTTTTTTCCCATAGACTTTCATTAGCGCCGGATGGCGCCGCATGTCACTGCGGCGCGTCCGGTTGGTGCCGGATGCGGTGTCTGGTCACCGTCCGGTGTCTGGAAAAAACGTTGCATGTAACGTTTTTTGTCTGCGGCGAAAAAGCCGCATGCGCCGGATGCGGCACGTGCGTTTTTTTTTTTACAATGAAAGTCTATGGACGCCGCAATGCGCCGCATCCGGCTTGAGCCGCATCCGGTAGCCGCATCCGGTTTTTTAATTGATATACCAGCCCACAACAAACAGATACCAGACAGATACCACCCCTCAGCAAACATATAAAAAAAAGAATTTGTGGGACATCAGACACATCCACAGAAGCCACAGAGCCACACACGCAGCCACCTGAGACGCAGCCACCTGAGACGCAGCCACCGGAGACGCAGCCACCGGAGACGCAGCCACCGGAGACCACCGACGCCTCAGCCACCGACGCCTCAGCCACCGACGCCTCAGCCACCGGAGACTCGCAGCCAGGATCATGGAGCGCCAGGAAAACAGACGGTAAATATGCCTCCCCCCCCCCCAAAATCAAAAATGTACAATACATATGTCACCAATGCTGTGTGAGATGATGTTTATTTTTGGCACCCTGGTACATTTTATATTTCATGTTTTTTCTGTGATGGGGATTGGTTCCCCTGGTATTGTATGAAATGAATAAATTGCCGATGATGGGGTGGGTCCCCGAGTTTAAAATGCATTTGTTTGGGAACTTTATTGTGTATTCCCTGCTACTGTTGTGAATGTTGATAATGTAGATCTACTGGTACTGTTTTTTTGCAGTGATGTGCTTGGTCTCCCTGCGACAATATGAAATGTGGATTTGTGTATGATAGATGTGTGGCCCAGCTATGTCAGGCACACATAATCCAGGAAAATGCACAGGAAGGTAACCGCAAAAGCTTGATATCCATTCACGTCACTCACACTTTCAGACACACCCACCAGGGGTATAAGAGGTAGTGACACGTAGCAGTCAGTGTTCAGTCAACCGAGGAGGGAGAGGAGTTCAGTCAAGCTCCGGTGGCTCAGGAGTGAGTCATCCCATTCTGTTTCCTGTCTAAGGACAGATCAGATCAGACAGTGCAGTTCTGTGTCAGTCCAGTCTGGACTTGGAGGATACTGAGAGCTGTTCAGTGAGCTCTGGAGAAAGCTGACATTTCCATCAAAAGCTACAAGTGCTTATGTTAAGAGCGAGAGCAGGGCGAAGGGCGCAGTGGAGAAGGACAGAGAAGTGCTTCAGGTACGAGATTACCTGCACTAATTCACCGGACACCGGGGTCCGAAGCGTTGCTAGTGCTTCACGCCTAGTAACAAGATAACCGGAGGCTTTCTGGACTGCAGGTCGCAGAGGGTAGCCCTAAGCGCTGATGCGTAACCGGAGTCAGGGAGAACGGGGACTTTGAGTCAAGTGCACGACAAAAGTAAGGACTTAGTTCTCTCAACATCTGATAATCAGAGACATAGAAGGCTCTACCACAATGTCAGCCGGGCTTGGCAGCTATTGAGAAAAGCTGGAGATTACAGAGTTAACTTCGCTTCATGCAAGTTTGGACTCACATACATATGAAGTAAAGGAGGCCTCTAACCTGCTCAGCGGTTGTCCTGGATGTGCATTCTCCACCCCGACCAGCTCCCCGGGATCTGCCTGAAACATCTGCAAGTAAAGGTATGGAGAGAAGCTTCATTGTGTGTGACTGAATTCTTTACTACACCCTGTATCATCACCATAGACTTCCAGGGACAAGTCTCACCTGTGGGAGACCAACCATCTAGCTGCCCCATAACATCCCCTGTGAGGATCCTAATAGCAGCGCTGGTCCAATTGATCGGATACCACAGGTGGCGTCACGAACTAACTACAAATCCCCTGTAAATATCCCCATTGCATGACCGCCAGGGCCACGGACCGAGCTCCGCTGCCAGTGACAACTCCCATAGACTTCCATGGGCTCGGCTCCGAGTACCCCATAGCCCTGGTATCCACCTCAGTGTGGTGTGCGTCATTTTTCTGGCGTCACGAACAGGATGCGAGGCTTGCAATTGTGAGTCCTGTGTGCCTATCGAACTGTTTTGAGAAAAAGACTGTTTGCTGTGTGTCACTTTTGGCGCCAAATACCGCCATTTTTGCCGCTATGTTCGCGCCCTGAGGCACTGGTGAGGAAGGTGGGCGTGCATTCGTGGGCGTGTACCCCCCTGTGGCGCGAAAGATATGGCCGCCCTCTCCAAATGCTACTATAATGTGCAATCCTGCCCCACTGCTAAGGAAATCCGCCTCCTCTTCATTTTCTATGCAAAGAGGAGGAGACGCAAATCCCGCCTCCATGGAAGAGACCAGACAGTTCCTGATGGAAACTACAGTCTGGCCTGGGACGAGATGGCGGAAGGACAGGAGAATCTGTGTAAAGGAGCAGAGGCGTACAAACCCTGCTCACCGGAGGATTTACTGCCTGTGCCGGAGCTGTCCCCAGATCGGGACACTGACCCCACCATACAAGAATTAAAGAAAGAAAATGCGGTGCTCAGAAGACTAATCCAGCGTCATGCCGACCTGGAGGAGACCGAGAGACGCTGGCGGACCCAGACACAGCGGCTGCTGTGGGACGCAGTGTTCTCTCCCACCGACATCACCCCATCACTTGATTTTCCAAAGTCCCTGCTAAAGAAGGCTGAAGGACAACCGGAGGCTGCCCCCAAAAGTGCTGTACCTGATCCCACCGATGGAGAGGTGGAGGAGAAGGAGGCTGAGGAGGTCCTGCCCGTTCCGGAGTGCCAGCCAGGCCAGGAGGCCGCAGCGGATTACGGTTCCCCGGTAGGAACACCGGAGGGGTCCCAGCCATCACTGCCGGAAATAGACTGGGACGAGATGGCGCGATTGGATGACGTGACTTATGCCGTTCAGTGGGAAAGTGAGTGGCGACGTCGTGAAGAAGAGCAGCGACGCCGACAGGAGAAAAGTGAGGAGCAGCGGTCCCGTCAGCGGAGCCATGAGAAGTTCATCGCCGACAAAGAGATGGTTCGCAAAGATAAAGGTACCCTACGGGAACCGCGGCGCCAGGGGTGCATCGTAGAATTTCAGCTCTGCAAGGGCTGGGGCTTTATTCGGGAACCGGGCCTATATCCGGGGGTCTTTGTAAGCCGCCGGGATGTGGAATCCCACCTGCCCATCGGTCATCCGGGAAGGGATTTGGTAAATGGGGACATCGTTAATTACACCCGGCACTGGGGTTTAAAGGGATGGTATGCCCTAAATGTTTCCATTGTCAGAGACCCCGTCCCCGACGCCGGTACCGTACACAATACTGAAGCGTCCCAGTCCCGAGCTCCCACAGCATCAGACCGTGCACTGGAGTCGCCCCCTGCATACTCATCGCAAACTGCATCGCAAACTGCATCGCAAACTGCATCGCAAGTTACCGCGGCATCTTCAGCAAAGCCACTTGCATCATACTTAAAAGAAGTACCCGGTGGGACCACAGTGAGAACTGTCGCTACCCAGACCTACATAGCAGGACACGATATGCTGGTAATGGAAACCAAAGGGCATCGTGTTATTCTGTCCCCAGGGATGGAAGAGGTCAATGTCGCCACTACTAAGTAAAGAAGAAAACCAGTAGGACCCAGACAGGGTTTACTGCACCTGAAGAATGTAAAAAGTTTAAAGAAGAAGTTTTGCCAATTTGCACTTTATTAATGCTTAATAATAAGTATGATGGTGTTTACATATTTAAATAGAATACCCGGCTGGGTAAAGAGTTTAGAAAGTAAAGGAGTAAATGTAATGATGATTGCATAGTTTGCATAAAATACCCCAGTTGGGTAAAGCGAGTTAAAGTGAAAGTGAAAAATTAATGATTTTACTTGAAATGTGTCTTTTACCATGCATGGACTGTGTGGCTGTGGACTGTGCCAGCCCAAGAACTTGTATTGTAAATAGTTTGCACTACGGTGCCTTATCTTGGTTTGACACAAAGCCTTGAACTACCTCTGAAGAAAAACCCGTATGGTGTGGCCTAGAGTGAGGTCTGCAATGAAGTCCTGCAGCCCACCCAGGACCCACGTGGGAGGTTTTTGGTGCGGGTCCTCCACAAGAATATTATTTAGTATTTATGGAAATGTTTTGATACTTTGATACTTTTGTATTTTTCTAATGTACAAATTGTAACGTTAAAGATTCCTCACCTCCCGGATGGGATGAGTTATTATGTTTATGTTAAATGCAAAACAAAAATGTTTTTCTTTTTCTCTTTTACAGCCCGGGAGTGCTGTGTTTAACCAAGGGGGGATGTGTGGCCCAGCTATGTCAGGCACACATAATCCAGGAAAATGCACAGGAAGGTAACCGCAAAAGCTTGATATCCATTCACGTCACTCACACTTTCAGACACACCCACCAGGGGTATAAGAGGTAGTGACACGTAGCAGTCAGTGTTCAGTCAACCGAGGAGGGAGAGGAGTTCAGTCAAGCTCCGGGTGGCTCAGGAGTGAGTCATCCCATTCTGTTTCCTGTCTAAGGACAGATCAGATCAGACAGTGCAGTTCTGTGTCAGTCCAGTCTGGACTTGGAGGATACTGAGAGCTGTTCAGTGAGCTCTGGAGAAAGCTGACATTTCCATCAAAAGCTACAAGTGCTTATGTTAAGAGCGAGAGCAGGGCGAAAGGCGCAGTGGAGAAGGACAGAGAAGTGCTTCAGGTACGAGATTACCTGCACTAATTCACCGGACACCGGGGTCCGAAGCGTTGCTAGTGCTTCACGCCTAGTAACAAGATAACCGGAGGCTTTCTGGACTGCAGGTCGCAGAGGGTAGCCCTAAGCGCTGATGCGTAACCGGAGTCAGGGAGAACGGGGACTTTGAGTCAAGTGCACGACAAAAGTAAGGACTTAGTTCTCTCAACATCTGATAATCAGAGACATAGAAGGCTCTACCACAATGTCAGCCGGGCTTGGCAGCTATTGAGAAAAGCTGGAGATTACAGAGTTAACTTCGCTTCATGCAAGTTTGGACTCACATACATATGAAGTAAAGGAGGCCTCTAACCTGCTCAGCGGTTGTCCTGGATGTGCATTCTCCACCCCGACCAGCTCCCCGGGATCTGCCTGAAACATCTGCAAGTAAAGGTATGGAGAGAAGCTTCATTGTGTATTACTGAATTCTTTACTACACCCTGTATCATCACCATAGACTTCCAGGGACCAGTCTCACCTGTGGGAGACCAACCATCTAGCTGCCCCATAACATCCCCTGTGAGGATCCTAATAGCAGCGCTGGTCCAATTGATCGGATACCACAGGTGGCGTCACGAACTAACTACAAATCCCCTGTAAATATCCCCATTGCATGACCGCCAGGGCCACGGACCGAGCTCCGCTGCCAGTGACAACTCCCATAGACTTCCATGGGCTCGGCTCCGAGTACCCCATAGCCCTGGTATCCACCTCAGTGTGGTGTGCGTCATATAATTTTAATTTTTTTTGGGGCCTGTGATGTGGTTGCTTGTCCTGCTACTATCTGAAATGTGCATGTGTTTACTATGGTAATGTTTATCTCCATTTTTTTTGCCAATGTTTATTTTTTGGGCCTGTGATGTGGTTGCTTGTCCTGCTACTATCTGAAATGTGCATGTGTTTACTATGGTAATGTTTATCTCCATTTTTTTTTGCCAATGTTTATGTTTTGGGCCTGTGATGTGGTTGCTTGTCCTGCTACTATCTGAAATGTGCATGTGTTTACTATGGTAATGTTTATCTCCATTTTTTTTGCCAATGTTTATTTTTTGGGCCTGTGATGTGGTTGCTTGTCCTGCTACTATCTGAAATGTGCATGTGTTTACTATGGTAATGTTTATCTCCATTTTTTTTGCCAATGTTTATTTTTTGGGCCTGTGATGTGGTTGCTTGTCCTGCTACTATCTGAAATGTGCATGTGTTTACTATGGTAATGTTTATCTCCATTTTTTTTGCCAATGTTTATTTTTTGGGCCTGTGATGTGGTTGCTTGTCCTGCTACTATCTGAAATGTGCATGTGTTTACTATGGTAATGTTTATCTCCATTTTTTTGCCAATGTTTATTTTTTGGGCCTGTGATGTGGTTGCTTGTCCTGCTACTATCTGAAATGTGCATGTGTTTACTATGGTAATGTTTATCTCCATTTCTTTTGCCAATGTTTATTTTTTGGGCCTGTGATGTGGTTGCTTGTCCTGCTACTATCTGAAATGTGCATGTGTTTACTATGGTAATGTTTATCTCCATTTTTTTTGCCAATGTTTATTTTTTGGGCCTGTGATGTGGTTGCTTGTCCTGCTACTATCTGAAATGTGCATGTGTTTACTATGGTAATGTTTATCTCCATTTGTTTTGCCAATGTTTATTTTTTGGGGCCTGTGATGTGGTTGCTTGTCCTGCTACTATCTGAAATGTGCATGTGTTTACTATGGTAATGTTTATCTCCATTTTTTTTGCCAATGTTTATTTTTTGGGCCTGTGATGTGGTTGCTTGTCCTGCTACTATCTGAAATGTGCATGTGTTTACTATGGTAATGTTTATCTCCATTTTTTTTGCCAATGTTTTTTTTTTGGGCCTGTGATGTGGTTGCTTGTCCTGCTACTATCTGAAATGTGCATGTGTTTACTATGGTAATGTTTATCTCCATTTTTTTTGCCAATGTTTATTTTTTGGGCCTGTGATGTGGTTGCTTGTCCTGCTACTATCTGAAATGTGCATGTGTTTACTATGGTAATGTTTATCTCCATTTTTTTTGCCAATGTTTATTTTTTGGGCCTGTGATGTGGTTGCTTGTCCTGCTACTATCTGAAATGTGCATGTGTTTACTATGGTAATGTTTATCTCCATTTTTTTTGCCAATGTTTATTTTTGGGCCTGTGATGTGGTTGCTTGTCCTGCTACTATCTGAAATGTGCATGTGTTTACTATGGTAATGTTTATCTCCATTTTTTTTGCCAATGTTTATTTTTTGGGCCTGTGATGTGGTTGCTTGTCCTGCTACTATCTGAAATGTGCATGTGTTTACTATGGTAATGTTTATCTCCATTTTTTTGCCAATGTTTATTTTTTGGGCCTGTGATGTGGTTGCTTGTCCTGCTACTATCTGAAATGTGCATGTGTTTACTATGGTAATGTTTATCTCCATTTTTTGCCAATGTTTATTTTTTGGGGCCTGTGATGGTTTTTCTACTAATGCTCTCTTGCATTTGTTTAGTATGCTAATGTTTTTTTCTTTGCAATCTTTGTTCTTTGTGGCCTCTCATGGTTTATCTACTCATGGTCTCTTGCATTGTATGCATTGCTAATGTTTTTTTGTTTGCAATCTTTGTTCTTTGTGGCCTCTCACGGTTTATCTACTCATGGTCTCTTGCATTGTATGCTAATGTTTTTTTGTTTGCAATCTTTGTTCTTTGTGGCCTCTCACGGTTTATCTACTCATGCTGCTATTACATTTGCATGTGTTTAGTATCCAAATGTTGATCTACTTTTCTTTTTGTTGCAATTTTTTTTTTTTGGGTGCCTCTGACCTTAAATATACTCATGCTTGTATGTGAAATGTCCATGTTTTTATTATCATTATGTTTGTACTGTTTTTTTTTTTTTTTGTTATTGGGGATCGGTTGATTCAAACTGTTAATTTTTTATTTATTTATTTATTTTTTTTGTCCACGGATACCCATGGTACTGTTGATGGCTACAAATGATTGCATGTGGTCGGAATAATGTCCTTGTTTGAATGTTATATTTTAAAACAGGGACAATCAATACATATAAACACAATTCCTTTTTGTCTGTTAATTCCACAGCAGAAGAATTGATGCTGCTGATCCAAGGGCGCAGGAGATCCTGGATGCAAGGAGGCAAGCCAGTAGAAAGTAAATATGACATCCCCCATGTGCCTAAAAATTAAATGTTTGTTTTTCTCTTTCAGCCAGGGACAAGGAATCCGCATATATTCACTGTCCGTTTTTGTGTCCTTATTCAACAGCAGAAGAATTCAACGAGCGGCGGCGGCTGAAGCGCAAGTTGAGCAGAGGGGAGGAGAGGACCTCCAAGCTAGGAGGCTAGCAAGCAGAAAGTAAGTATTACAGCACACATTTTGCTCTAAATTACATGTTTGTTTTTCTCTTTCAGCCAGGCAAAGGAATACAGATATATTCACTGTCCGTTTTTGTGTCCTTATTCAACAGCCGAAGACTTCACCGGGCGGCGGCGGCGGCGGCTGAAGTGCAAGTTCAGCAGAGGGGAGCAGAGGACCTCCAAGCTAGGAGGCTAGCACGCAGAAAGTAAGTATTACAGCACACATTTTGCTCTAAATTACATGTTTGTTTTTCTTTCAGCCATGGACAAGGAATATAAAATTTACAGTCCCTTTTTACTTTAACAGTAGAAGACGTCAAGAAGAGGGGGAGGCGGCGGCTGGAGATAGACGAGAGGAGGAGAGGCGGGCAAGGAGGGAAGCCAGTAGAAAGTAAAGATTACATCCCCCATTTCAATAAAAATACATGTTTGTTTTTCTCTTTCAGCCAGGGACAAGGAATATAGAAATATATTGACTGTCCCTTTTTGTTTCTTCCACAGCAGACAACGTCAAACAGCAGCTGCAGCTGCCGCAATGGCGGTGTTGGCGGAGGAAGCAGCTGAAGCGGCGGCGGCAGCACCACCGGCATCGCCATCTCCTCCCTCCCAGCCAGAGCCAGAGCCGCCACAGCAGGAACAGCAGGACACATCTTCTTCTGGGAGCCCTCCTACCCATCGTCAGGAATTGGCGGTAAAAATATGTATTTTTAATTTTTCTTTCCACAATCCATCTGTGGGCTATATGTCTTGATTGGGTTTTTTTTAATAACAGGAATCTGAAGATGACAAGGAGCTCCCAGAGGAAGAAGGACGGGGTGGAGAGATACCCGGAGTGGGCTCACAATTCGTAAGTATCCTGCATCAATCGCAGAAACAACACCATCACAGTACACACAACACATAGAAAAACATTTAGTACATACTTCACATAGCGGACAACACCTGCCAATATCCCAATTTTTCTTTTCATTTTTAGTCTCTCGCATCTGGGAGCCAGAGGGTTTCTCCCAGCGCCTCCCAGAGTCGTCGTGAGACTGTCGGCGGTTCTCAACGTGTAAGTGTTTTTTTTTTGCCATTTTCTATAATTTTTCATTTTTACAAAATGTGTTATCTAAAAATGTTTTGTGCATTAATTTTCCCATTGTAACATGTATAATTTTGCAAATTTCAAACAATGTCTCTGATGATTTTTCTTTTTTCCTTTGTTAATTTCACAGGCTTCACAGCGTGCTCCCGACTCGGACACGGAGGAGGGATTGGACGTGGAGTTGATGATCGACCTGGTCCGAGAAAGGGAGCCGCTGTGGAACATGGGGACCGCCAGCATGCGGATCAAATTGTGACACGACGGCTCTGGACGGAAGTGGCAGCAGCAATGGTGCACCGCTGGGAGGAACTCAATCCTAGGTCCCAGACTAAATTACGTAAGTATAGTTCATGTTGCTGACTGTAAAGGTGTATTTTCAAAACTTCTGTCCTCGTGTAACCAACGCTTCTTGTTTTCCATTTTCTTTGGTGAAACACTAGGAAACAATGAAAACATTAACTCTGGGGGACACGAGGACTAAAGTGTGGTTGTTGTATAGTAACCAATGTGTGCTTTCTCGTTTCAGCGGAGAGAATTATGAAGCGGTGGCGGTCTGTGAGGGATCACTTTAAGAAGGAATTTAACAAAGAGATGCGGGCCCTGAGTGGATCTTCAGGATGCCAGAGCAAGTACAAATATGCACGAGCTCTGGCGTTCCTGCGTGAAACAATGGTCACCAGAAGGTAAATATAACCATAAAATGTTAAATTTTTTTTTTTTACAGCCAGGGCAATTCCACATCTGTATATTAATTTTATGTTTTTGTTTCTTCCACAGCACGGTGAGCAGCACTCGGGCGCCCGCAGAGTTGGAGCCTTCTAGAGCGATCCCTCAGGAGACCGACACCGAGGGACACTTTGACCAACCCTCCACATCTGCCCCTTCCCAGACTTCACACACACTTGATCCCGCTGTCCCCTCCACCAGCGCTGGAGCATCGTGGCCGGCTGCATTACATGAATCTGCTGGTCAGGATATAGCCTTCCTTTTACCCCACCCTTCTGACCCTGCCACCTCTAGTACAGCTGCGGGTACTGGGCGGCAGCGTCAGAAGGGTCAGGAAAAGAACTATGCGCCCGAGTTCTTACACATGAACGCATCTTTCCAGAACTGCCTTAAGTTGCTATCTGAACAAGTTGCCGCAGGCATTCGTCAGATAACCACACTAGTTGGTGAGGTCAAGACACTTCTGGAAACTGTGCGTTCAGAGGTAAGAGCACCCCGAACTTCAGCTTTTTTAGGTCAGTTGCGGAGCGCATAGATCCGCTATCTTATGACCAGCAGATGTATGTGATGCACACGTGCCACTCTGCTCTAGCGCAGGTTGTCTCCCATCCTCAATCCACCCCAGTCATTCCACCACCTCCCCCCCCTACAGCCGCCGTCCATCTTCCCCCCCCTCCAACTGCCATACCTCCTCCCCCTCCTATTCAATATCAACCTCCCCAATACCAACCACCTCCCCAGCTCCATCAACCTGCATTATATCAACCACCTCCCCAGGTCCACCACCTCCCCAATATCAACCACCTCCCCAGGTCCAACCACCTCCCCAGTACCAACAACCTACCCACTACCAGCCACCTACCCCCTACCACACTTCTACCTACCAATCTCCTTCCCCCTTCCAAATACCTACTATGTCACCTGTTCCTCATGCACAACCCTCCACTCCACCACCACCCACCTGTTCTGCCTTGTCTTCCCATTCTTTTGGTCTTTCCACCCCTTCACCTCTTCCTGTTCCTTCCCCACCACCATCCCGTTCGTCCCTCCACACTCTCCACACTCCCACGGTCGAAGTGTCCCGCAGCCCCTCCAGCAGTATTTCCACCCCACACTACACAGACCTATAAATATGTTTGTTGATAATTTTTTTAATGAAAAAAAAAAATTTAATAAAAAAATAAAGTTGAATAAATAAAGTTTAATATAAAAAAAAGGTTATTTCTATGTTAAACATTTGGCCAAAAGGCCTAATTTATAACAATTATATTAAAAAAAAAAATTTTCAATAAATTGTTCATTGGTTTAACATTGTTGTCTGTCTTTAATTTATAGGATGTTAGTTTTAAATTTGTTATACAGGTACAGATAACTTTGTAAAAAAGGTTGCATTTATGAACCTTTTAGCCAAAGTTATGTCCCGGTTTTCTATTATCTTTTCACTAAAAATGTGTACTTTTTTAGATTATCCCCTACCCCAGGTTTCCCCTACTCCAGTCCTCAAGGCCCACCAAAAACATATCATGTTTTCAGGATTTCCTTTGTATTGCACAGGTGAGGCAATTATCACCTGAGCAATACAAAGGAAAGACTGAAAACTTGACATGTTGGTGGGCCTTGAGGACTGCAGTTGGGGAAACATGGCCTATAATGTACACTTTTTTAGGACAAATGGTGAAATACTTTTAATACAATTTCACCTTTTGTC
Organism: Oophaga sylvatica; assembly: GCA_033576555.1. Taxonomy (NCBI): domain Eukaryota; kingdom Metazoa; phylum Chordata; class Amphibia; order Anura; family Dendrobatidae; genus Oophaga; species Oophaga sylvatica. The sequence continues at coordinate 102,553,687 of JARQOD010000003.1, forward strand.
CAAAAAAGGGTACATTGTAGGCCATGGGTCCCCAAATCCAGTCATCAAGGCCAACCAACAGGTATTGTTTTCAGGATTTCCTTTGTATTGCACAGGTGAGGCAATTATCACCTGAGCAATACAAAGGAAAGACTGAAAACTTTACATGTTGGTGGGCCTTGAGGACTGGAGTAGGGGAACCATGGCCTACAATGTACACTTTTTTTGACAAAAGGTGAAATAAAACAGCCATGGACACAACAATGGCAAAAAGGTTACAGTAGAAAACACACAAGAAGGTAGACAAGTAAAAATATTAAAGGTTTATTGTGGGTAAAGAAAATTATTAAAAGAAACAATACATTTATCACACTCTGTCATCCTGCCAGTCAACACTACCTTCCGGTGACACAAAGTATTGAGCAAACTTGTCCCTCATTCTTGAAACCGCGACTGTACTGCGAGTGGTAATGTTGCTGTAGTCGTGCAAAGTTGTTTCTTGATTGTGGTCCTCCAGAGAAATTGGTTCCTTGGTTAGTACAAAATTATGGAGGACCACGCACGCTTTCACTACATCATCAACAGTCTCGTTCTTCAAGTTAATTGCAGTCAAAAGGACACGCCGTTTTGCTGTCATAATGCCAAAGGCACACTCCACCATCCGTCTGGCTCTTGTGAGGCGGTAGTTAAATACCCGCTTTGTATGTGTCAATTCTCTGCTGGCATACGGCTTCAATAGGTGTTGGGACAGCTGGAATGCCTCATCACCTACACACACGAATGGCATCGGTGGGCCTGAGGTTTGAGGCAGTGGCCTAGGGGGGGGGAAATGAAAACTGTTTCCATACAATTTACGTCCCATAGCAGATAGTTTAAACACTTGGGAATCATTAGACCGTCCATAAGACCCAATGTCCACCGCGATAAACTTGTAGTGCGCATCTGCAATAGCCATCAGGACGACAGAGAAATATTTTTTATAGTTAAAAAATTCAGATCCAGTTCCTTTTGGCTTTTGAATGCGGATGTGCTTTCCATCAACGGCCCCCAGGCAATTGGGGAACTGGCAGATGAGTAGAAACTGGTCCGCTATTTCAAGCCACCGCTCTGTTGTTGGCTCTGGAATAAATTCTTCAACCAAAGTATCCCACAGAGCACGACAAGTGTACTTTATTATGCCGGATAGTGTTGAGATTCCCATCCGATACTGAAAATGTAGCGATGCCAGCGTCTCACCAGTTGCAAGAAATCTGAAAACAAATTAGAAAATACAAATTATTTTAGAAACGCAGCATTACATACCAGAACTCAGCTACGACTATTGGAGATACCAAACATAATCACATCTATGACAAAGACTGTTTTATAACTAAATTTGGGGATACTCTTGTGGTTTCCTAGTTGGCCTGTGATGTTCAATTAATGATAAAATTACAAGTGCGCTCAAGCAAGCAGATCCAATACATATAGCTTACCTTATAGTCACCATGAGACGCTCTGCCGGAGATATCGAGAACCGACAGTAGGTGTCCGATTTTTTAATTTTGTCTCCAACACGCTCCAGCAAATCATCAAAGTTTTCTTTCTTCATCCGCAGATAGGCAAAGAACTTATCTGGATTTTGTCGCAGCTCCATGTTTAGTGTGGAATAGACACCACGAGTTAATCTCTGTGCCGTAATGGGGTGGATCCACATACGGCGGCGTCTTTGCAGGCGCTGACGCCTAATGCGCTGCTCCTCAAACTTTCGCTCCTTCTCCAGAACGATAAACCTCAATCGATTCATCTCCGCAGTAAAATCAACAAGATTCCTGAAGATATTGCCGATAATGACATCCATGTTCGCCAATCACTTGCTACTTGCTCTTCTCTCAAAACTGCACTTGCTCCTCTACAACCTGTCAAAGATGGGCTGTAGGAGCAGTGTATATATAGGATTACAGTAGCCAATCATGTTTGGAACCCCAAAAAGGGTGGTCTTAAAAAAACGGATCCGGCGCATACGGCGTCAACGGACGCCAAACCGGATACACCGGATGAGACGGATGCGTTTTTTTGCCGCATTCGTGAACCGGATGCGGCGAAAAACTGGATGCGGCGCATCCGGTTTTCATACAAAATACCGGATGCGGCGCAGCGGCTAAATGCCGGGGGGGCCGTTTAGGCGCCCGCCGGATGTGTGAATGAGGCCTTATCTCTCTGGATTGCCAATTAATAACTGGGTTATGTTTAGTTAACCAAGGAAGTCCCAACACAATAGGAGTGGGAAGACCCTCCAACACATAACAAGACAATAGTTCTTTATGTATTACCCCCACTCGAAGGTCTATGTTATGCATGGCTTGCACAAAGCTACCTTGACCGAGAGGCCTGGCGTCAATAGAGAATATAGGGATAGGTTTGGCCAATACACTCAGTTGCATACCTTGCACCTGGGCAAACCGAGCGTCCACCAGATTAGCCGCGGCCCCACTATCCAGAAGAACAGAAATCCTCTCAGTTCTCGTACCTACCACCACCTCCGCTGGTACGAGAAACTGAGACGGACTTGGGGACGAAATACATACTCCCAGATTGTCGTCCACCACACAACCTGGGATCAACAGTTTTCCGGCGACTCCTTGCTCAGTAAAGTACGGGATGGACACCCCCCAACAAAATGTCCCTTTCTCCCGCAGAAGAAACACTTTCCTGTCTTGCGGCGCACCGCCGATCCCCTCCCTCGAAACGATGTCCCTCCTAACTGCATAGGCTCCTCAGAACAAACCAGGGGAACCTCAATATGAGGGACTATAATAGAAGGTGGAGTCATCACAGGGGGCGGAGTTACCTCGCACCTCTCCCAAAGCCGTCTATCAATGCGAATAGCAAGGGCCATAGCAGCCTCCAGTGACGGGGGAGAATCATACTGAGCCAACACATCTTTTAATTTGTCAGATAATCCTTGACAAAACTGGCTCCTAAGAGCTGGGTCATTCCACTGAGTATCTGTGGCCCATCTACGGAACTCAGAAGAATATTCCTCCGCCGGACGATCTCCCTGCTGTATCTTACGTAACTTCGTTTCAGCAAGGGAGACCCGATCCGGGTCATCATATACCAGACCCAGGGCTGTAAAAAATCGATCTACTGACTGGAGAGCCGGGGAGTCCGGAGGAAGAGAGAACGCCCAGGATTGAGGGTCCCCTTGTAAGAGCGAGATGACAATTCCCACCCTCTGATCTTCACTCCCCGAAGACCGAGGCCGTAGCCGAAAATATAATTTACATGCCTCCCGGAAGGTAAAAAATTTGTCCCGCCCACCAGTGAACCTGTCCGGGAGAGCTACTTTAGGTTCAGATCTGGTTTGCTCCCGGGGGTACAAAACCTTGGACTTAACGTCCGTCAGCTCCATGGACAAACTCTGCAACTGCTGAGCTAACTGGGCTACCGGATCCATGGTAGCTGGGGAGAATCTTTAGTGTGGTCGGTGAAAATGTCACGACGAATAACAGATATATTCTATGATTGTAACATATATCTAATGTGACAACACTCTATATTTCATATAATAGAAAATATCAACATGTATACATAGTATCTGCCAGCATTGTCTTACCTGACAACATATTCTATGTATTGTGGGTCTATACTGTATAGGTGTCACGCTGTCTCAGGATAGAGGTGGACCGGGGTCTATGCTGACCCTAAACTGGGGTCCTGACTAGTCCCTCTACCTGGAGGTACTGTTAATGGTACAGAGGTCCAGGCCGCCAGCGTAACCCTGTCTCCTGTAGATCCCTGACAACTGTAATCTAGTCCTGAGAAGGACCCTGATTACCACCACAGGGAATGGGCAGGTCACAGCTTACACACAGTCTAAGACAAACGAGACAGACAAGGGGTAAAGAAAATACTGCCTTGCATACAAAACTTCCACTACAAAGGAACACAAAAGGTTAAGGAGATAAACAATAAGCAAGGAGAGGATAAACCACAACAGGCACTCTTAGCTTAAGTCTTCTCAGAAACGATCCGCTCTGCTGGTCTGAATGAATGCTTTCACCGACAACTTCCCCAGCAGACTAGCAGGTATAAGAAGGAAGCTAATTAACAACACATTAATTCCAGCTGGGCGAGGCTGGTCAGTCCAGCACCGAGAGAGAAAGAATTAACTCCCTCAGTGCCGAAAAACACCCAGCACCAGAAACTCAGCTGTGCGAAGTCAGGGTGTGCAATCGCGACGATCTTCGCCGCGACACACCCGTGACAGGCGCCCAAGAAAGACCAGCAAGCGCCAGGACCGTCTCTTAAAGGTGTTTCAGCTGCGGGATCGGGCTACCAGCAGTGCAGAGCTTGCTCAGGAATGGCAGCAGGCAGGTGTGAGTGCATCTGCACGCACTGTGAGGCGGAGACTCTTGGAGCAAGGCCTGGTCTCAAGGAGGGCAGCAAAGAAGCCACTTCTCTCCAGAAAAAACATCGTGGACAGACTGATATTCTGCAAAAGGTACAGGCAGTGGACTGCTGAGGACTGGGGTAAAGTTATTTTCTCTGATGAATCCCCTTTTCGTTTGTTTGGGACATCAGGAAAACGCCTCATTCGGAGAAGACAAGGTGAGCGCTACCACCAGTCTTGTCTCATGCCAACTGTTAAGCATCCTGAAACCATTCATGTGTGGGGTTGCTTCTCAGCCAAGGGAATTGGCTCTCTCACAGTCTTGCCTAAAAACACAGCCATGAATAAAGAATGGTACCAGAATGTCCTCCAAGAGCAACTTCTCCCAACCCTCCAAGAGCAGTTTGGCGATCAACAATGCCTTTTCCAGCATGATGGAGCACCTTGCCATAAAGCAAAGGTGATAACTAAATGGCTCAGGGAACAAAACATAGAGATTTTGGGTCCATGGCCTGGAAACTCCCCAGATCTTAATCCCATTGAGAACTTGTGGTCAAGAGACGGGTGGACAAACAAAAACCTAAAATTCTGACAAAATGAAAGCATTGATTGTGCAAGAATGGACTGCTATCAGTCAGGATTTGGTCCAGAAGTTGATTGAGAGCATGCCAGGGAGAATTGCAGAGGTCCTGAAGAAGAAGGGTCAACACTGCAAATATTAACTTGCTGCATTAACTCATTCTGTCAATATAAGCTTTTGTTACTCATATGTTTGCAATTATTATATTTCTGTCTGTGATAAAAACATCTGTCAAACACACATAAAAACCAGAGGGCAGCAGATCATGTGAAAATATAATATTTGTGTCATTCTCAAAACTTTTGGCCATTACTGTACACAGTGACTCCACCAGCAGAATAGTGAGTGTAGCTCTGGAGTATAATACAGGATGTAACTCAGGATCAGTACAGGATAAGTAATGTAATGTCTGTACACAGTGACTCCACCAGCAGAATAGTGAGTGCAGCTCTGGGGTATAATACAGGATGTAACTCAGGATCAATACAGGAAAAGTAATGTAATGTATGTACACAGTGACTCCACCAGCAGAATAGTGAATGCAGCTCTGGGGTATAATACAGGATGTAACTCAGGATCAGTACAGGATAAGTAATGTAATATATTTACACAGTGACTCCACCAGCAGAATAGTGAGTGCAGCTCTGGGGTATAATACAGGATGTAACTCAGGATCAATACAGGATAAGTAATGTATGTACACAGTAACTACACCAGCAGAATAGTGAGTGCAGTTCTGGGGTATAATACAGGATGTAACTCAGGATCAGTACAGGATAAGTAATGTAATGTATGTACACAGTGACTCCACCAGCAGAATAGTGAGTGCAGCTCTGGAGTATAATACAGGATGTAACTCAGGATCAGTACAGGATAAGTAATGTAATGTATGTACACAGTGACTCCACCAGCAGAATAGTGAGTGTAGCTCTGGAGTATAATACAGGATGTAACTCAGGATCAGTACATGATAAGTAATGTAATGTATGTACATGGTGACAGATTTCCTTTTTTGCAATCCTGGTAACTCCATTGACTGTGAATAATTCGGGATCCCTGCTGCGGCTCAGGTAGGACAGGTGGGTCGGTCTACCTTATGTCAGATGCTAAGATCAGTCATAGTGTGTATAGGGATGGTGTGGCCTCCTGCATTCCTGATGAGAAAGTCAGGAAGGCGTCCAGGAAAGGGAGGGATTGTTGTCAGCACACAGAGTACTGGACTGCCAGGCACTGAACACTGACTGCTTGCCCATCTGTACACAGGAGGCCAGAAGGTAGGCACCAGGGAGAACAAGACTTTTTGGGGAGGTGGAATCCAGAATATGAAGCATTGTACATGGCATTGATCTAGGACACATTATATGTAACTACTACTGGTTGATGTAGAACTACAAGCCCCATTATGCCCTGTTTGCTTGCTGCAGTTGCTGAGACTTGTAGTACTGAGCAGTCAGGCAGGTTGCCACATTCTGTGGAAAGGGTAAGTCTGGTATTTTTACTTGTAAAACTTCTAGATGCCAGACTTATCCTTGTTTGGCAAGCTGCGACTTCACGTTTTGTAAGAACATATGGTGATGCATTGTGGCACTTGTGGTTCTACAACTATAGCAGAACTCGATGCATGTTTGTAGCTGATGTTAATAGCCTACGTATATTTATATCATTATGGTAGGCTGAGCTGCCTCTTAGATCTGTAGCTGCCAGCAAAAATGTCATGTTTTATGATTGTCACCCAACTGCACCATCTGATGGCATGGTGTGCACAGACACTTACAGAACTGCACCCTCTTACTGTCACCTGACTGCACAGCGCACTGTAACTTTAAGAGGAAACTGCTGAATTCCTCTGTGCTGCCCCCTGAGGCTACAGTAAGATTCTACAGCCTCCAGCTCTCCATCCCTGATGTATGTGCTACAGAGCTGAAGGTATCACACACCAGGGACTGATACCCCAACTCAGCAGATATCACACCTGGGAGACTTGGGCCCTGTGCACACGTTGTGGTTTTAGATGCGTTTCCGCTGTGTTTTTCAACGTGCGGAAACGCACCCAACCCGCAGCACAGTGCACTACCAATGTTAAACTATGGGAACCGCAGGTCTGCTGTGCACATGCTGCGGAAAAAAACGCGCGGATTCGCAGCGCTTTATTTTCCGCAGCATGTCAATTCTTTGTGCGGAACTGCAGCGTTTCTGCACCCATTGACTTGCATTGAGTCGGGCACTTCCGCAGCAAAACCGCAACATGTGCACAGGCCCTTAGATACACAGCTCAGCGGACAGTATCACGCCTGATAAACTTACATACAGCAGCTCAATAAACAATATCACACACGATAAGCTTAGATACACAAATTAGCAGACCGTATAGCACATGATAGGCTTAGATACAGCACAATATCAGCTATAGCAGGCTTAGATACACAACTTATTAGACAGTATCAAAATTTGTGAGATTAGATACAGCAGCTCAGCAGACTGCATCACACATGATATTCTTAGGTACAGCAGACAATATGACACATAGGCTAAGATACACAGCTAAGCAAACAGAATCATGCATGATAGGCTTAGATACCGCAGCTCCACAGCACAGTATCACACGATAGGCTGAGATGAATACCCAGCAAACAGTATACCACAGGATGGGCTTAGATACATCAGCTCAGCAGACAGTATCACGTTAGGCTGAGATACTCAACAGATAGTATCCCAGACGATGGGCTCAGATACAGCAGCACGGCAGACAGCATAACACGTGATAGTGTGATACAGTGTATCTACCTTTGTTATTGGAATCAATAAGAATCTGTAACATTTTATTTTGAGAAAGTAGACATTTTGGAAAGTTCTTGAACGTTGGGGACATCAGATATGTGACTGATGTACACAATGTGATAATGTGGCCCCCGAGCGGGGGTGTTCCTTTTACATCTCCCAAAAAAGATATTATTAATAAGCAGTAAGTGTAATGTAGGGGTGACAGTGGAAGGGAGGACACTGAGCACTGGGGGGATGCAGGGAGGACACTAGGGACAGCACTTGGTGGTGACAGTTTGGGGGGGGGGGGCAGGCCAGGTAGAGCACTAGGGACAGTATTGGGGGTGCAGGGAGAGCACTGGAGACAGTATTGAGGACTGCAGGGAGAGCACTGGAGACAGTATTGGGGGTGCAGGGAGAGCACTAGGGACAGCATTGAGGACTGCAGGGAGAGCACTGGGGACAGTATTGGGGGGTGCAGGGAGAGCACTGGGGACAGTATTAGGGTTGCAGGGAGAGCACTGGGGACAGTATTGGGGTTGCAGGGAGAGCACTGGAGACAGTATTGGGGGTGCAGGGAGAGCACTGGAGACAGTATTAGGGGGTGCAGGGAGAGCACTGGGGACAGTATTAGGGTTGCGGGGAGAGCACTGGAGACAGTATTAGGGGGTGCAGGGAGAGCACTGGGGACAGTATTAGGGTTCCAGGGACAGCACTGGAGGCAGTATTAGGGGGTGCAGGGAGAGCACTGTGGACAGTATTAGGGTTGCAGGGAGAGCACTGGGGACAGTATTAGGGTTGCAGGGAGAGCACTGGGGACAGTATTGGGGGGTTCAGGGAGAGCACTGGGGACAGTATTGGGGGTGCAGGGAGAGCACTGGGGACAGTATTGGGGTGCAGGGAGAGCACTGGGGACAGTATTGGGGGTGCAGGGAGAGCACTGGGGACAGTATTGGGGGGTGCAGGGAGAGCACTGTGGACAGTATTGGGGGGGTGCAGGGAGAGCACTGGGGACAGCATTGAGGGGTGCAGAGAGAACACTGGGGACAGTATTGGGGTGCAGGGAGAGCACTGGGGACAGTATTGGGGGTGCAGGGAGAGCACTGGGGACAGCATTGAGGGGTGCAGGGAGAACACTGGGGACAGTATTGGGGTACAAGGAGAGCACTGGGGACAGCATTGAGGGGTGCAGGGAGAGCACTGGGGACAGCATTGAGGACTGCAGAGAGAGCACTGGGGACAGTATTGGGGGGTGCAGGGAGAGCACTGGACAGTATTGGGGGGTGCAGGGAGAGCACTGGGTACAGCATTGAGGGGTGCAGGGAGAACACTGGGGACAGTATTGGGGTTGCAGGGAGAGCACTGGGGACAGTATTGGGGGTGCAGGGAGAGCACTGGGGACAGCATTGAGGGGTGCAGGGAGAACACTGGGGACAGTATTGGGGTGCAGGGAGAGCACTGGGGACAGCATTGAGGGGTGTAGGGAGAGCACTGGGGACAGCATTGAGGGGTGCAGGGAGAGCACTGTGGACAGTATTGGGGGGTGCAGGGAGAGCACTGGGAACAGCATTGAAGGGTGCAGGGAGAACATTGGGGACAGTACTGGGGTGCAGGGAGAGCACTGGGGACAGTATTGGGGGTGCAGGGAGAACACTGGGGACAGCATTGAGGGGTGCAGGGAGAACACTGGGGACAGTATTGGGGTGCAGGGAGAGCACTGGGGACAGCATTGAGTGGTGTAGGGAGAGCACTGGGGACAGCATTGAGGGGTGTAGGGAGACCACTGGGGGCAGTATTGGGGTGCAGGGAGAGCACTGGGGACAGCACTGGGGGTTGCAGTGAGACCACTGCGGTGTTATGACATGTGCTTTCTGCAGGAATGTCCTTTCCTCCTGAGATTCCTTGCTGTGTGCCTGGACTTGTCTGATGCAGGCTCTTGCACCTGTGATGTCAGTGGGGTGTGATTTCCTCTCCTCATCTCTGACGGTTAATGATTAAGAGACTGACAATGGAATGTGTTTAAAACCATCAGGAGCTGCACCCAGCGCCAACAGCCCGCACCGTGACACCCATATTACCACCGAGGGTCCGGGGACCGAGCCTCACAATGTAGTCACAGACACCTTCAAACTACAAGAAATACTCCGCCATCGGGGGACCGAGGTAAGAAAAGCACCTTGTGCGTAAGGCTTGTGTGCTGGGATCTTGGAGGCCAGTCCAGTCTTGGCTATCTATATACAATGTCAGTTCTGCAACTTTCTAATATACTTTGCGTTTCAATTCCTTACCATTTTCAAGATCTGTTCTTGCAGTCAGTGAACGGGGACTTTCTTCTTTACATTTTGAGGCTAAAAATGTAAGACCTGTCACCAGATCAAAAGAGTCCAGTTCATTTTATCTGTTCCCATGAGTATTCTGTCCTTTTGTTTCTTTAAATCCACCATACGATTCAAGAGATATGGGCTTTTTAATTCAGTGCTAATTTTATGGTCTTTTCTAAGGGGGCGTGGCTGATATGGTAAATATGCAGAGCAGCCTAAAGACACGCCCCAGAGGATCTTAGGAGCCACGCCCCCTTGAAGACCATAAAAGTTAGAACTAAATTAAAAGAATATATTATATTGAACTACTGTATATGGCGGATTGAAAAAAAAAAGAATAAAAAAAAAAAAACAATAAGGTGAGCAGTGGGAATAAAATAAGAGCAAAAACTGGCCACTTTTCATCTGGTGACAGGTCAGCTTCTCACATCTGAGGGTTTGCAAGAATTTTGTCCTGTCTAGGCAATCTTTTGTACAGCCTGGACTCCAGACTGATACAGTTGTAACTGGTCTTGACTGTTGCAATGTAACAAACCCTCAGCTGTGAGAAGTAGGTCCTGTTGTACAAAAGGGTCCAAACTTCGTGACCTGTTCTAATCAGCAAAATGATGCTAGAAGGAGCTGCAGTATCAGGCACCGAGCAATTAACAGGACCCACTATGCACATTGGTGGGGGCTCTAGCAATCAGGTCCCCACTATCTCTAATTTTTAGGATACATGAGTGTTCATGTTCTAAGAAAACCCCTCCAAGTATGTAAAATATGTCAGGGATTAGTTACTTAAACCTCAGACCTGCAGATCTGTACAGATTAGATTAGTTAGAAAACTGGAATTTCCACATTCCTACTGCAAGAGGTAGTTAGCGCCAACAGGGAATTTTAAGGGAAAAAAATAGAAGTCCAAGGTTAGGAGACCAGATATTATTATAACACAAAGGTCCAAATATTCTGCACAGTCATACTAATAAAATTCTCACTGCTCGCAGTCACCACTAGAGGGAGCTTACTGAATACAGTTTATCTATTGAGATCAATAATAGAACATGGAACTCTTTAGCTCCCTCTGGTGGTGGCAGTCAAAATTCCATCATATTACCATGGCTATGCTTTGGAGCTCCAGATCCGTAAATCTAGACCTTCAAAGTTATATATTTTATAGAATTGAATATTGGATGTTAATGGGTTAGATGTGTCCGTATGTAACCCTCTAACTATCCCAACTCTAGGGAGTTAATTCCATCCTTATAAAAAGCCAAAGGGATGGGCTGCACAAAAACAAGGCTTGTTTTTGTTTTTTAAATGTGCAAGTAGCCAAATCTATTGAGTCATTCTGTGCTCAGATCAGGGAAAGAACATTTCATTTACTAAGAGTATGTTGTCTTAGAAAGGAAGATGCTGTCTTCAGCAGAAGCTTTTAAGAAAGAGCTAGAGGAGGAGCTGAAGCTCAGCAGTGAAGACCTGCGGAGTCATGCGTGGTACCACGGACCTCTCTCCAGACAGGTGAGTACATCGCGTCATCATACAATAGCCATGTGGTATAACTTTGGTTGTAGATCTGATATGGACCATCGTATGTCATCTGTATCATTTGACACTGCATTTATGGCGCAATTTAGGCATTGTATGTTGGTAGCATTAAGTTGTGATATGGTGGAATTAAGGTGCTGTATAGCGGTATTATCAGACATCATATATCACTACCTGGCACTATTAATTGGGAACTGTATTATTAGCCCAAGGGGGCACATAGTTCTCAATTCATCTTTTGTGACGTCTTTTTTTATCTTGAGGTACTGTCTTGCTTTTTTTGTGCCAAACTCTTCAGAACGGCGCGTACAAATTGATGAATTTTGGGTAAAATCAGAGATGCTCTTTTTTGTCTTTTTAGGTTCTTTGCATATTTTTAGAGCAAACAGATGCATGATGTTTTAAAGTGTCTCACGTTACTCTTCAACAGTTCAAAAAATAAAATTAGACAGATTTTGTGCTAGGTCACTGGACTGCAGTTACACAAAGATGTTGCAACGTCTTGGAAAAAATTGCAAATGATGAATTAAGATAAAGAAAACTATTCCCAAAAATGACAAATACAATAAAAAAACAGACAAAACCAAGTAAGGTTTACTTAAAGGGAATTTGTCAGCAGGATTTTAGCATGTAATCTGATAGCAGCATGGTGTAGGGGCTGAAAGCCTGATTACAGCAATGTGTCAGTTACTAGGCTATGTTTTGAGGTTTCAATAAAATTAGTGTTTTATCAGCAGGAGATTATCACTACAGGACTAGGTGTCTTGTGAGTCTTAGTCCAACCACGCCCCAGTACTGATTAGCAGTCAATGGACAGTGTACACAAAAAGCAGCCAATCAGTGGTGTTATACACAGGGGTCAACTTTCGAGCTCTGCTAGATCTGCAGCAGAGAAAACTGTGATTCAATCACAACTGCTGCACCCAGTACACTCAAGTGATACATCACTGGAATCGTGGTTTCTGTCCCTACATCACAGTGCTATCAGATTACATAGCAAAACCCTGCTGACAGAGTCCTTTTAAAAAACTTAGTTTTTTTGATTGTGACATTCGCTGACATTTTTTTTGCTACAAACTATTCAAATAATTGCACGCAGCTCATGAATTTTGCGCAAAATCTAAAAAAAAAAAATAAAATTCTCTTTAATTATGTCTTGAACCTTTTTTTGTGACTTTTTAATAATAGTTGGACAGTTTGCTAAAATTCACTAAAAAAAATTCAGATGTACATAAAATACATTCCAGAAGGGACACTGGAGTATATTTAGGCAACATTTTTTTTTTTTTAAGTTGCAACTGATAAATCAGCCAAAAACATCTGGAAAGCTCACACCCCACACACAGTGAAGAACACAAAACAGGCGGACACATAAAATAGGCTTTTAAAAAAAAAATTAAAAGAAGAATAAGTCACAAATAAACACCAAAAACTAGACAAAATAAGGTGCAAATGCAATAATCAATCTGGCCCGTAATTTTTTGCCAAGAGGACTTCCTATATCTTGCTGTGACCCTGCCTTCCAGTGTGGAACAAAAGCAGACCATGTTGTAGTCAGAAATCAAAACAGGAAAATTGTGAATGCAGCTTTGGATGTGAGTGGAGCATAATCCCACTTTGAAGGTGGGATAAAGGTCCTACATCCTGGTAGAAAGTACCTAATAGATGGTTTCAATTTGAGGTTGTTCCTTTTGCCCACAGGAGGCAGAGAGACTTCTGCAGACAGATGGAGACTTCCTAATCCGTGACTCGCTATCCTCCCCTGGAGACTATGTACTGAGTTGTGTCAGCTCCAGGCAGGTCCTCCACTTTAAGATCATCGCCGTCACCCTGCGTCCACGCCAGGGAATCTCCCGGGTTCTTTACCAGCTGGAGCAAGACCAATTCAACAACATTCCTGCTCTTGTTCGCTCCTATGTTGGCGATAAGAGGACAGTGTCTGAGTCTTCGAGAGCAGTTATCAAGAACCCTTCAACAGGACCTTGCCGATTAGTGTGCTGAGGGGGAGGCAAGAGTCCCAGAGGGCAAATAAAGAAAACAGGAGGAGCCTTCATCTGGGCGACAGCAGCTTGCTAAGGTAAAAAAAAAAAAAAAAAACTTTATATCATGAAATATGGCCTTCCAACATTCTCTAGTTTTCCTGCCCTGGCCTTCAGGATCTCTGAAAACGTTCAGAAACCCCATCAGTCACCAAAAAAGTCTAAGACAATGAGCAAAGAGGGAAGAAGGGGGATGCTGCTGCAGTTTCTCACTCTCTTTATGAAAGGGGAGGAGCAGAAATGGAAAGCCATATGATTGGTTCATCTGAACACAGATTTAGCATAACACCAAGAAGAACCCACCCACTCAGAAGAGAGAGAGAATATGCAGACCAAAGTCTTACAAAATATTCTATGCGTCTCTATTCACCAGGAATAAAGACAGATTTGGAAGCCAACCTGGGAACCTCGATGTGCTCAAGGAAATACCCTTACAAAGTGCCCAGTCTGACAGCAACCTGCTCTCAGGTAACGTTTGGGACAAGATGACCAACTGTGTCCTTGGTATAATAGTTGCCCTTAAGTGGGTTGTTATGGATTAGAAAAATATTAAGAAAAAAAGCATAAATTTTGTTCGCAGCTCCTGTGTGGTATTGTGACTTTGACCCATCACTTAAATGGCGCTGAGGTTCACCACAAGACACATCTTCTGGACAGTTGTAGAACTGTTTTTAGAAGAAAGTAGTCCTCTTAATGCTTCTGATTGGCTGTAAGAACATTTTTTTCTTCTTCTTTGCCCTACTCATGTCTCAAAAATGTTTACATTTCAGCCATTTCGGCAGAAACTTCAGGGTCTCCAGAAGAACCCCAACCCATTCCCCTCTCCCCAATGTTCCGCACGGGCAGTGATCCAGTCCTAAGAGCCAAAACCCAACCAGTGGTTCCTTTAGACTATGACGGAAACAGTGCTTTAAGAGGATCTGACAGCCAGCTACACTCCAAGGCTCCCCCTAAACCAATAAGAGCCCCTTCTGTCCTTCTTCCTGATCCCCCTGAAGGATCAGACACGTACTGTGAATTGGTACCCCGTGCTCCCATAACCAAAAGATATGTAGACACTTTAAAAGCAGAGGAGAAATGGAAAAATCGAGCCCGCGCCACTGAGACTACTTTTGGTTTCCTGGATGCTGAAAAGTCACCAGAGGCGATTTCCACTGGACGGGTTGGTCTCTGCAACCTCATTACTTCAGAGATGGACAATTCAAAAATAATCTACTCCGAGCTGAACAAATCCAAAGTAGTCCAAACTGAGAAATCAACAACACTCCTTTCAGAATCTATGGATCGTTCCAAAGTATTACATTTCAGCCCAGAAAATCTTAAAATATCCAATTTTAGAATGTCTTATTCCAAGGTGAATCAACCTATATTAGAGATTCCCGAAGAAGGGGATGAATTTGTGCGACCACAAATACAGACCACAACCTCATTTCAACCAAGAACCTTCCAGTCCATTCTACTTTCTCCAGACAATAAACCTTTGGAACCGAATGCCTTACGCAAGCTCAAGGAGATCGTCAGCCAACGAGATTGCAGAGAGAGTGCTCTTCATATTCTACGAGAAGACTGCCAGGTATGTAGGGCCAACTCTTCTTAGGCCAATAACTACTTCCTAACCAGTGGGATGCCATCATGATGGTGGCATTCAAAACTATGCCATATCATGGAACAAAATAACCATGACCAATGACAAAGATGTGAAGACACTTTCCAGAGGCCCATGACTGCCTTCGTAATTGGGGTAGGCCCAAGTCATTGAACCGTCTAATGCATTCTAAAGGGTTATTTCCACGACATCAATCACAGCTCAGTGGCCTAATAGTCTAAAATAAAAAAAACTTGTTAAATGCTATAAATTTCCAAAAGTGCTCGTTACTCCAGATATAGCCCCTGAAAGTCTGCAAGTCAGAGGTTTTTGCTTACCTGGTTGCCAGTGGATATGACCTGTAGTTCTTTTACAACAGGTCACACATGCTTAATAGAAACCTGCTATGTTTCTAGCATTCTTACTGTACTATGAGAAATCAAAAGAGAATACAGATAGTACAGCACAGGATGACAAATGATTCATTCTGTGAGGTAAAACATTTGCGGATTGTTTTAAAACATGTTTTACCTCACCGAAAGAATCAGCTGTGATCCCGTGCTGTCCTGTCTGTATACTCTTTTGCGTCCTCCTCTGCCCAGGAGCTGTGGTATGATCAGGCCATGTTCCTGTACGGTCAGACACAGACATTACACAGTACACAGCAGGGACACATTTATAAGATTGTCTCAGCACAGGAACATTTTATTTAATCACATCCAATTGTGGAAATTATTATTATTCCAAGATCTGTTGATTAAAGTGTACTTTATTTTTGGGAAATCCACTTCAAAAGCATGAATATTTCTGTCCTTTCTTGTTATAATGACCCCTCCGTCCTACCCGTAAACACACTATAAATGCAACTGGGCCTTTCTTTGTAGGGTCTGAAAGAAAAACTGTCCTTTATGCCCACATCAACCAGTCAGAGCTCAGCTTTCATTTTATAAATAGCCTAAGTGAAATGAAAGCTACGCTGTGATTGGTTGCTACTAGCAACCAAAAGCTTGAAGAGGACACATAGGGAAACATGTACAGAATTCCTGAATGTAGAATTAAAAACCCATATTCAGGGTGGGGAGGACAGAAAAGAATTATAATTATAGATATATATATTAATTAAAAAAAAAAAATTAATAAGTATTGCCATAGCGCTGTCCCCTCCTGTAAGCGTGGCCTCTGTTGCCAATAGCGGCTCACAGTGAACATGGGAGGCGTAGCTCTTGTGGGTTCTGCACAGGAGCCAGGGAACCTGGAGGAGCAAGTGCTTGTGGGAAATGTAGTTTACACTGGTCACATGGGCAACACTGAAGGACCGCCCACTTAACGTGGAGCAGAGAGGCGCTGTTATGGAGAAGATGGGGCCATAAAGAGTAGGAATTTAGCCAATGAGTATCTGAAATCATGGTTGAGGTACTTTCGTGAGGTTATTTGGTTACAAGGGGGTTTTTAAAAAAAATTCTGGGATTACCCCTTAAACGATAACATAGAAGATGTTTAAAAGTTGGAACTTCCCTTTAACGTTATCTTACTCTTTTGCAGGAGATTCATATCTGGGGAGTTACCAAAGAACAACAGAAGATTATGGGTGTGCAGTCGGGTTTGGAGCTAATATTACTGCCCTATGGGCAACAGCTAAGAAAGGATCTTCTGGAGAGGTCAGTATCGTACAAGACCACGACCTTATTCCTTGCCTTATTTTTACCCTTGCTACAAGAGTAAGCGTCGTTTTAATTTTTATTTGGTAATCCAATAGCACACATGAAAATAAGTAACTTTTTTAATATATATTATCAGAGAAATCTGCTTATTTCTCTGCCAGAACTGATAATTTATTCTCAAAATTCTCAATTCACAAATAAAATCTGTATTTGGTGAAGACAGACTTTCCCATTGCTGAGAAAGGAGATGACAGCTGCTACTGATAAGATTCTATGTAGACAGGAGAGGAGGAGGGAGGAGTTAGAAGCAAAGCTCCCTCCGCCTCCTCTCCTGTCTACATAGAATTTTATCAATAGCATCTGCCATCCCCTATGTATACAGGAGAGGAGGAGGAGGGAGGAGTTAGAAGCAAAGCTCCCTCCGCCTCCTCTCCTGTCTACATAGAATTTTATCAATAGCATCTGCCATCCCCTATGTAGACAGGAGAGGAGGAGGAGGGAGGAGTTAGAAGCAAAGCTCCCTCCGCCTCCTCTCCTGTCTACATAGGAGATGGCAGATGCTACTGATAAAATTCTATGTAGACAGGCGAGGAGGAGGAGGGAGGAGTTAGAAGCAAAGCTCCTCCGCCTCCTCTCCTGTCTACATAGGAGATGGCAGATGCTACTAAGATTCTGTGTAGACAAGAGAGGAGAATTGAGAAGTTAGTCAAAGCTCCCTCCTCCCCCTCTCCGGTCTACATATTTTTTTTTAATTAAAGTGACGGTTCCTCATTAAATACAGGTTGCGCAGGATTAAAAACATGTCAGATTTCTTCTAGAAACAGTGCCACACTTCACTTGTCCATAGATTGTGTGTGGTATTGCAGCTCAGCATCAATGGACAGCAGTTTTAATACAAGACGATACCTCCGGACCAGTGCTATTCTGTTTTAGGAAAAAATTTCAAAATTCTTCAGGAAGTGACAATCACTAGTTTATAGATTAGGAACAGTGGGGCCGATTCATCAAAGCTTCTACTCCACAAAAGTGGCATAAATGTTTTGAAAATTTGCAATTTTTGTGCACAACAGAGTTATGCAAAAATCTGCGATATTTGACTTTTTCTCTCCAGTTTGGATCAGTTCCGCCAAAATAAGCAGAACCGGGGAGGAATCAGCTGGGATTGTGCGTGGCCATTCCCGCTCTTCCGATTCATGAAAAGTGGCTTTCTTTTGTTTATTTACACAAATCCTACTCCGGTCCCTGACTGGAGTACTATTTCTAATGCGGAGCATGGAGGTGCGCAACATTCTGAAGAGGCACCTAATACATTAAGTGGCATGCGCCTCTTAAAGGATTTGGCGCCTTCTACTCCATCAGGGTTGGAATAGAGCGAGCATGCTCTACGTCAGTCTCAATGAATCTGCCTCTATGTCTTTAGTAATACTTGGCAGCTCTGCACAGTGTCATGAATAACTTAGCTGGAGCAGAATGTGGATTTTGTCTGCCAAGAGGTCTTGTAAAACACTTCTCAGTGTAACCTGGGTGACAAAACACCCAGAAGAGAACTTAAGTAGATGTTTCCATAAGAGGTTTGGAACGCAGGTGCTTCTCTAGCACACTCATGCCTATTAATAATTATTTATCTCACTAGTATACATTAGTATGAATGATATTACAGAGCTGCACTAATTATTCTGCTGATAAGGTAGTCACTATGTACATACATTGTATTACTGATTACATTAGATTACTTATCCTGTACTGATCCTAAGTTACATCCTGTATTATACTCCAGAGCTGCACTCACTATTCTGCTGGTGGAGTCACTGTGTACATACATTACTTATCCTGTACTGATCCTGAGTTACATCCTGTGTTATACTCCAGAGCTGCACTCACTATTCTGCTGGTGGAGTCACTGTGTACATACATTACATTACTTATCCTGTACTGATCCTGAGTTACATCCTGCATTATATTCCAGAGCTGCAGTCACTATTCTGCTGGTGGAGTCACTGTGTACATACATTACTTATCCTGTACTGATCCTGAGTTACATCATGTATTATACTCCAGAGTTGCACTCACTATTCTGCTGGTGCAGTCACTGTGTACATACATTACATTACTTATCCAGTACTGATCCTGAGTTACATCCTGTATTATACTCCAGAGCTGCACTCACTATTCTGCTGGTGGAGTCACTGTGTACATACATTACATTACTTATCCTGTACTGATCCTGAGTTACATCCTGTGTTATACTCCAGAGCTGCACTCACTATTCTGCTGGTGGAGTCACTGTGTACATACATTACTTATCCTGTACTGATCCTGAGTTACATCCTGCATTATATTCCAGAGCTGCACTCACTATTCTGCTGGTGGAGTCACTGTGTACATACATTACTTATCCTGTACTGATCCTGAGTTACATCATGTATTATACTCCAGAGTTGCACTCACTATTCTGCTGGTGCAGTCACTGTGTACATACATTACATTACTTATCCAGTACTGATCCTGAGTTACATCCTGTATTATACTCCAGAGCTGCACTCACTATTCTGCTGGTGGAGTCACTGTGTACATACATTACATTACTTATCCTGTACTGATCCTGAGTTACATCCTGTGTTATACTCCAGAGCTGCACTCACTATTCTGCTGGTGCAGTCACTGTGTACATACATTACTTATCCTGTACTGATCCTGAGTTACTTCTTGTGTCATGCTCCAGAGCTGCACTCACTATTCTGCTGGTGGAGTCACTGTGTACATACATTACTTATCCTGTATTGATCCTGAGTTATATCCTGTATTAAACTCCAGAGCTGCACTCACTATTCTGTTGGTGGGGTCACTGTGTACATACAGTTGTGCTCAAAAGTTTACATACCCTGGCAGAATTATTGATTTCTTGGCCTTTTTTCGCAGAATATGAATGGTAACACCAAAACTTTTTCTCCACTCATGGTTAGTGGTTGGGTGAAGCCATTTATTGCCCAACTACTGCGTTTTCTCTTTTTAAATCATAATGAAATAACAACCCAAAACATCCGAATGACCCTAATCAAAAGTTCACATACCCTGGTTATTTGGCCTGATAACATGCACAGAAGTTAACAAAAATCGGTTTGATTAGCTACTAAAGGTAATATCCTCACCTGCAACCTGTTTGCTTGTAATCATTGTGTGTGCATAAAAGCTGAGTGAGTTTCTGGGATCCAGACAGACTTTTCCATCTTTCATCCAGCCATTGACAATTCTGGAGTGTGAGTCATCGGGAAAGCAAAAGAATTGTCAACGGATCTACAGGAAAAGGTAGTTAAACTGTATAAAACAGGAAAGGGATACAAAAAGATATCCAAGGAATTGATAATGCCAATCAGCAGCGTTCAAACTGTGATTAACAAATGGAAAATCAGGGGCTCCTTAAAAACAAAACCATGGTCAGGTAGACCAACAAAGATTTTATCCACAACTGCCAGAAAAATTGTTCGGGATGCAAAGAAATACTCAAATAACATCAGCTGAAATACTGGACTCTCTGAAAACTAGCGGTGTGGCTGTTTCAAGATGCACATTAAGGAGGCACTTGAAGAAAAATGGGCTGCCAGTCGCCAGAAGAAAGTCATTACTGCGCAAATGCACAAAATATCTTGCCTACAATGCACAAAACAGCACAGAGACAAGCCTCAAAACTTCTGGAACAAGGTAATTTGGAGTGATGAGACCAAAATTTAACTTTTTGGTCACAACCATAAATGTTACATTTGGAGAGAGGTCAATAAGGCCTATGATGAAAAGAACAACATTCCTACTGTAAAGCATGGAGGTGGATCGCTGATGTTTTGGGATGTGTGAGCTACGAAGGCACAGGAAACTTGGTCAAAGTTGAAGGAAAGATGAATGCTGCACATTATCAGCAAATACTGGAGGCAAATTTGCAATCATCAGTCCCAAAGCTGCAGGTTCTGAAGTGGCCATCTCAGTCTCCTGACCTCAGTATCATTGAGCCACTCTGGGGAGATCTCAAGCGCGCAGTTCATGCTAGACAGCCCAGGAATTTACAGGAAGTGGAGGCTTTTTGCAAAGAAGAGTGGGCAGCTTTACCATCTGAGAAAATAAAGAACCTCATCCACAACTACAACAAAAGACTTCAAGCTGTCATTGATGTTAGAGGGGGCCATACACGGTATTAAGAAATGGGGTATGTGAACTTTTGATCAGGGTCATTTGGATGTTTTGGGTTGTCACTATGATTTAAAAAGAGAAAACACAGTAGTTTGACAATAAATGGCTTCACCCAACCACTAACCATGAGTGGAGAAAAAGATTTAGTGTTATCATTCATATTCTCTGAAAAAGGCCAAGAAAGCAAAAATTCTGCTGGGGTATGTAAAGTTTTGAGCACAACTGTACATTACATTACTTATCCTGTACTGATCCTGAGTTACATCCTGTATTATACTCCAGAGCTGCACTCACTATTCTGCTGGTGGAATCGCTCTGTACATACATTACATTACTTATCCTGTGTAGATCGTAAGTTACATCCTGTATTATACTCCAGAGCTGCACTCACTATTCTGCTGGTGGAGTCACTGTGTACATACATTACATTACTTATCCTGTACTGATCCTGAGTTACATCCTGTATTATACTCCAGAGCTGAACTCACTATTCTGCTGGTGGAGTCACTGTGTACATACATTACTTATCCTGTCCTGATCCTGAGTTACTTCCTGTGTTATACTCCAGAGCTGCACTCACTATTCTGCTGGTGGAGTCACTGTGTACATACATTACTTATCCTGTACTGATCCTGAGTTACATCCTATATTATACTCCAGAGCTGCACTCACTATTCTGCTGGTGGAATCACTCTGTACATGGGTTATATTACATATCCTGTGTAGATCGTAAGTTACAGTTCTGGAGTGAGTGCAGCTCTAGAGTATAATACAGGATGTAACTCCAGATCAGTACAGGATAAGTAATCTAATGTAATCAGTAATACAGAGTTACATCCTGTATTATACTCCAGAGCTGAACTCACTATTCTGCTGGTGGAGTCACTGTGTACATACATTACATTGCTTATCCTGTACTGATCCTGAGTTACATCCTGTATTATACTCCAGAGCTGAACTCACTATTCTGCTGGTGGAGTCACTGTGTACATACATTACATTACTTATCCTGTCCTGATTCTGAGTTACTTCCTGTGTTATACTCCAGAGCTGCACTCACTATTCTGCTGGTGGAGTCACTGTGTACATACATTACATTACTTATCCTGTACTGATCCTGAGTTACATCCTATATTATACTCCAGAGCTGCACTCACTATTCTGCTGGTGGAATCACTCTGTACATGGGTTATATTACATATCCTGTGTAGATCGTAAGTTACAGTTCTGGAGTGAGTGCAGCTCTAGAGTATAATACAGGATGTAACTCCAGATCAGTACAGGATAAGTAATCTAATGTAATCAGTAATACAGAGTTACATCCTGTATTATACTCCAGAGCTGAACTCACTATTCTGCTGGTGGAGTCACTGTGTACATACATTACATTGCTTATCCTGTACTGATCCTGAGTTACATCCTGTATTATACTCCAGAGCTGAACTCACTATTCTGCTGGTGGAGTCACTGTGTACATACATTACATTACTTATCCTGTCCTGATTCTGAGTTACTTCCTGTGTTATACTCTAGAGCTGCACTCACTATTCTGCTGGTGGAGTCACTGTGTACATACATTACATTACTTATCCTGTACTGATCCTGAGTTACATCCTATATTATACTCCAGAGCTGCACTCACTATTCTGCTGGTGGAATCACTCTGTACATGGGTTATATTACATATCCTGTGTAGATCGTAAGTTACAGTTCTGGAGTGAGTGCAGCTCTAGAGTATAATACAGGATGTAACTCCAGATCAGTACAGGATAAGTAATGTAATGCATGTACACAGCGACTCCACCAGCAGAATAGAGTGCAGCTCTGGAGTATAATACAGGATGTAACTCAGGATCAGTACAGGATAAGTAATGTAATGCATGTACACAGTGATTGCACAAGCAGAATAGTGAGTGCAGCTCTGGAGTATAATACAGGATGTAACTCAGGATCAGTACAGGATAAGTAATGTAATGCATGTACACAGTGATCTACAAGAAGAATAGTGAGTGCAGCTCTGGAGTATAATACAGGATGTAACTCAGGATCAGTACAGGATAAGTAGTGTAATGTATGTACACAGTGACTCCACCAGCAGAATAGTGAGTGCAGCTCTGGAGTATAATACAGGATGTAACTCAGGATCAGTACAGGATAAGTAATGTAATGTATGTACACAGTGACTCCACCAGCAGAATAGTGAGTGCAGCTCTGGAGTATAATACAGGATGTAACTCAGGATCAGTACAGGATAAGTAATGTAATGTATGTACACAGTGACTCCACCAGCAGAATAGTGAGTGCAGCTCTGGAGTATAATACAGGATGTAACTCAGGATCAGTACAGGATAAGTAATGTAAAGTATGTACACAGTGATCTACAAGAAGAATAGTGAGTGCAGCTGTGGAAAACAATAGTGGGTGTAAGTCAGATTCAGAATAATAAATGTTTGTATGTACATATTAACTACACCAGGAGATTAGTGAGCGCAGCTGTGGTGTAAAATTAATATTTTAACAAAAGTACTTACGGTACCTCCTGATAAGATTCCTTCTCTCTCTCATTCATGTATGTATAAAATGACATTTTGTCCCCCTGTCCAGAAATCACTTGCTTTCGCTGGGTATAGCTGTGGACATACTGGGCTGCACTGGAGCCGTCGCAGAACGAGCGCACACGTTACACCGGATCATTTGCTTGGCATCTGAGCTGAAGGACTTTGCAGGGGATCTCTTTGCTTTTTCTGCTGTCATGAAGGCCTTGATGGTGCCACAGGTAAGAGGGCCTGTGGTGGTGTAGAAGAAAAATGGATATATAACCAGCTCACCTAAGCAGAATCTTCAAATGTGATGCGTTTATTTAAAGATTTGCAACATTTTTGCAGCAAAATATTACTACATATGCACAGAACGTCATTTAAGGAAAACTACCATTTCTAATTTAGACTAACACCAAATGTATCATGTTTTATCAGGAATTTTGATAAATTTTTGCTGTTTGTCAGTTATTTTAAAAAGCTACATTAAAGGCAATGCTAAAAAAACCCTCAATAGCTACGCCACTATTAATTTGTGTTATGTATTATTAAAGTTCCAAATACTGCAGCATATGCGTAATAGCGACGTGGTGACTTGTATCTTATGTAATATGTAATGTGCAGTACCAAATTATTCTCCTGTTCAGATCTATTGTTCAAGCAAAATTGTTATTTTCAGGTTTCTCGTCTAGAACAAACATGGCAGATGCTACGTCAAACGCACACAGACAGTGCCATCACCTTCCATAAGCACCTCAAACCAGCCCTTAGAGACTTGGATGAATGTGGGTAAAACACAAGTATATTGTTTTAAATAAAATTAAAATTACTACTCTAAGAACATAACTACTATAATACTGCCTGTCTACAACAATATAAGTACTATATTAGTGTGCACTATATGCAGGAATATAACTACTATAATACGAATATAACTACTATAATACTGCCCCTATCTACAAGAATATAACTACTATAATACTGCCCCATGTACAAGAATATAACTACTATAATACTGCCCCATGTACAAGAATATAACGACTATAATACTGCCCCCTATGTACAAGAATATAACTACTATAATACTGCTCCTATGTACAAGAATATAACTACTATAATATTGCCCCATGTACAAGAATATAACTACTATAATACTGTCCCCTATGTACAAGAATATAACTACTATAATACTGCCCCCATGTACAAGAATATAACTACTATAATACTGCCCCATGTACAAGAATATAACTACTATAATACTGCCCCTATGTACAAGAATATAACTACTATAATACTGCCCCTATGTACAAGAATATGACTACTATAATGCTGCCCCCTATGTACAAGAATATAAATACTATAAGGGTGGGTTCACATTGCATTGCGGGCAATGCGCTGACTGCATCCATCACATAGCGGCACTAACGCTATGTAACGGATGCGTGAACGCTGCCATTGCCCGCAATAGCAGTAGCACATCCTAACGCATGCCGAAAACCCTATGTACAAGAATATAACCACTATAATACCCCTATGTACAAGAATATAACTACTATAATACTTTTCCTACGTACAAGAATATAACTACTATAATAGTGCCCTTATGTACAAGAATATAACTACTATAATACTGCCCCTATGTACAAAAAATAACTACTATAATACTGTCCCCTATGTACAAGAATATAACTACTATAATACTGCTCCATATGTACAATACAACTACTATAAAACTGCTCCTATGTACAAGAATATAACTATTACAATAACGCCCCCTATGTACAAGAATATAACTACTATAATACTGCCCCCTATGTACAAGAATATAACTACTATAATACTGCCCCCTATGTACAAGAATATAACTACTATAATACTGCCCCATGTACAAGAATATAACTACTATAATACTGCCCCTATGTACAAGAATATAAATACTATAAGGGTGGGTTCACATTGCGTTGCGGGCAATGCGCTGACGGCATCCATCACATAGCGGCACTAACGCTATGTAACGGATGCGTGAACGCTGCCATTGCCCGCAATAGCAGTAGCGCATCCTAATGCATGCCGAAAACCCTATGTACAAGAATATAACTGCTATAATACTGCTCCATATGTACAATATAACTACTATAATGCTGCCCCCTCCAAACAATAATGTTACTATAATACTGCCCCCTATGTACAAGAATATAACTACTGTAATACTGCCCCTATGTACAAGAATATAACTACTATAATACTGCTCCTATGTACAAGAATATAACTACTATAATACTGCCCATATGTACAAGAATATAACTACTATAATACTGCTGCTATGTACAAGAATATAACTACTATAATACTGTCCAATTTGTACAAGAATATAACTACTATAATACTGCTCCTATGTACAAGAATATAACTACTATAATACTGTCCAATATGTACAAGAATATAACTACTATAATACTGCTCCATATGTACAAGAATATAACTACTATAATACTGCCCCTATGTACAAGAATATAACTACTATAATACTGCCCCCTATGTACAAGAATATAACTACTATAATACTGCCCCATGTACAAGAATATAAATACTATAATACTGCTCCATATGTACAAGAATATAACTACTATAATACTGCTCCTATGTACAAGAATATAACTACTATAATACTGTCCAATATGTACAAGAATATAACTACTATAATACTGCCCCTATGTACAAGAAAATAACTACTATAATACTGCCCCCTATGTACAAGAATTATAACTACTATAATACTGCTCCATATGTACAATACAACTACTATAAAACTGCTCCTATGTACAAGAATATAACTATTACAATAACGCCCCCTATGTACAAGAATATAACTACTATAATACTGCCCCCTATGTACAAGAATATAACTACTATAATACTGCCCCCTATGTACAAGAATATAACTACTATAATACTGCCCCATGTACAAGAATATAAATACTATAATACTGCTCCATATGTATAAGAATATAACTACTATAATACTGCTCCTATGTACAAGAATATAACTACTATAATACTGTCCAATATGTACAAGAATATAACTACTATAATACTGCACCTATGTACAAAAATATAACTACTATAATACTGCCCCTATGTACATGAATATAACTACTATAATGCTGCCCCCTATGTACAAGAATATAAATACTATAAGGGTGGGTTCACATTGCGTTGCGGGCAATGCGCTGACGGCATCCATAACATAGCGGCACTAACGCTATGTAACGGATGCGTGAACGCTGCCATTGCCCGCAATAGCAGTAGCGCATCCTAACGCATGCCGAAAACCCTATGTACAAGAATATAACTGCTATAATACTTCTCCTATGTACAAGAATATAACCACTATAATACTGCTCCATATGTACAGTCATGGCCAAAAGTTTTGAGAATGACACAAATATTATATTTTCACATGATCTGCTGCCCTCTGGTTTTTATGTGTGTTTGACAGATGTTTTTATCACAGACAGAAATATAATAATTGCAAACATATGAGTAACAAAAGCTTATATTGACAGTTAGAATGAGTTAATGCAGCAAGTCAATATTTGCAGTGTTGGCCCTTCTTCAGGACCTCTGCAATTCTCCCTGGCATGCTCTCAATCAACTTCTGGACCAAATCCTGACTGATAGCAGTCCATTCTTGCACAATCAATGCTTTCATTTTGTCAGAATTTTTAGGTTTTTGTTTGTCCACCCGTCTCTTGATGATTGACCACAAGTTCTCAATGGGATTAAGATCTGGGGAGTTTCCAGGCCATGGACCCAAAGTCTCTATGTTTTGTTCCCTGAGCCATTTAGTTATCACCTTTGCTTTATGGCAAGGTGCTCCATCATGCTGGAAAAGGCATTGTTGATCGCCAAACTGCTCTTGGAGGGTTGGGAGAAGTTGCTCTTGGAGGACATTCTGGTACCATTCTTTATTCATGGCTGTGTTTTTAGGCAAGACTGTGAGAGAGCCGATTCCCTTGGCTGAGAAGCAACCCCACACATGAATGGTTTCAGGATGCTTAACAGTTGGCATGAGACAAGACTGGTGGTAGCGCTCACCTTGATTCTCCGAATGAGGCATTTTCCTGATGTCCCAAACAATCGAAAAGGGGATTCATCAGAGAAAATAACTTTACCCCAGTCCTCAGCAGTCCACTGCCTGTACCTTTTGCAGAATATCAGTCTGTCCATGATGTTTTTTCTGGAGAGAAGTGGCTTCTTTGCTGCCCTCCTTGAGACCAGGCCTTGCTCCAAGAGTCTCCGCCTCACAGTGCATGCAGATGCACTCACACCTGCCTGCTGCCATTCCTGAGCAAGCTCTGCACTGCTGGTAGCCCGATCCCGCAGCTGAAACACTTTTAAGAGACGGTCCTGGCGCTTGCTGGTCTTTCTTGGGCGCCCTGAAGCCTTTTTGGCAACAATGGAACCTCTCTCCTTGAAGTTCTTGATGATGCGACAGATTGTTGACTGAGGTGCAATCTTTCTAGCTGCGATACTCTTCCCTGTTAGGCCATTTTTGTGCATTGCAATGATGACTGCACGTGTTTCTTTAGAGTTAACCATGGTTAACAGAAGAGAAACAATGATGCCAAGCACCAGCCTCCTTTTAAAGTGTCCAGTGGTGTCATTCTTACTTAATCATGACAGATTGATCTCCAGCCATGTCCTCATCAACACCCACACCTGTGTTAATGGAGCAATCACTGAAAAGAGGTTAGCTGGTCCTTTTAAGGCAGGGATGCATTGATGTTGAAATGTGTTTTGGGGATAAAGTTCATTTTCTAGCCAAATATTGACTTTGCAAGTAATTGCTGTTAAGCTGATCACTCTTTATAACATTCTGGAGTATATGCAAATTGCCATTAGAAAAAGTGAAGCAGTAGACTTTGTAAAAATTAATTTTTGTGTCATTCTTAAAACTTTTGGCCATGACTGTACAATATAACTACTATAATGCTGCCCCCTCTAAACAATAATGTTATTATAATACTGCCCCCTATGTACAAGAATATATCTACTATAATACTGCTCCTATGTACAAGAATATAACTACTATAATACTGTCCAATATGTACAAGAATATAACTACTATAATACTGCCCTATGTACAAGAAAATAACTACTATAATACTGCCCCCTATGTACAAGAATATAACTACTATAATACTGCTCCATATGTACAATACAACTACTATAAAACTGCTCCTATGTACAAGAATATAACTATTACAATAACGCCCCCTATGTACAAGAATATAACTAATATAATACTGCCCCCTATGTACAAGAATATAACTACTATAATACTGCCCCCTATGTACAAGAATATAACTACTATAATACTGCCCCATGTACAAGAATATAAATACTATAATACTGCTCCATATGTACAAGAATATAACTACTATAATACTGCTCCTATGTACAAGAATATAACTACTATAATACTGTCCAATATGTACAAGAATATAACTACTATAATACTGCCCCTATGTACAAAAATATAACTACTATAATACTGCCCCTATGTACATGAATATAACTACTATAATGCTGCCCCCTATGTACAAGAATATAAATACTATAAGGGTGGGTTCACATTGCGTTGCGGGCAATGCGCTGACGGCATCCATAACATAGCGGCACTAACGCTATGTAACGGATGCGTGAACGCTGCCATTGCCCGCAATAGCAGTAGCGCATCCTAACGCATGCCGAAAACCCTATGTACAAGAATAAAACTGCTATAATACTTCTCCTATGTACAAGAATATAACCACTATAATACTGCTCCATATGTACAATATAACTACTATAATGCTGCCCCCTCCAAACAATAATGTTACTATAATACTGCCCCCTATGTACAAGAATATAACTACTATAATACTGCCCCTATGTACAAGAATATAACTACTATAATACTGCTCCATATGTACAAGAATATAACTACTATAATACTGCTCCTATGTACAAGAATATAACTACTATAATGCTGCTATGTACAAGAATAACTACTATAATACTGTCCAATATGTACAAGAATATAACTGCTATAATACTGCTCCTATGTACAAGAATATCACTACTATAATACTGTCCAATATGTACAAGAATATAACTACTATAATACTGTCCAATATGTACAAGAATATAACTACTATAATACTGCTCCATATGTACAAGAATATAACTACTACAATACTGCTCCTATGTACAAGAATATAACTACTATAATGCTGCTCCATATGTACAAGAATATAGCTACTATAATACTGTCCAATATGTACAAGAATATAACTACTATAATACTGTCCAATATGTACAAGAATATAACCACTATAATACTGCCCCCTATGTACAAGAATATAACTACTATAATACTGCTCCTATGTACAAGAATATAACTACTATAATACTGTCCAATATGTACAAGAATATAACTACTATAATACTGTCCAATATGTACAAGAATATAACCACTATAATACTGCCCCCTATGTACAAGAATATAACTACTATAATACTGCCCCTATGTACATGAATATAACTACTATAATGCTGCCCCCTATGTACAAGACTATAAATACTATAAGGGTGGGTTCACATTGCGTTGCGGGCAATGAGCTGACGGCATCCATCACATAGCGGCACTAACGCTATGTAACGGATGCGTGAACGCTGCCATTGCCCGCAATAGCAGTAGCGCATCCTAACGCATGCCGAAAACCCTATGTACAAGAATATAACTGCTATAATACTTCTCCTATGTGCAAGAATATAACCATAATAATACTGCTCCATATGTACAATATAACTACTATAATGCTGCCCCCTCTAAACAATAATGTTACTATAATACTGCCCCCTATGTACAAGAATATACAGTTAGGTCCATAAATATTTGGACAGAGACAACATTTATCTAATTTTGGTTCTAGACATTACCACAATGAATTTGAAACAAAACAAATCAGATGCAGTTGAAGTTCAGACTTTCAGCTTTCATTTGAGGGTATCCACATTAAAATTGGATGAAGGGTTTAGGAGTTTCAGCTCCTTAACATGTGCCACCCTGTTTTTAAAGGGACCAAAAGTAATTGGACAATTGACTCCAAGGCTATTTCATGGACAGGTGTGGGCAATCCCTTCATTATATCATTCTCAATTAAGCAGATAAAAGGGCTGGTGTTGATTTGAGGTGTGGTGTTTGCATTTGGAAGGTTTAGCTGTGAAGGAAACATGCGGTCAAAGGAGCTCTCCATGCAGGTGAAACAAGCTATCCTTAAGCTGCAAAAAACAGAAAAAACCCATCCGAGAAATTGCTACAACTTTAGGAGTGGCAAAATCTACAGTTTGGTACATTCTGAGACAGAAAGAAAGCACTGGTGAACTCATCAATGCAAAAAGACCTGGGCGCCCACGGAAGACAACAGTGGTGGATGATCGCAGAATACTCTCCATGGTGAAGAGAAACCCCTTCACAACAGCCAACCAAGTGAACAACACTCTCCAGGAGGTAGGCGTATCAATATCCAAATCTACCATAAAGAGAAGACTGCATGAAATTAAATACAGAGGGTTCACTGCACGGTGCAAGCCACTCATAAGAATCAAGAATAAAAAGGCTAGGCTGGACTTTGCTAAAAAACATCTAAAAAAGCCAGCACAGTTCTGGAAGAACATTCTTTGGACAGATGAAACCAAGATCAACCTCTACTAGAATGATGGAAAGAGAAAAGTATGGCGAAGGCGTGGTACAGCTCATGATCCAAAGCATACCACATCATCTGTAAAACATGGCGGAGGCAGTGTGATGGCTTGGGCATGCATGGCTGCCAGTGGCACTGGGTCACTAGTGTTTATTGATGATGTGACACAGGACAGAAGCAGCCTAATGAATTCTGAGCTATTCAGAGCCATACTGTGTGCTCAGATCCAGCCAAATGCAGCCAAACTGATTGGTCGTCGTTTCATACTACAGATGGACAATGACCCAAAACATAAAGCCAAAGCAACCCAGGAGTTTATTAAAGCAAAGAAGTGGAATATTCTTGAATGGCCAAGTCAGTCACCTGATCTCAACCCAATTGAGCATGCATTTCACTTGTTAAAGACTAAACCTCAGACAGAAAGGCCCACAAACAAACAACAACTGAAAACCACCGCGGTGAAGGCCTGGCAGAGCATCAAAAAGAAGGAAACACAGTGTCTGGTGATGTCCATGAGTTCAAGACTTCAGGCAGTCATTGCTAACAAAGGGTTTTCAACCAAGTACTAGAAATGAACATTTTATTTACAATTATTTAATCTGTCCAATTACTTTTGGTCCCTTTAAAAACAGGGTGGCACATGTTAAGGAGCTGAAACTCCTAAACCCTTCATCCAATTTTAATGTGGATACCCTCAAATGAAAGCTGAAAGTCTGAACTTCAACTGCATCTGAATTGTTTTGTTTCAAATTCATTGTGGTAATGTCTAGAACCAAAATTAGATAAATGTTGTCTCTGTCCAAATATTTATGGACCTAACTGTAACTACTATAATACTGCTCCTATGTACAAGAATATACCTACTATAATACTGCCCCTATGTACAAGAATATAACTACTATAATACTGCTCCTATGTACAAGAATATAACTACTATAATACTGCTCCTATGTACAAGAATATAACTACTATAATGCTGCTCCATATGTACAAGAATATAACTACTATAATACTGCTCCTATGTACAAGAAAATAACTATTATAATGCTGCCCCTTATGTACAAGAATATACCGTAACTACTATAATAGTGCTCCTATGTACAAGAATAAAGAATATAACTGCTATAATACTGTCCCCTATGTACAAGAATATAACTACTATAATACTGCTCCTATGTACAAGAATATAACTACTATAATATTGCTCCTATGTACAAGAATATAACTACTATAATACTGCTCCATATGTACAAGAATATAACTACTATAATGCTGCTCCATGTGTACAAGAATATAACTACTATAATACTGCTCCTATGTACAAGAATATAACTATTACAATAACGCCCCCTATGTACAAGAATATAAATACTATAAGGGTGGGTTCACATTGCGTTGCGGGCAATGCGCTGACAGCATCCATCCCATAGCGGCACTAACGCTATGTAACGGATGCCCGCAATAGGAGTAGCGCATCCTAACGCATGCCGAAAACCCTATGTACAAGAATATAACCACTATAATACTTCTATGTACAAGAATATAACCACTATAATACTGCCCCCTATGTACAAGAATATAACTACTATAATACTTCTATGTACAAGAATATAACTACTATAATACTGCCCCTATGTACAAGAATATAACTACTATAATACTACCCCCTATGTACAAGAATATAACTACTATAATACTGCTCCTATATACAAGAATATAACTACTATAATACTGTTTCTTATGTACTAGAATGTAACTACTATAATACTTCTATGTACAAGAATATAACTACTATAATACTGCCCCTATGTACAAGAATATAACTACTATAATACTACCCCCTATGTACAAGAATATAACTACTATAATACTGCTCCTATATACAAGAATATAACTACTATAATACTGCACCCTATGTACAAGAATATAACTACTATAAAACTGCCCATGTATAAGAATATAACTACTATAATACTGTTCTCTACATAGATAATAATTGTCATTTTTATCAGCTAGGTTTGATACACACACGAGTAATCAGCCTGATACAACTGATATAACTAGTTTTATTGAGCATTGTTGAGTTAACATTTTTTTTCATACTTTGCCTCTCACCCGCCAGGCCTCACAGAGCCATCACCCAACAACGTTGTAGTTCCACACATTTTACCGGTACTTAAGGCTCTGGAAGGAGAGGATGACTGGGGAGGTGCAGTGAACGATAGCTGTGGACGTCTGCTCCGCATACTGCAAGCTGCCCGATCATACGCTGCCAATGCCGAGCTGTACCAAAGCAATGCTGAGTGCAAACTCAAAGGTAGGAGACAATAATAGATGCCGAGGCCTTTAGAGAGGTCTCAAAAGGCAAGACTAATGGTAGATGTAGGATTAGAGAAATAACTGGGATACTTCCAGACACCACCTATGCAGTTGGATCTATAGTCAGACAGTTTTGGTAGCTTGTTTCCTTAAAAATCAGTTAAGAAAAATTTATGAGAATGGAAAAATAAGTGAGGGGCAGTAGTTAAGTGGCATGACATAAGATATACTAAGGCGGTTTTATGTTCTTCCAGGGTTCATACCTCAACCAGAACTGAGAGAAGCCTTCAAGACTGAATTTTCTTTGAGGCTGTTTTGGGGAAATAAAGGCTCAATGGCTGACCAGACTGAGAGGTATAAGAAGTTTGACCAAATCTTGAATGTTCTTTCCCAAAAGCTGGAGCCAGAGACTCAAAGGAGTAGGTTGGCTAGCTCTGTCTATGGATCGGCCTACTAGACTTCTGACAATTTATGACCCCCAGGCAGTAGTAGGTCCACCAAGCCTGCTTCAGCAACTAACATCAGCATATTCTACAAGATCCACCATGACAAATGTAGGTACTATGCGTGTAGTAGACTCAAGTCAAACCACCAAGCATGGCCAACACGTAGGATACCAAGGTGCTGTACCCATGCAACCGAGGACATCACTCCATAGAATATCATACGAAGCCACTGTGAAGACTGTAAAGACAAGCAAACGTCCACTGTATGTACTGTACCTACAAAATACTATACATAATCAAAAAGAAACTTGCTACCACCCTCTAAGACATTGTTTGTTAACCTGTTTCTCTCTAGCTGTTGCAAAATTACAACTTTAATGATGCCTTAGCAGCCATGAGATGTTAGGGCAAGATGGTAGTTGGAGTTTTGCAATAGCTGAAGAGCCACCAGGTGAGGAACAATGATCTAAGTCCTACGTGAGGTGGAAAATGTTTATGTCTATCCATAGACTACTATGAGAGCTTAAAGGGAGTCTGTAAGTACCGAATGACTGTTCAAACCAAGCACGGCCTCTCGGAACACCCTAGGCGTGGCCACCTTCCCACCTATTTATTTTCCATCAATCTCTGTCCTTCTCTGGCACTATAAAGGAATGGCTGTCAATCAAAATAAAGGGGTTGAGAAAGAGATAGAAGCAAAACAAAAGGGGCACTTAAATGTTTGTTACCGAGAAGTGTGCACTGAGCGCCTGTACTTGGTTTGAACAGTCATTTTGTACTGATTGAGTACCTTTAATGGGGTCTCAGTGACACAGGAGCTGTGTAAGCACACATATCTCTTTGAGCTGAGAAGGGTTGTGACATTAGAAGAAAAATATTCTCCTTGGAGGACTGAGGCTGGAGAAATAAAATCCTTTGTGCTCAGTCAGCGAAGAAGATTTATTTCTTCTGATGTCACAGCCCTTATTCTTGGCTTATGGAGTACTATGAGCTTACAATATACCACCTCTATCAGTTGAGGCACAGGTCTCGGGTGCTGTATTTCTACACACTGTAGCCTGTCTTGACACATGACTAGAATGGACTGGCGCTTGAATTATGGGCCGGGGGACATTTTCTTACATTTTTGGAGAGCCTCTTTAATTTGTCCAAGCCCATGAGATATTGGCTAGATATTCGCTCAGCAGACAACTATCTGTCCCATTTCTCCCATACACATGAGCACTTGGCACGGACAAGCGTTCATGTATTTTTCAATGGCGAAGTAGGAAAAGACAGCTACCAGACAGAGCAGCTAAGGCCAGGTGCAGACACGCGTATGAAAAATAATATTTTCATCCAGAGTATGCAGATGATTTTCATCCGTATTGTCATCATTCTGGCATCTGTATTTCTAGATTGACAGTTTAAAATGTACAAGATCAAATACAGTTTCCTATGTTAATAATGGCGATGTATCTTTAAAACACAATGCATATGATCCGTATTTTTTTTCCGCACCCATAGACTTGAATCGATGAGTCGCATCCAAAACATGGCAGAGAATAGCGCGAACTGCGACAGATTTTAGTCCATGTGAAAAAACTAATCTGAACAGCTGTGTTGAGTTTGCAAAACTCAATAAAAAAAGAAGAGTTTCCTTAAAGCGAACCAGTCATCAGGATTTTACTAAGTAAACTACAGGCATTGTCAGGTTGGCGCTGTTACACTGATTAAAATAATACTTGGGGTGAAGAAATCCGTCTTGTGGTTCTTGTGTAATCACTGTTAGAAGTTTTCAGTTAATGAGATTCTTGTGCTCTGGGGTGGGGCTGTGGTGTCCTGTGGGTGGGACTTTGTGGTACTCTGGCCTCATCGTCATCATTCTGGCATAAATGACAGGTCGCTGAACCTTAGGTGATCT
Organism: Oophaga sylvatica; assembly: GCA_033576555.1. NCBI lineage: Eukaryota > Metazoa > Chordata > Amphibia > Anura > Dendrobatidae > Oophaga > Oophaga sylvatica. The sequence goes on from JARQOD010000003.1 coordinate 102,589,649, forward strand.
GCCTCCTATTTTAAATACTGAGCTTGTGCAGTTAATATTGTAGTCTTTAAAAAATTGTAACCACATAAAGTCCCGCCGCAGCTCCGCCCACAGGCCACCCTGGAGCACCAGAATCTCATTAACTAAAAAATTCTAACACCAATTACACAAGAACCACAAGATGGATTTCTACAACCTAGGTATCATTTTAATCAGTGCAACACTTTCAACCTGACAATACCTGTAGTTTACTTAGCAAAATTCTGATGACAGGTTCGCTTTAAGCGTATTTTGCTTGGAAAAGAGTAGTTTTACAGCGGAGAAGAGATTTAGTGTGAACGCACCCTAAGGCTATGCGCACACGACCTGTTTTTCAGGTGGATTCCACCAAGAATCTGCCTGAAGAATTGCCGCAAAAAAAAAAAAAACACATGAAAACTGTGAATCTGCATCAAAGACTTGACTTATCATTCCTCTTTTTTAAGACGCAAAGTTTTCCAAGCCTTGTAGAAAAAACAACTCCCTGCATGGAGAGCATCAAGAATTTCCTATTGAAATCAATAGGAAGACTATTCTAAGATATTTGAAGCTTCTTCAAAATACATGTAAAAAAAAAAAAAGTCAGAGATTTGGTGTTATGTTTTTTTGGCCTCCCATGACTGTCTGATATCCAGAACCTACTACGCGTAGATGATGCCGGATTAAAAGGACTTTTTTTTGTGTATCTCCACTGAGTGAGCTTCCATTCTATAAATCACCAGGTCACTTTACGCCACAGTCATTGACACTTCTTCTGACTTTATCTACTGAAGTTTTAAAAGCATATTGTTACCATTTGTGATAATTTTATTAAAAGCTTATTTTTTCACAAATTTGCAGTTTTCCTGTATTTTTAAAGGTGTAATCTGGTAACTGAGTTTATGAAAAATAATGGATGTTAATATTTTGTTAGTGATTTGTTCCTGTTCACAGAAAGCAAGCAGAGATCTTGTAAACGTTGAGACATTAAAGTATATTTGAGAGCTACAAAACTTTTATGACGCAATGATTACGTTCACATGTCATTAGACCAGAATGGTCCTTTGGGGAGGGGTTTTTCCAGAGAGGACAACCCCTTAAAAGCAATCACTAGAGGAAACAGCACAATTTTTTTTTGTCTGCCTGTATTCTGATTGGTCAGCATACTGACATGCTCGCCAAACCATCGTATGAGGCTTTTGTTTTTTTTGTGGGTTGAGTTGTAGTTTGACACCATTCCTATTACCATACAATGTACTGAAAAATGGGGGAAAAAGTTCCAAGTGGAATGAAGTCTTGTGAACATTTTAAAAAATGCAATTCTGCTATTTGTTTATGGCGTTCATTGGCGCAGTAAAAAAATTTACTGGAAACGTGATTGTCCAGGTAAATACGATTACTGCAATACCAAACTTGCATTAGTTTTTTTCTATTTAGGTTATGTTTTTTTTTTGCTTTGAGTCACCCTTTTTCCAAAACCTGTAAATTTTTGTTTTTTCCATTGATGGAACCGACTAAATTTTTCTTATGTGGTGGGCTGATACATAGTTTTGAATGCTTTTTAATGCATTTTTTAAAGAGAACCTGTCACCACTTTTTTGGCCTACCAGCTAAAAATATCACTTGTGTCAGCTATGCGTTCCACAACTCCTTCTGAAACCCCGTGACTCCCCATGTATCACCCATAAATACCTTTCATTTCTCTCTCGCTGTATGTTAATCAGTTCGGTCCGGTCCGATGGGCGTTGTCTCTGTTCCCTCACTCCACCCCTCCTCGGCTTGCTGTACGCACTCTTCGTCGTGAATATCGCAGATCACGTACAGATTTTGCGCATGCGCAGTGAAATGTGACCTTGCGCGTGCGCAGTATGCTTTGCCCAACTGCGGGCAAAGCCAAAAATCAGTAGTGCGCATGTGCTGGCATACGCAGTTGTTTCTTATGTCCCGGAAGTATTTCGCGGTCATTTCTGTGTTCCCTTCCACCGGAAACATGAGTAGTCTTTTTTTTCTCTTTATGGTGTTTACTATACAAGTTAGTTGATTTGATATTTTTATAGATTGGACTTTAATTGATGGGGTGATACTAAACGTTTAATATTTTCATTACCTGTATTTTTAATGGTGCAAAAGGGGAGATTAGGACTTTACTTTTTTTTTTTAAGTTTTAAACATTAAAAAATGTAAAGTTTAGATTTCTTATGGGACTTGAACCTTCAATCGTTTGCACTAGTATTGCTGCATATAGCAAAAATATATGTTTTCCCATGAAGCCTGGAATAAAAGTGACATCCATCATTTGATGAAAACTCCATGCACAATCCACTTTAAAATTAACACTGTAAATAAAAAAAAAAAAATAAAAGGTCTGTGAGGGTGGAGGTGTCCTAGTTTGATGAGAAAAAAAAAAAAGTACATTTCTTCACCTTCTATCAGTCCTTGAATAACAGACATGACTTAGATGGCATCCCAGCGCTGCCCAATTTTTTTTCCTGGATCTATAGATATCCGTTGCCAAATTTGATCCGACACGACTCCGTGATTTTGTACTGACAATCCAGTCCGCAAAGAAAATAATAAAAATCACAGGCATGTGAACAGCCTCAAACTATCACAGATCGCACTCGGACGGGAAGAACTGGCGTCTGAATGAGCCGTTAGTTTGGTCTTGACAACCATCTAGAATTTTTCCACTTCGTAAAATCTTTGTGAACATATCTGAACAAGCTCCTAACAGAATTATGAATGCAGCTCTGGCAGGGAGAGGAGCGCAAAACGTGATGCAACAAGATCAGTGCAAATAAAGGCGTCTCTTATCCCTCAAGATGATGCTCGGAAGTGAAGCATCATCTATGGCGTAATGGAATCCTTGTGACTTGCTAAACAAGGTTCCTTTGTGTGTAGGACTTGTGATCGGTGCCAGGGAACACATCTGCTGTCACAAGCATGGCAGGGCTGTTAAACAACATTGGGGCCAGCGGACTGCTGCAGAGGACTGCACACTAGTGTTGGGAATAGAAAGGGAATCGTTGATCCTCAGGCTGCAGGAAGAAGTGTCAGAATGAAGGATCCATGTGTCACAGTCAGGCTGTGAGGTCTGTCTGTCAGTGACCATCACTACGAAACAATAGCGAAGACATCAGGAAGATATACAGTGCAAAGATGTGGCCCATTGAGGCAAGTACTGCCCCAGCGGAGCACACTGCCTCTGCCGGCACATCTCCCTATAGCGCATCCTAATGGCATCTGTTCTCCAGTAAGTGATGCAACTGCACGCCCACAAAACAGGACTCAGACCAGGTCAACGTATCCATTGGCCCACTGTAGGCACTTTCAACAGTGGCAAATGGTCCTCTGACCAGCCTGCAGCTACACAGTCCGGTGCACGAGCGCCAATGCTCTGCACCTGCAGAATCAATCAACTGTTGCAACAAGTTGGACATTTTTTTTTCCGTTTTTTTATTTTTAAATATCCACCTTCCAAGAACCATAAGTTTGTTTATTTTATTTTGCCAACTCAGGCACTCTAGGCCTGTGCACACATTGCGGATTTGCCTGCGGATTTTTCCACGCTGAAACCGCACCTCTTGGCAGAAACCGCAGGCGCGGTTTTGATGCGGTTTTTGGTGCGGTTTTGACGCGTTTTTTCTCATGCGGTTTTGTATGCGGTTTTTACAGCTAAATAAAGATATGTTGTTTAACAAAAAAAAAAAAAGATTTGTGATGTCATTTTTTTGTCCAACCTCCTCTTTTACATTTGTCCAACCCACACTCCATTACACACACACACACAGATAGAGATAGGCCGCGTCACACTTGTGAGTGTGATGCGAGTAAGTCGCACGACTTTCTCGCATCAACACCCGGCACGGCCGCCTGCTCTCGGACCCGAGTGTGCGGCTGCATGTATTTCTATGCAGCCGCACACTCGGGTCCGAGAGCGGGCGGCCGTGCCGGGTGTTGATGCGAGAAAGTCGTGCGACTTACTCGCATCACACTCACAAGTGTGACGCCGGCCATAGATAGATAATAGATACCAGTAGTTAGATAGATAGAAAATACGTAGATAGATGGATAATAGATAGTTAGAAATATATATTAAAAGATAGATATATAGACAGAAAGATATATAGGTAGATAGAATGGTACATAAATAGTTAATGACACACACACAAAATAACGCAATAAAAAAAAGGAAAAAAAATGGCGTGGGCTCCCGCGCAATTTTCTGCGCCAGAGGGGGAAAGCAGACGGCCGGGGCCAATATTTCTAGCCTGGGAATGGGTTAATACCCATGGCTCTTCCCAGGCTATGAATATCAGCCCGCAGCTAGCCTTCACTGGCTATTAAAATAGAGGGACCCCCCAAAAAAAATGACGTGGGGTCCCCCTATAATTTATAGCCAGAAAGGCTAGGCAGACAGCTGCGGGCTGATATTCATAGCCTAGGAAGGGGCCATGGATATTGGCGCCCCACCTGGCTAAAAATACCAGCACCCAGCCGCCCCAGAATTGGCGCATCTGTACGATGCACCAATTCCAGCACTTAGCCCCTCTCTTCCCACTCCCCTGTAGCGGTGGATATGGGGTAATAAGGGGTTAATATCACCTTGCTATTGTAAGGTGATATTAAGCCCGGTTAATAATAGAGAGGCGTCAATAAGACACCAATCCATTATTAATCTTATATTAATAAAGGGTTAAAAAAAACAACACACACATAAGAATAAATTATTTTAATGAAATAAAATACAACACGGTTTTCATATCTTTATTACACGCTCAGATCCAAGCGACGCCCTCAATCTCCTGTAAAAAAAATAAAACAACCGTATACTCCCTGTCCGACGCAGTCCAATTAATAACGAGGGTCCCACGACGGTCTCCCCTATAGAACGGTGACATCAGGTGATGCCACTGTTCTGTAGGGCCTCCCAGTGATGCACTGACAGGAGACAATGGCTCCTGCACTGCATCACTGAGTTCATTCTCTCACTTTATGGCAATGCTGCGTGGGAATTTTCTCACCCAGCATTGCCGTGAGAGAATGAACTGTAGTGACGTCATTCTCTCCCGGCATGTGTATGTTATATGTGTATGTCATGTGTATGTTATGTTCTGTATGTCATGTGTATGTTATATGTTGTATGTCATGTGTATGTTATATGTTGTATGTCATGTGTATGTTATATGTTGTATGTCATGTGTATGTTATATGTTGTATGTCATGTGTATGTTATATGTTTTGTGTATGTTATATGTTTTGTATGTCATGTATGTTATGTGTATGTTATATATTCTGTATGTCATGTATGTTATATGTTGTATGTCATGTGTATGTTATATGTTCTGTATGTCATGTGTATGTTATATGTCATGTGTATGTTATATGTTTTGTATGTTATGTGTATGTTATATGTCATGTGTATGTTATATGTTTTGTATGTTATGTGTATGTTATATGTATGTTATATGTTTTGTATGTCACGTGTATGTTATATGTTCTGTATGTCATGTATGTTATGTGTATGTTATATATTCTGTATGTCATGTATGTTATATGTTGTATGTCATGTGTATGTTATATGTTCTGTATGTCATGTGTATGTTATATGTCATGTGTATGTTATATGTTTTGTATGTTATGTGTATGTTATATGTCATGTGTATGTTATATGTTTTGTATGTTATGTGTATGTTATATGTATGTTATATGTTTTGTATGTCATGTGTATGTTATATGTTCTGTATGTCATGTGTATGTTATATGTTCTGTATGTTATGTGTATGTTATATGTTGTATGTCATGTGTATGTTATATGTTGTATGTCGTGTGTTTTTTTTTTTTTTACATTCAGCACATTAGCCGGATGATGGGACTACTACTGTCCCATCATTGGCTAATGTGTCAGTCACTGTAGCAGGCATCGCCGGATGGGACTTGTAGTCCCATCCGACGATGCCTGCATACACTGAGACACGCACACAGGCCCGCACACCGCCGCACATACACAGGCCCGCACATACACAGCCCCGCACACCGATCACGCAGACACCGGCACACAATCACCGCCCACACACACAGCGCCGCACACTATACACGCCCACGCACACAGCGCCGCACACTATACACGCCCACGCACAGCGCCGCACACTATACACGCCCACTCACTTCCCTCCTCCCGAACTGCAGCGGTTTCACCCGCAGCAAAACCGCAGATCTTTTTTAGATCTGCGGTTTTGCTGCGTAAGTGCCCGACTCAATGCAAGTCAACGGGCGCCGAACCGCTGCAGTTCCGCACAAAGAATTGACATGCTGCGGAAAATAAAACGCGGCTAAACCGCGCGGTTTTTTCCGCAGCATGTGCACAACAGACATGCGGTTCCCATTAGATTACATTGTTAGTGCACTGTGCTGCGGGTTGGATGCGTTTCCGCACGTTAAAAAACGCAGCGGAAACGCATCTAAAAACGCAAAGTGTGCACATGGCCTAAGTAATTTTTTTTTTTATTATATATAACTTTTTGATCAATTTTTACTCACTGCTTGTGGGCAGGTGAAGTGTGTGTAAAATTATATAATTCATTATTTTTATATATCTATATAATTTTACACACACTTAAAATTGTACCTGAAAATGAAGTATTTCTCCCAGAACATTTTTGCTACAAGTAGGGGAAATAAGTATTTGATCCCTTGCTGATTTTGTAAGTTTGTCCACTGACAAAGACATGAACAGTCTATAGTTTTAGGGGTAGGTTAATTTTAACATTGAGAGATAGAATATCAAAAATAAAATCCAGAAAAATCACATTGTATAGATTATATAAATTTATTTGCATTTTGCAGTGTGAAATAAATATTTGATCCTCTACCAACCATTAAGAGTTCTGGCTCTTACAGACCAGTTAGATGCTCCTAATCAACTCGTTACCTGCATTAAAGACAGCGGTCTTACATAGTCATCTTTATAAAAGACTCCTGTCCACAGACTCCGAGTCTAACCTCTACAACATGGGCAATACCAAAGAGCATTACAAGGATGTCAGGGACAAGATCATAGACCTGCACAGAGCTGGAATGGACTAGAAAACCATAAGCAAGATGCTGGATGAGGAGACAACTGATAGTGCAGTAGTAAGAAAATGGAAAAAATGACTGTCAATCGACATCGATCTGGGCACCATGCAAAGTCTCACCTCGTGGGGTAACCTTGATCACGAAGAAGGTGAGAGATCAGCCTACAACTACACAGGGAGGGGTGACTTGTTAATGATCTCAAGGCAGCTGGGACCACAATCACCAAGAAAACCATTGATAGCACATTATGCCGTAAATGTTTACAATCCTGCAGTGTCCGCAAGGTCCCTCTGCTCAAGAAGGCACATGTGCAGACCCGTCTGAAGTTTGCCAATGAACACCTGGATGATTCTGTGAGTGACTGGGAGAAGGTGCTGTGGACAGATGAGACAAAAGTTGAGGTCTTTGGCATTAACACAACACAGTGTTTGGAGGAAGAGAAATGCTGCATATGACCCAAAGAACACCATCCCCACTGTCAAGCATGGAGGTGGAAACATTATGTTTTGGGGGTATTTCTCTGCTAAGGGCACAGGACTACTTCACCGCATCAATAGGAGAATGGATGAAGCCATGTTCCGTAAAATCCTGAGTGACAACCTCCTTCCCTCCGCCGGGACATTAAAAATGGGTCGTGGATGGGTCTTCCAGCAAGACAATGAACCAAAACATACAGCCAAGGCAACAAAGGAGTGACTCAAAAAGAAGCACATTAAGGTCATGGAGTGGCCTAGCCAGTCTCCAGACCTTAATCCCATAGAAAACTTATGGAGGGAGTTGAAGCTCTAAGTTGCCAAGCGACAGCCTCAAAATCTAAATGATTTAGGGATTATCTGCAAAGAGGAGTGGAGCAAAATTTTTCCTGACATGTGCGCAAAGCTCATCATCAACTACAAAAAACGTCTGACTGCTGTGCTTGCCAACAAGGGTTTTGCCACCAAGTATTAAGTATTTGATCCCTCTGGCAAACAAGACTTCTCACTACAAAACGCAAATAAATTTATACAATGTTATCTTCTGGATTTTATTTTTGACATTCTATCTCAATGTTAAAATTAACCTACCCTTAAAATTATAGACTGTTCATATCTTTGTCAGTGGGCAAACTTACAAAACCAGCAAGGGATCAAATGCTTATTTCCCCCACTGTACATGTTTTGTTATGCACCTTTATTTCCAGTGTTTATTAGAAGAAAAAAAAAAAAGGCAACTTGGACATAATTTAACACAAAATGGGCCGGACAAAATTGTTGACACCTTTCAAAATTGTGGGTAAACAAACTTTGTTTCAAGCGTGTGATGCTTGTTCGATCTCACCTGTGGCAAGTAACAGGTGTGGGCAATATGAAAATCACACAAAACCAGATAAAAAGGGTAGCAGTTGACTTAAATCTTTGCATTGTCTGTGTGTGCCACACTAACCATGGTGAATAAAAAGAGGCGTACAGAACTGTGAGGACTTGAAAATCAAAACTGTTGAAAAGTATCAACAATCTTAAGGTTACAAGTCCATCTCCAGAGATGTTGATGTTCCTTTGTCAATGTGCAATATAAATCAAGAAGTGTACAACCCATGGCACTGTAGCTAATCTCTCTGGACCTGGAAGGTAGAGAAAAATTGATGAAGGGTTGCAACACAGGATAGTCCGGATGGTGGATAAGCAGCCCTAAACTAGTTCCAAAGAAATTCAAGCTGCCCTGCAGGCTCAGGGTGCATAAGTGTCAGCATTTCATTCAAATGTCAATGGATAGTTTGTGCTATGGCAGGAGACCCCCCTTAGGATCCCACTGCTGACACAGACAAAAGAAAAGCTAGAGTGCAGCTTGCCAACATGTACATAAGTAAGCAAAAAAACCTTCAGGGAAAGAGTCTTGCGAACAGATGAGACCAACAGAGCTGTTTGGTAAACAGTAGAATGATTTGCTTTACCAGAAACCGAATGATGCCTACAAAAAAAAAAAAAAAGTACAGTACCTACAGTCAAATATGGTGGAGGTTCAAAATGTGTTTTGGGGGTTTTCTGCCTCTGGCACTGGATGCCTTGACTGTGTGCAAGGCATCCTGAATAGAGTTGAGAGAATTTGTTCGGATTCGGTTGCCAAATCTGAATTTGCCATATATGTACCCTATTCGTGCCGACTGTATGTTTGATGATTGGTTCCAAACATATTCGGTGATTTCTACTCCCATTGACTAGTGATGTTTGGCTGCATTACACGAATATTGCAAAATATTCGCTGCTGATCGTATTCAGAACCAAATCCGAACAAATTCGCTCAACTCTAATCATGAAATCTGAAGCTTACCAATGGATTTTGGGTAACAATATAGTGCCCAGTGTTAAAGCTGGGTTTAAGTCCTGGGTGTTCTAGCAGGACATGTACCCCATTTTGGGTGGGGAGAGGGTTAACCATTAGAATATTTAACCCCTTCAAGACCCAGTCTATTTTGACCTTAAAGACCTTGCCATTTTTTGCAATTCTGACCAGTGTCCCTTTATGAGGTAATAACTCAGGAACGCTTCAACGGATCCTAGCAATTCTGAGATTGTTTTTTCGTGACATATTGGGCTTCATGTTAGTGGTAAATTTAGATCGATAATTTTTGCGTTTATTTGTGAAAAAAATGGAAATTTGGCGAAAATTCTGAAAATTTTGTAATTTTCAAATTTTTAATTTTTATTCTGTTAAACCAGAGAGTTATGTGGCACAAAATAGTTAATAAATAACATTTCCCACATGTCTACTTTACATCAGCACAATTTTGGGAACAACATTTTTTTTTGTTAGGAAGTTATAAGGGTTAAAAGTTGACCAGCGATTTCTCATTTTTACAGCAAAATTTACAAAACCATTTTTTTCTAGGTACCACCTCACATTTGAAGTCACTTTGAGGGTCTATATGGCAGAAAATACCCAAAAGTGACACTTATAAAAACTGCACCCCTCAAGCTACTCAAAACTACATTCAAGAAGATTATTAACCCTTCAGGTGCTTCACAGGAACTAAAGCAACGTGGAAGGAAAAAATGGACATTTTAATTTTTCCAACAAAAATTTTCTTTTAGCATCAATTTTTTCATTTTTACATGGGCATCAGGATAAAATGGATCCTAAAATTTGTTGGGCAATTTCTCCTGAGTACACAGATACCTCATATGTGGTCATAAACCACTGTATGGGCGCACGGCAGGGCTCAGAAGGGAAGGAGCGCCATTTGACTTTTTGAATGGAAAATATGCTGGAATATTTAGCGGTTGCCATGTCGCATTTGGAGAGTTCCTGTGTGCCTAAACATTGGAGCTCCCCCACAAGTGACCCCATTTTGGAAACTAGACCCCTAAGGAACTTATCTACATGCATAGTGAGCACTTTGAACTCCCAGGTGCTTCACAAATTGATCCGTAAATAAAAGAAAGTACTTTTTTTTCACAAAAATTTTCTTTTAGCCTCAGTTATTTTCATTTTCACATGGGCAACAGTATAAATTGGATCCTAAAATTTGTTGGGCAATTTCTCCTGAGTACACAGATACCTCATATGTGGTCATAAACCACTGTTTGGGCGCACTGCAGGCTCAGAAGGGAAGGAGCGCCATTTGACTTTTTGAATAGAAAATATGCTGGAATATTTAGCGGTTGCCATGTCGCATTTGGAGAGTTCCTGTGTGCCTAAACATTGGAGCTCCCCCACAAGTGACCCCATTTTGGAAACTAGACGCCCTAAGGAACTTATCTAGATGCATAGTGAGCACTTTGAACCCCCAGGTGCTTCACAGAAGTTTATAACGCAGAGCCGCGAAAATAAAAAATCATTTTTTTTTCTCAAAAAATGATTTTTTAGCCCACTTTTTTATTTTCACAATGGTTACAGGAGAAATTGGACCCCAAAAGTTGTTGTCCAGTTTCTCCCGAGTACGCTAGTACCCCATATGTGGGGGGGAACCACTGTTTGGGCACACGTCAGGGCTCGGAAGGGATGTAGTGACGCTTTGAAATGCCGACTTGATGGAATGGTCTGCGGGCATCTTGTTACGTTTGCAGACCCCCTGATGTGCCTAAACAGTAGAAACTCCCCACAAGTGACCCCATTTTGGAAACTAGACCCGGCAAAGAACTTATCTAGATGTGTGGTGAGCACTTTGAACCCCCAAGGGCTACACAGAAGTTTATAACGCCCGGGCATGAAAATAAAAAAATCATATTTTTTCCACAATCAGGATCTTTTAGTCCCCAATTTTTTTATTTTCCCAAGGGTAACATGAGAAATTAGACCCCAAAAGTTGTTGTCCAATTTGTCCTGAGTACGCTGATATCCCATATGTGGGAGAAAACTACTGTATGGGCACACGTCGGGGCTCGGATGGGAAGTAGTGACGTTTTGAAATGCCCACTTGATGGAATGGTCTTCGGGCGTCATGTTACGTTTGCAGAGTCCCTGATGTGCCTAAACAGTAGAAACTCCCCACAAGTGACCCCATTTTGGAAACTAGATCCCCCAAGGAACTCCTATAGATGTGTGATAAGCACTTTGAATCTCCAAGTCCTTCACAGAAGTTTATAACGCAGAGCCGTGAAAATATAAAATCATTTTTTTTTCCACAAAAATAATTTTTAGTCCCCAATTTTTTTTCCCAATGTTAACAGGAGAAATTAGAACCCCAAAGTTGTTGTGCAATTTTTCCCGAGTACGCTGATACCCCATATGTGGGGATAAACCACTGTTTGGGCATACGTCGGGGCTTGGAATAAAGGGAGCACTGTTTGACTTTTTGAACGCAAAATTTGCAGGAATCAATGGTGGCGCCATGTCGCGTATGGAGACCCCCTGATGTGCCTAAATAGTGGAAACCCCTCAATTCTAACTCCAACCCTAACCCCTACACACACCTAACCCTAATACAAACCCTAATCATAACCCTAACCCCAACACACCCCTAACCCTAATCCCAACTCTAACCATAAACCTAACTACAAGCCTAACCCTAATTCCAACCCTAACCCAAATTCCAACCCTAACCGTAATTCTAACCTTAACCCTAATGCTAACCCTAACCCTAGTTCTAACCCTAAGGCTGGGTTCATATTGCGTTTTACCAGCCCGTTCAACACGTAGCGGTGACCGGCTGGTAACGGTATAGCATAACGCGATCGCGTTATGCTATACCCGCTAGCGCAGATGAATCAGCAGATAATCAGCCGCGGATCCGCAGCAAAATCCGCCGCGGATCTGCAGCGAATCAGCAGCGAAATCAGCCGCGGATCCGCAGCGAAATCAGCCGCGGATCCGCAGCGAATCAGCAGCGACATCCGCCGCGGATCAGCAGCGAAATCCGCCGCGGATCAGCAGCGAAATCCGCCGCGGATCAGCAGCGAAATCCGCCGCGGATCAGCAGCGAAATCCGCCGCGGATCAGCAGCGAAATCCGCCGCGGATCAGCAGCGAAATCAGCCGCGGATCAGCAGCGAAATCAGCCGCGGATCAGCAGCGAAATCAGCCGCGGATCAGCAGCGAAATCAGCCGCGGATCAGCAGCGAAATCAGCCGCGGATCAGCAGCTAAATCAGCCGCGGATCAGCAGCTAAATCAGCCGCGGATCAGCAGCTAAATCAGCCGCGGATCAGCAGCTAAATCAGCCGCGGATCAGCAGCTAAATCAGCCGCGGATCAGCAGCGAAATCAGCCGCGGATCGCAGCGAAATCCGCGGCGGATCAGCAGCGAAATCCGCGGCGGATCAGCAGCGAAATCAGCCGCGGATCAGCAGCGAAATCAGCCGCGATCAGCAGCGAAATCAGCCGCGGATCAGCAGCGAAATCAGCCGCGGATCAGCAGCGAAATCAGCCGCGGATCAGCAGCGAAATCAGCCGCGGATCAGCAGCGAAATCAGCCGCGGATCGCAGCGAAATCAGCCGCGGATCCGCAGCGAAATCAGCCGCGGATCCGCAGCGAAATCAGCCGCGGATCAGCAGCGAAATCAGCCGCGGATCAGCAGCGAAATCAGCCGCGGATCAGCAGCGAAATCAGCCGCGGATCAGCAGCGAAATCAGCCGCGGATCAGCAGCGAAATCAGCCGCGGATCAGCAGCGAAATCAGCCGCGGATCGCAGCGAAATCAGCCGCGGATCGCAGCGAAATCCGCTCGCGGATCAGCAGCGAAATCCGCCGCGGATCAGCAGCGAAATCAGCCGCGGATCAGCAGCGAAATCAGCCGCGGATCAGCAGCGAAATCAGCCGCGGATCAGCAGCGAAATCAGCCGCGGATCAGCAGCGAAATCAGCCGCGGATCAGCAGCGAAATCCGCAGCAAAATACGCCGCGGATCCGCAGCAAAATCCGCAACGTGTGCACAGGGCCTAATAGGAAAAAAAAAAAAAAAATCTTTATTTTTTTTATTTGTCCCTACCTATGATAAAGGGGGGTTCATTTACTTTTTTTATTTTGATCACTGTGACAGTTTATCACAGTGATCAAAATAAATTTTTGGACACTGGGCGGCGCACTGCGCCCGCCATTTTCCAAGATGGCGGCGCCCATGAAGAGGCCCGGGCGGACGCCGGGACCGATCCAGGGACATCGGTGGATCGGGAGAGGTGAGTAGGGTGGTCGGAAGGTTAGGGGGGGGGGAATCGGAAGGTGGGGGCACCGGAGCAAAGGAGGAGGGGAGCTGTTAGTGACGGCGGTGACCGATCGCTGCCATCTTTCGGTGGTGGCGGCGGCCGATCGCCGCCGTGACTACGTGTGGGGGGGGGTCAGGTCTCGGTGTCCAGCCATGGCAGATGCTATTGTAGCATCGGCCATGGCTGGATTGTAATATTTCACCAATTAAATTGGTGAAATATTACAGATTGCTCTGATTGGCTGTTTCACTTTTAACAGCCAATCAGAGTGATCGTGGCCACGGGGGGGTTAAGCCAACCCCCCTGTGGTGAAGCACAAAGGGTCCTGTAACTGCGGGTCGGGTGACCTTTGAGTGACCCCGGTCTCCCGGCCCGCAGGAACGCGATCCTTTCATAACGCAGGGTATGCGTCATAGGTCGGATTGGCATACGCTGTGTCAAAGGTCGGGAAGGGGTTAAACCCGCTATTATTTGTACAATACCTGCACTTCATTGCAGTGAAGGTGGTAATAATTTTGGCAGACACAAAGACAATCATTAGGTTCCTGCTTGCTGTAACTCATCTGCACCCCACAATCATTTTAGGGGGAGGTTTGGCCACAGTGACAGAGGTAGCCCTTTTGTAACCATGTATTTGAATGAAAAAGATAACAGCCTGATGCTAAATAAGGCACATTTTCTATAAAATTGGAGCACTTCTGCTTTCCTGATTTGTCACCAGTCAAAGTGATACGGCAGCATTTCAGGCAGGACAGTTGTCGAGAAAAGCGCCTAACAGAAACGTTATTCGACAACTGCACCATATGGCATGCAGAAGAGACTGATTGGGTCATAGAGGCGCTGCAGAACCCCTTTATGGAGGAAGGCCAACAGTATTCTAAGGGGAATGTCCAGGCTCTTGACATTGAGGACCAATCCTCAGTGTAGGTCATCACTATTCAATATGTGGCAATCTTACACTTGGAAGCCCCACAATTAGCTGATCTGCAGTACCTGGCAACAGCAGCTACACAACAGTTGTGCCATTTCAGTAAGTGAGCCACTAACAGCTGATTGGTGTCAGACTCCTCCAAAATGATGAATTCTAAGGTCATCAATATCAATAGTCCAGAGAAACCCTTTAAGTACAATTTCAAAGCCCAGGAATAAAGACAGAGTAGGAGCAACATTCACTCTTGAAATACAGAAGTTTTATTTAGAAATGGCTTAAAGTAGAAAAACTGTTAAGTAGAACGAACAGAGAGGGACAAAAATAAAGGGTACTAAAATCTGAGAAATTGAAAAAAAAAAAAAAAAAAAAAAAACGAAAACGAACAAACATACTGAGAATTAAAGAGTCTTAAAGGCCACAAGAGATTTAGAAAGTGTAGCACTGCAATGTCTGTGATGGCTTGCTACCAAGACAACACGGGTTCGATTCTTTCTAGCTTTTTCTTTTTTCATGCATTACACATTATCTTATCCAATAGATTGTAAACAGAAATAACCAAACCATCCTTTCCCTCCCCCGGAGTGAACAGCCCAGTGATCTGGGAGGATACAGCAGATACATACAACACATTGAGATATTAAATAATAATATGTTGGCAAAATAAACTTATACAATTTAAAAAAAAAAAATAATAAGTGACAAGGGGGTATATAGAGGGGAGGCTTTAGAAACTCCCAAAAATCATCACCAAGCCTCAGTAAAAATGTCAACTCATTTTATTCTGGATATACATCTATATATATTTAATTTAATTCTAACCTTGCGTTACCCTCGGGGGCTGCCAAAGGGGTCTGTATGCAACGGTGCCATCTGAAAGAAAGCAACAGGATGCAAGAGGTAGAGGCAGCCACAGAAACCCATTCCCCTCAGGATCTAAGAGCGGGAGCAGCACGCCGGTGGGGGAGCTCTCCTACTACTTTTTGCAAGCATGAAACGATTAAGAAGAATGCGCGCCAGCTTCATGACGTGCTCGGAAACTCGCTAGCGATGCGCTCAGTTGGCTGGGTTGTAGATTCTTAGGCTTCGATATGAAAGCACGTGTAAACTTAAGGCATTTTTCGTCTCCTAGTCGCTAGATTTGATCTCATTGCAAGGAATACAAGGTTGTGTTATGCTTTTTTTTTCCTGTTCTCCCCACCGCACACTTCAATTAGCAACAATCAATTAAAACATTCTTTTTCAGCAACATCTCAACCTTCTCCAGTCCTCAAAACGTTCCCATAAGAAGAACGTTAAACAACATTACATTAATACTTTTCTTCGCTACAAAATGAGACATCTCCAAGGTCAAACCACTGTAAAATGAGTGAAACTTTGGCAAAGTACACTTTCAAAACGTGAGGTGCTGAGCCAGCCCTCTGAGAATAAAAGGGATATTTTACAGTTAAGCACATGATTTGGGAGGGAAACAAAAAAAAAAAATGTTTTCGAAAATGACTGCGTGGTAGGAGAGTGCTGTTAATATTCTTCTTGGTCTTCTGGGGGAGCATCTTCATCTGGTATGACAAAGCCCTCCTGGAAAAAAAATAAATAAATAAAAAATTACCCACCGCTTCTCTTTACACGAACCAGAACTTTATAGCCGGATTTTTGTAAAGGGTTGTTTTAAAGTATCCCCTGCGATCAGCTAGAAATCTTTGAGATTCCAGGTAGTAATTGAGCACCTACCCTGCAAGGCCACTATAGATTAAGACTGCAAATAGCGTAGAAGGGGTTTTCCACAATTAAATGGCAGCTTTCTTCTAAAAGAGCACCATATCCAGCCACAAATTGTGGGTCTGCAGTGCAATCTAAAGAAGAGGGTCTGTCTCATATCAGCATTTGATAATCCATCTTCCCCATGATAAGTTATCAAATACCTATGCAGAGTTGCAATATCAGACACTACCCATGGACCAGTGGTGCAGTTTCTGGAAGAAAACCTCCACATTTTCTCATTAGGTACAACTCCTTTAACAGCATCAGTTGCTCCACTCAGACTGTTAGGCCGGGGTCACACTTGCGAGGAATACGGACGAGTGCTATGTGATACAATATCGCATAGCACTTGGACCAGTATTAATCTATGGGGCAGCTCATATCGCCGCACTCGCACCCACATAAGTCTATGGTAAAAGAGAAGAAAAATATCAGCTCATACATTCAGAGGATCCTCTATGGCAGCTTGTAAGTGTCAGAGCAGTCTGCTGGAAAACCAGATGGTGGGCATGGGCACCGCAGCATGGTTAATTCCTGCAAGACTCTTCTGTGCAATCCTCAGTAGGAAAACCAGTTGTACTGCAGACCCTGGAGTTATCCCCTCAATGTAAAGATGGTCTCCTGGCTGCTAGTTCCGTAATAGACTGTAACCCAGCGTAGCTTAGTTGGGATTACCCTATTCCTGAGGGATGTAAGGAAATGCTCCATGCAGCTTCATCCAGCTTTGCTCATTACTTGCATTGTTTTGAGGAAAACCAATGGGTCCACACCCAGTGCAAGGAGCTGCTTAAGCAGGAATATGGATTCAAAACTGGTGGATCCGGCGCTCGAAAAAGCAAGTGTTCTTCCATTTTAAAATTTCAAATTTTTTTTTTTAATTTATTTATTTTTTTATTTAATACATATTAAAAAATTCTAGGGTCTGCAGTACAACTGGTTTCCCTACCGAGCATTGCACAGAAGAGTTTTTTTTATTTATTCCATATAAGTCTATGGGTGCGAGTGACACAGCACACATCACTCGGATATCATCCGATTGATGCGTGGTATACACCGAAAATGGAGGAGATTGAGAAATTAGTTTCTCTGCCTCCTCCGCAGCTGTGCTCTGTACGAGCACAGTTGCATGACACTCTACTCCCGCACGCAGGCGAGCAGGAGCCACGGGTCATTAGCATCTTGCATCCGATGCCATACGCTAGTCTGACTCCGGCCTTATAAGAGTGGTGTTCATCAGCAGTCATGTTCTCAAAAAGAAACCACAAATAAGAGATCATTGGGCAGCTTACACAATTATTACTCTGCAACCCTGGTATGGTCTCAGACACTGGTGATATATGCCACTAGTATCTGATCGACATGTGTCCCCCACCAATCACTAGAACAGTGTGGCCATAGTCTGACACCAATCAAGACTTGCGTAACTAGTTGCTAGGAAATGCCATTAATATTTGCCAAGGCAAGAAGTAAAAAAATAATTTTATACTACCCACAAAGTCTGAAAAAACTCACGTCTGTAGCATAAAGTATCTCTACAATCTTTCGCAGCACGGGGTCACTCTCGCCTTCGTTCTCTTGACAGATCAGTTCAATATTTCTTAGCTTGCCGAAATAAAAGTCTCTTTCTTTCTCTAAGTCTTCGACGGTGATTTTCAGGACATTTATCTGAACAAAAAAATAAGTAAAAATCTTAAATACCAGTGCATCAAATATCTTAAGAGGTAGATTCCCCTTAAGGGGCTTTGTCAGTAGGATCAACCCTCCTAAGCCATCTGTATGGGCATGTAGGTCATGCAGACATACATGCATACATACACCGGAAATAGATCTCCCCGAGAATCTGCCTCCAGAGCACGGGGAGCTACCAGTGCGACACATGTAGATCAGTAGAGCATACCACTGATTACATGTCTCACACTGGTAACACCATCTTTAATTTAAAATAAGCTCTGGAGGCAGATTCTCAGGGAGATCTATGTCCGGCCCATAGATCTTAACAGCTCATTTACTACGGTAATTAAGAAGAGTGTGGATTTCCCTAGACTAAAACATCAAATTGTAAATTTCAAGGTATCATTTTATTTACATTCTATGACCTACATGTCCTTATAGTCTGCTAAGGAGGGTTTATCTTATAACATTCTCTTTAACCTCTTTCCGATGTCGGACTCCCTCCCTCTGACGTGGGCTCAGTGCACTAAGCCCACATCTTTTCCGGCACATGTCAGCTGTATTGAACAGCTGACATGTGCCTCTAACAGCAGGGGGTGGAATCGCGATCCACCTGCGGCTTTTAACTAGTTAAATGCCGCTGTCAAACTGACAGCGGCATTTAACACGCGCTTCCGGCAAGAACGACGGAAATCCCACCCGTGTCACATGACCACAGGTCGCTGATGGGTTGGCATGACAACCAGATGTCTCCAGCAGACCTTTATGGTTGTAACTGCCAGACTGCTCTGAGCATCACCCGGTGGTCAGCACTCATAGCAAGTGAGCAATTCTGCTACATACAGGCGATCTGATCATCACCAGTATGTAGCAGAGCTGATCAGACAACTGCAGCTTCTAGTCTCACATGGAGACTATTGAAGCATGAGATGGGAGAAAAAAAAAAAATTATGGCTCTGGGAAGAAGGGGAGCAAAAAACAAAATGCAAAAAACGCAGATACCTCCAGGGGTTAAAGTTCTCCTCTGGTACATACATAAACTACAAGGGTCTATTCACTGCGTTTTATTATATAAGCCCTCTCAATATGCATGTGCAGAGCAGGACTGCTCTGTTTCGATACCTCCATGTCAGTCAGTCAATGGCTTCCCAACAAAGAAGACCGATTCTAGTAACTGAAATAAACAGACAAGCAGTTTCCAGGGGGCTGGAATTACCACGATATTTAAGAACGGAGACACCAGTTACCTGCTGAATTAGCTCTGCAGACTCCTCTTCTCCATTGCCCACAGCGCCGGGCCTCCTGCCAATTGCCGGAGCAGGTTTGTTGGTTACTGCAGTCCTCTGGGCGGGGACGGCCCTCTGTGGAGCTGAGAAAAAAAAAAATAAATAAACAAACAATAGTCATCATATTAAGCACACTGCGGATCAAGAGAGCACAGTGCAGAGTGCTCCCCTCTACAAAACCAGGGGCCATCGTGACACCACCAAAAATATGTGCACCCCACTCCCCAACACAGGTATGTACCAATTCTGGCCATTTTCTTTAACGCTTCTGTCTTTGTTGGCTTTGCATCAGCAGAGTCATCTGGAAGAGGTACAGTATTCACCAGCATCAGACACTTCCAAAGTGATAAAAGCAAAAACCACAAAGATGGTGCACAATTCTTTAGAATTTTCTCACGTCTGGATGTGAATTGCAGTTTTTGTCCTTTAGGGTGTAGGATTTCTTTTGAGTCCTTTTTACCCTGCTATCAGATTGTATTGTATATCGGGAAAGCAGGCCATCACTGTGGTGGCAGGGGCAGGTTACGTGTTCTCCAACAGTCATGGCTGCATTTCATATACTCATGAAAATTCTGAACAAAATCCATAGAAGATTAGAGTATATATTGCGCCTCATCAGAGAAGTGATGATCTTCATGACATTGTGCTGGAGTATTAGCTGGGTTCCCCAACTCCAGTCCTCAAGGCCCACCAACAGGTCATGTTTTCAGGATTTCCTTTGTATTGCACAGGTGATGCAATTATCACCTGGGCAATACTAAGGAAAGACGGATTTTGGTAAGAACTTACCTGTAAAATCCTTTTCAGTGAAGGAAGGAAGAGAGACACACTAGTCATTACTAGTGGGTAGGCGGAGCCCAGATAGGATTGACACCTCAGATTAAAAAGAGTGTTGACCGGCCCCTCCAGCTCGGGCTCCTCCTACTCCAGCTTCTCCAGTCGTACACAAGCTAAAGGTACTGCCACACTACACAATCCCGCTAGCGATCTCGTTAGCGTCGCATACTAATGAGATCGCTAGCGGGATTGTTTCTATATCGCTAGTAGCTACCTATTTTAGCGATGTCGTTAGGACGCTATCGCGGTTAGCGATCTCCTTAACGACTTTAGCGGTACAAAAGTACCGCTAAATCGCTAAAAAAGGTGCCACACTTAGCGATATATACTTACCCAGCGGGGAGCCAGCGACGAAAATAGGGTCCGGAACGATTCCAGCGACGAGCGAGATCACAGCAGGAAGCTCGTCGCTGGCAGATGCCGCACACAACAACATCGCTAACGGGATCGCTAAATAGTGACGTTTTTTAGCGATCCCGTTAGCGATGTTTAGTGTGGCATACCCTTAAGGAAGAGCAAATATCACCAGCGGAGCAACATAACCCCTTCTGAAGGACTTCAGAGAAAAAAACAAGAATACAGGTTATGTATGTAACAGGAAAAAAAACACACAGTTCCAGGTACTACTCACTGAACCTGACTACTGCGATGAGCTGGCGATGCTGGAACATAGCCTTAGCGCGCCGACCTCAGCCCAGATAATCGCTATCAGAGAAGGGTCACGCCGCATCTGAAAACAACAACACACTTCTGCCATGGGAGGGAGCTGTGTCTCTCTTCCTTCCTTCACTGAAAAGGATTTTACAGGTAAGTTCTTACCAAAATCCGTCTTTCAGCAGCAGATGGGAAGGAAGAGAGACACTAGTCATTACTAGTGGGACGTCCCAAAGCAGTCCAAAAATTAAGGGTGGGAAAAAAACCAAAAGAGGCAGAATCCCAACAACCTTGATAAATGCGCAACAGGCGCCAAATACAAGTTAACTAGAACTTTAAACTACAGCCGCCTGCAGGACCCTACGTCCTAAGGCCGCATCAGCGGAAGCACTGACGTCCACCTTATAAAACTTTGTAAACGTGTGGACGGAGCGCCAAATCGCCGCTCGGCAGAGCTGAGCTGCCAGGGCCCCTTGATGAAAGGCCCACGATGAAGCCACAGCCCTCGTGGAGTGAGCTCGAATCTTAATCGGGCAAGGTTCGCCTTTAAGTCGGTAAGCCTCCAAAATGGCCGACCGAATCCAACGAGCTATAGAGTCCTTGGAAGCTCGTTGACCTTGAGTAACAGACAAATAGAACTTCAAGGCCCGCACTAAATCCAATGTGTGCAAAGCCCGTTCCTTTGCATTCCTCGGGCCCGGGCAAAGCGAGGGCAACACAATATCCTGGTTAACATGAAATTGCGACACCACCTTAGGTAGAAAGTCGCCCCGTGTGCGAAGCACTACTCGATCCGGGTAAAACTCCAGGAAGGGAGGCGAGCAGGAAAGAGCCGCCAACTCAGAGACCCTTCTCAAAGAGGTGACCGCCACTAGGAAGGCAACCTTCCAAGAAAGTAAAGAAAGGCTAGCAGAGTCCATAGGCTCAAAAGGCCCATGCTGAAGAGCCTCCAAGACAAGGTTGAGCCGCCAAGGAGACACAGGCGCCTTCCGCGGCGGAAACTGACGGGTTACTCCACGAAAAAAGGAACGCACGTCCCTACGCGAGGCGATAGCCTTCCGAAACAGCAAGGACAGAGCAGAAACCTGACCCTTCAGAGTGCTAAACCCTTGTCCAGCCCGTACTGCAGAAAGGCCAACAAATTGGGAATGGAAAAAATCCTCGGGTTCCTTGAAGAACTCGAACACCACGAAAAGAAGGCTTCCCAAGTCTTGTGATAAATCTTAGTAGTAGCCGGACCTCTGGCAGCTCGCAGAGTGGCAATGACTTCGGCTGAAAAACCTCTACGGGTCAATATTTCGGTCTCAAGAGCCACGCCGTCAAACGCAGAGACTTCAAGTCCGGATGATGAACGGGCCCCTGGGTTAACAGGTCCGGGCGAAGAGGAAGTGGGAATGGAGGTGCCGCCAAAAGCGACACCAGTGTCGAGAACCACGTCCTCCTTGGCCAATCTGGGGCTATCAACATAGCCGGGATTCTCTCCAGTCTGATCCGACGCAGCACCAGAGGAAGTAAAGATATCGTCGGAAACACAGATTAGCTCGAACTGGTCCCACGGAGCCACCAGAGCATCCACCGCCACAGCCTTCGGGTCCTTGTACCTGGACATGAAGGTCGGTAACTTGGCATTGAACCTGGATGCCATCAAATCCACTTGGGGAGTTCCCCAACGGGAGCACAGCAGTGCAAAAATTTTCGGATGAAGACTCCATTCTCCGGGATCCATCTTCTCGCGACTGAGGAAGTCCGCCGTGATATTCTGAACCCCTGGAATGTGGATCGCAGAGATGACTGGCACTCTGGTCTCGGCCCAAATCAGGATCTGAGACACCTCCACCATGAGCCTGGAACTCCTCGTCCCGCCTTGGTGGTTGATATACGCGACCGCCGTCGCGTTGTCTGTCTGCACTCGGACTGGCAGACCGCTCAAAGGGACCGTCCAGTGTTGGAGGCAAAGGAAAATTGCCCTCAATTCCAGGATGTTGATCGGTAGAACAGATTCTTCCGATGACCATACTCCCTGAATTCAGAGATCGTTCCAGACACCCCCCCAGCCCGTCAGGCTGGCATCGGTGGTTATGACCGACCACCTCGGAGGGAGGAAAGACTTCCCCAGGGATAATGCTTCTGGACGTAACCACCATCCTAGAGATTCTCGCACCCTGCGAGAGATGATGACGCTGCAATCCAACGAAGCCTGCGATCGATCCCAACGACTCAAAATGAGCCTTTGGAGGGCCCTGGAATGAAACTGGGCAAACGGAAGTGCCTCCATGGACGCCACCATCAAACCCAGAAGGAGCATACACTTCCGAAGGGACATTGCTGTCGAAGACTTCATAATCTGTACATGTCGAAGGAGACATGCAAGCTTGTCTGGAGGTAGAGACACCACTGCCCGTACCGTGTCGAAATGCATCCCCAAAAACAGGATTGACTGCGTTGGTTCCAGAGACGACTTCTCCCAATTGACCAGCCACCCGAAGTCCTCTAGGAGCTGAAGGGATAGATTGCGAGCCGTCACCGCCTCCTCCTTTGAGGACGCCACAATCAAAAGATCGTCCAGGTAGGGAAGAATCGTAACCCCCTGTCTTCGAAGAATTGCCATGAGAGGCGCCAGAATTTTTGTAAAAACTCTGGGCGCTGAGGCCAAGCCGAATGGCAGAGCCACAAACTGGTAATGGTCCTGACCTATGGCAGAACGAAGGAAGCGCTGGTGAGCCCTTCCGACGGGAACATGCAAATAAGCGTCGCGAATGTCGATTGACACCAAAAAGTCGTTCTGCGACAGGGCTGCCACAACGGAGCGAAGTGACTCCATGCGGAATTTTTGGGTGTGGACATGCCGATTCAATTTTTTGAGATCCAGAATAGGGCGAAATTTGTCCTTTTTGGGGACCACAAAAAGATTGGAATAAAATCCTCTTCCTCGGTCCTCTGGCGGAACCGGTATTACCACACCCTTCTGCAGAAGGAATTCGACCTCTCGCAGCAGAGCGGCAAATAGCTCGGGCTCTGACGGGATGCGAGACTGGCAAAAACTGTCCGGGGGTCGAGAAGAAAATTCTATGAAATAGCCTGCTGACACGACCCGCGTTACCCAGGCGTCCGGAACGCGGGAAATCCAAGTCGCTTTGAATTGGAGCAGACGACCCCCCACTCGAGAGCCCTCGAGTGGAACCCTGGCGTCAGTCCGCCTTGGCGGGCTTCTTGTCAGCTTCCCGCTTGTCTTGACGGAAACTTTGTTTCCAGGGAGTGCGGGATTTCTGAGAGGACTTTTTTCCCGAAAAAGAGGGACGACCCGATCCCCAAGAGGACTGACCGAATCGTCCCCTGGACTGAAAGGACCGCCGACCACTACCGGCACTAGGCCTGCCAGACGCAGAAGCCATAGCCCTTCGCTGCGGTAAAGCCGCTTCCTTTGCCTTTGCAATCAGCTCTGTGAGGTCAGATCCAAATAGCTGACCACCCTTGTAGGCTAAAGACAGCAAACCTTGCTTGGAAACCGCGTCCCCGGTCCACTGTCTAAGCCACAGTGCTCTTCTGACTGTGACCGCCGAGGATTGCGCCCTGGACAACAGTGACGCAGTATCCAGACCTGCATCATAGCTATATCGGGCTGCAGTCTCCAACAATTCGAGAAGCCCATCTACCTCAGATAACGGAGATCTATTTTGCAACGCCGTCCGTATACGGACCAACCAGCACAGGGAAGCCTTACAAGCACACATGGATCCTAGCACCGCTCTGAATCCATGACCCGCGGCCTCGTAGGTGGATTTCGCCGCCATCTCCGTTTTTCTGTCCAGCGGTTCCTGCAGACTCGCCTTCCCTTTAATGGGAAGCAATGAGGATTTACTAAGCTGGGATAAAGGAACATCCACTTCAGGAGAAGGAATCCAATTATCTATCAACTCCGTAGAACAGGGATATAGTGCCTCAAAGAACCGTGTACCTTGAAAACGTTTATCTGGACACAGGCGTTCCTTCTCCACTGCTCCATTAAGCTCATCCAGAGCTGGCAATGTCGATCGCGACTTTCGGCCTGAATGTACCAGGAGTACCGTCTTACCAGGACGTCTAGTTACCTCCTCCGGTAACTGTAACGCCTCCCTCATGGCTTCAATAAAAGCCTCTGTTCGGCCCAAAAAAGAGGCAGAATGCCCCTGCCGATCCTCCTTATCCGAATCGGATAACTCCCCATCTGAACCTGAAGGGGAACCCTCTCCGTAATCCATATCAGACACCTCTGATCCGCTACGCGGGAAGGATGGTACCGGTCTGTGTCGCTTCCTGTCATGAGAGGATCTAGCTGACACCCAATGACCTAAAAGGTCAGACAGGCCATCAATAGAACGAGCGATGGCATCCAATTTGGCATCGCTGCAACCTCCGACCGCTGCGCTTGACGCCGTCGAGGTCTGCGTATCAGATACGCGCGACTGATCCTGAAGCGGATCTGGAAAACGGTCCGCACCTTCTGGACCCTGATCCGACATGCCCTCACACAGTATATGGCAGGTCAAAACCTGTCAGTAACTAGAAAAAAGTGTGGTTTCTTAAGTGGACGAAACAAGCGCGCTGAAGGGTTAAAGCTCTTAAAGGAGAGAGCTACCCCAGCTGTAACAGCAGAATATGTCAGCGATATAATTAACCCTTATATGTTCTGATCCAAACTGGAATAAAACCTATGGCGGGTAGTTGCTGGATTCTTGCGCTGAAAGGGTTAACCCTCCAATAGGGGTTAATGTCGCAGGCTCCCCACAACTCCCTTATTAAAATAAAAGGGGTGTGCGAGTCCCAGATAAAACAAGGTCTCTATATGAGACCGCAGCTGCAGGATAGCGCTATCTGCCACTATCACACAGAAAGGTCCTGCGCTGTGGGGGTGAGGACGTTTCACTCACCCAGTTGGCCGCGGTGATGTATACTTGCTAGTCGGGAGGAGTGGAGCATGAGGAGCCCGAGAAGCCTTGTAATGGCCGCCGCGCTGAGAGAAGCCGGAAGAGAAGCACATAAAAGTCGCGCGCTTCTGCACAAGAAGACCGGGAAGCGTGAAGCCACACCCCCCGCCTACTTCAAAAAAGAGCGCAAACTCCTTCGCTCTCTGCTCTCCCCTGTCCTGCAGGCATCTGCCTGCGGACAAAAAATACAGTCACCAAACATGTCACACTCACATGTAGCAGCGGCTGCCGCTGAAGCACTCACATACATTAAAAATGTGGAGTACTCACCAGCTAAATGCCACAGGGACCCCCCTGGGATTTGTGGCGCTGTGCCCATCGCTTCCCCCCAGGGGGGGGAACGCAGTGACCCCAGATGCGCGGTTTGCGTCCCCGCCAGGGAAGCAATCCTCATCCCCCAGGGCTGGCAGGGTTCTGCAGGGACCACCATACAGGGTAATTACAGATCCGTCAAGGGAGAGGTGGGGGTCCAGCAGCGCTGAGACCCCTGAGACCTCTAGACCACTTCTGGTGATCCAAGTCTCTTGTCCGATAAAAATAAAAAATCTTCTGAGGAGCTGCTTCCAGCAGCGACTATCCTCTGAGACCTCAAATTTTAGACTGGAGAAGCTGGAGTAGGAGGAGCCCGAGCTGGAGGGGCCGGTCAACACTCTTTTTAATCTGAGGTGTCAACCCTATCTGGGCTCCGCCTACCCACTAGTAATGACTAGTGTGTCTCTCTTCCTTCCAATCTGCTGCTGAAAATACAGTCACCAAACATGTCACATTCACATGTAGCAGCGGCTGCCGCAGCAGCCGCTGAAGCACTCACATACATTAAAAATGCGGAGTACTCACCAGCTGAGCGCCACAGGGACCCCCAGGGGTTTGTGGCGCTGTGCCCATCGCTTCCCCCAGGGCGGGGAACGCAGTGACCCCAGATGCGCGGTTTGCGTCCCCGCCAGGGAAGCAATCCTCATCCCCCAGGGCCGGCAGGGTTCTGCAGGGACCACCATACAGGGTAATTACAGATCCGTCAAGGGAGAGGTGGGGGTCCAGCAGCGCTGAGACCCCTGAGACCTCTAGACCACTTCTGGTGATCCAAGTCTCTTGTCCGATAAAAATAAAAAATCTTCTGAGGAGCTGCTTCCAGCAGCGACTATCCTCTGAGACCTCAAATTTTAGACTGGAGAAGCTGGAGTAGGAGGAGCCCGAGCTGGAGGGGCCGGTCAACACTCTTTAATCTGAGGTGTCAATCCTATCTGGGCTCCGCCTACCCACTAGTAATGACTAGTGTGTCTCTCTTCCTTCCAATCTGCTGCTGAAATCCTGAAAACATGACCTGTTGGTGGGCCTTGAGGACTGGAGTTGGGGAACCCTGGCTTAGAAGATGCAGCGACTTTTCTGCCACTGCTGGTTATGATCTGGGCATACAGTTCAATGTGGAAGTGTTAAAGTGTTAGATTACAAAAATATGAATGCCTTCTTCCAGAAATCGTGGCATACCCCTCTAAAGCCTGGCCATAGAATAGCAGCTCGGTCGTATTGCAGTGAATGAGGCGGAGCAGCAATACTATTCATTGATTGAAATGATAATTGGATTGAATTGATAAATTCCGTCTTGTGGTTGTTTAATCCTTATTTGCAGTTAATGATATGCCCGTTCCCAGGGTGACCTGCCCCCTAGTTTACCCAATGAAGATTATATGTACATACTATGGCAGAAAAAAAAAAAAAAAAAAAAACACATTTGAAAATGGTGCTCGCTATGCCAATAGCTGCAAAAGTTTTTTTTTTTTTTAGTATGTACATATAACATTCATTATGTAAACTAGGGGGCAGGTCACAGAGGGATCAGTGACCTGTCAGCAGTCAGCATTATGAATACCTAAACAGAGCACCACAGGAAGACCCCCACACCACCCACAGGCCGCCCCAGAGCATGAGAATCTAACTCAAAACTGAAAATAAAGATTAAACAACAACCACAAGACAGATTTCATCAACCAAGGTATCATTTTATTCAGTATAATGGCGCCGACCTGACACTGTCTGTAGATTACTGTGCACAATCCTGCTGACAGGTTCCCTTCAACTCCTATACCACACCTGCCTATCACTATACACACACCATCATGCGCTCTCCTGTACAGAAGTCCACTGCCTCAGAGTAACCCTCAACTTTGCCCTCTCATTCAAACTGCACATATAAACTTCGCACCACCTGCCGCCTCCAACTAAAAATAGTTCCTGAATTTATCCTTTCCTCAACATACTAAGATGTTTGCAGTGCATGCCCTCATCTCCCGCCTGGACTACTGCAATATCCTCGATGGCCTCCACAACGAACACCTATCCAGCCTATCCTTAACTATGCTGCTCAATCAATTCACCTCTCCCCTTGGCCAATGTCTTCAATGGCTCCCAATTCAAGGAACGGATAGAGTTTACACTACAAACAGACTTCTAAAGCTGTAAAAAAGTTGTCTCCTCCACACAAACTAATCTCCCTATATCTTTTCACACTTAATCTGCAGTCCTCACAAGATCTCCTCGACTTCACTCTTGTATGTTTCTCATTCAATTGTCTTCAAGACTTCTCCAAAACATCCCCTGCCCTCTGGAATCTTGTGCCCCAACACATCCGATTGTCTCCAACATTCGGAACTTGAAAATCTCTGAAAAGCTACAGCTTGCAATAACCCCATTGTCACGTCACTATAACCGTAGCTGGTGCAACCCCCCAATCTACTGTCTACTCCCCTATGTCCTGTAGACTCTAAGGCCACAAGGGCAGGGGGTGCTGCTGCTACGACTACTTAAAAAAAAAAAAAAAAAAAGTCGTTACCGATTACCACCATAAAAATAAGAGACTGACGTGGCATTATGCCCCTGGCAGCCACAATACTCTACTGAAGAAAATGGAGCAGCTATATCAGACAACCTGTCACAAATGTGGCACGTTTTTGGGAGAAAACTACCTGTGTTTTTCCACATACAAAACCAATGCTGATTCCATAAGAGGATGGGGTCTTATCTGTGTTGCCTGATGCAGCTCCAAATTGCCACCTACCAATCTAACAGGTCTCAGTTAGGGTTTGCTATTTTGGACAACCCCTTTCTGACGTGTGACCTACATGAATATCACATGTCAGGTGCAGACATAAAAGCAACAATCAAAACCAGCTCCAATGCCAAGTCCAATGTCATGGTGGGGATTTTTTTTTTTTTTGCCATCATTCAGTCACTATAGAAGGTAGAGACTGCTCCTCTAAAGTGGCATTTCAATGATGTCTTGAACAAGGAAGCAGGTAATGCCCAGTCTCCCAATTTGTAAGGTTACCATTCTGAGCCCCTGACACCAATTAGATACTTATAGCTAATCCCATCAATGTGGAAGACAGGTCAAAGATAATACGTCTCATTTTTACTATGGCCGTTGGAAGTACTACAGTCTGATCATACATGACCCTTGGTCAAAAAGAAAGTCCATTTGCATCTGAATAGAAGGGTCTTAAAGCTTGCACTCCTGCTCCAAAGACTCAATAGATCTGTATAGGTGCAGACCCTTATAGCTCAGTACAAAAGATAGTCTGGGTGTAAGGGCCTCGTCTCACATAGCGAGATCACTGCTAAACAGCGATCTCAGCAGCGATCTCGCTATGTCTGACACGTACCAGCGATCAGGCCCCAGCTGTGAATCGCTGGTAGTGTCAGAAATGCCTGGACTTTTTTTGATCGCTGGTCTCCCGCTGGCCAGCACGCATCGCTGCGTGTGACAGGCAGGAGACCAGCGATCTACTGGTAACCAAGGTACACTTCGGGTTTCCAGGCGCGGGGCTGTGCCTGGAAACCAGACGTGTACTTTGGATACCAGCACGCTGCTGCAGGGGAGCTGGTAACCAAGGTACACGTCGGGTTTCCAGGCACCGCGCAGTGCCTGGAAACCTGACGTGTACCTTGGTTACCAGCTCCCTGCATCAGCGCGCTGGTATCCAACGTACACTGCGGGTAACTAGGCGACGTTACCCGCAGTGTCGCTGTCCTGATCGCTGCCTGTTTGGCAGCTCAGCAGCGATCATGTAGCGACACACCAGCGATCCTGATCATTGTCGGGATCGCTGGTGTGTCGCTATGTGAGACAGGGCCCTAAGAGACACAATACAGACACCAAAACGCAGCCATATTATCACCAAAAGCATTAAAAAACAGAGTGGGCAATTGCCAGTACCGGAGTTTGTGGATCCCATTGGCCTCTTGGGCTTGTTCATGACTGGAGTGGGGAGGACAGGTGCAGGGGCAGATTCTTGTCCTTGTCTAGCAGCAACGGGGTCGTAGTCTTTCCCATCGTAGTTTGCATCGAAGAACTTCTTAAACCACTGTACAAACTCAAAGTTATCCTGGAACTTCCCCTTCACCAACTTGTCTACTGGAATTATCTACAGAGAAGGGTTATTCAGGAATGTTTATGTGAGAATGAAACAGTCATCGGATCGTCCATTATTCATATTAACATCACTGACACATGGTAAGGTTAATAATAGACGTTAAGACAAGCCCAGTTTTGGTTACACCTTAGCGCTGGTGGGATGGCTTTTTCGCTTTTTTTCCCCAGAAACAGTGTTTACCAAGTATCCCATCTTATTTATATGCACTATTGCCTTTACTTACAGCAAGGTATATGTTCATTTTGTTTCTGTCTTAGGTTTTGTCTAATCGATAGAAAAGAAAGATGTGGCCAATGGCAATTCAACATCGATTAGGACTTCAATAACGACGATACATTGCCCCACGATGTATTCCCTACACATATAGAAGCAATTGTGCACATCTGAAAATTGCTCCAAGACTGGCGGGTCACCCATCATAGCAGTGGTCTTGAGCACAAATACCATTTTTCCCAATGAAGCCATTCGGCAGTCAATTGATTGGAGTACCCCTCTAAAAGCATCTAATCTTCTGACTACCCACTGCTCTGTAGGTGGGCATCAGTTTTCATTAAATCTTATAAGGCAGAAGTACAGTTGCTGCTGCTAGATCACAGCAGCAGAATCCACTGCATGGTGGGAAGCACTACCTAGAGAACGGACATTTCTCTGACAGCACTGGCGAGTTTATGCCTTAGGCCGGGATCACACATGCGAGAAACTCGCACGATTATCATGAGAGTCTCTCGCATGAACACCCGGCACTCGGACCAGAGCACACGGCTACATAGAAATACATGCAGCCGCATGCTCTGGTCCAAGCGCCGGGTGTTCATGTGAGAGACTCTCACGAGAATTGTGCGAGTTTCTCACATGTGTGATCCGGCCTTATATCACCAATATGGGGATTAAGGACGTAGCAGATAAATAAAGGGTTAATATTCCTAAGGACTGGAGAAATCGGTTGTGCCTGTTCTATGCTAGCCATACTCTGGGCACATCAGGATCACAGCTCGCAAACAATGTAGTAATGACCCGACGGTTGCAGGTCAGTACCGGCTGTATGAGGTCTGCCCAATATGCCACACATAAGGTCACGTTGTACTCACTTTATCAACGCCCATCTTCTTGAAGCCGGCCTGTAGCACTTTGAAGTTCTGGATGTACTCGTGTTCAAGTTTGGCTTGAAATTTCACCTTCTTTAATGTGACTGATCCGGGAAACAACATGTCCATAAACTGACAATATACGCTACCTGCCAGGAGAAAGTAGGACAAGCATTAATAGCTGCACATCCAGACTCTGCACCGCTCCCACAGGTTAGACACCCGAGACAAGGTGCCAGCACTCATCGTGTGATCCTCTTTAGCCAATCACAGTACGTGTTTAAAATCCATGATAAGTACCGGCATTTCCTGTATGCAGAGACCCCCTTTACAGTCTCCGAAAAAAGGACAATGGTACCTTAGCCCTTTAGCTTCACAGCCTGTTTACATCATCCGGACCAGGCCAATCATTTCAATTCACTTTATACAGTAATAAGTCTGGAACTAGTCAACGGATGCCACCGATTTGGGTATTGTTTTTTTTTCATGACACATTGTACTTTACGTTAGTGCTAAATTTAGGTCTATATATTTTTTACATTTAAAAAAAAAAAATTGGAATTTTGGCAAAAAACTTTGCACTTTTCAAACTTAATTTTTACACCCTTCAACCAGATTGTTACATCACGCAAAATAATTAATAAATTTAATCTCACATGTCTACTTTACAACTGCATCATTTTTTAAATGAATTGTTAGGAAGTTTGACAGGAAGGTCTTGTTTGTTAGGAAGTTAGAAGTTGATCAGCAATTTATTTTTTCCAACAAAATGTATAAAACCTTCATTTATTTTTTAAAAAAAGACCATGTCATATTTGAAGTGACTTTAACCCTTAGTGACAGAGCTAATTTGCAGCTTAATGACCTGGGCCAATTTTTACAATTCTGACCACTGTCACTTTATGAGGTTATAACTCTGGAACGCTTTAACGAATCCCGTTGATTCTGAGATTGTTTTTTCATGACATATAGTACTTCACGTTACTGGTAAAAAAATTTTTTTATATGACTTGCTTTTATTTATGAAAAACACGGAAATATGGCAAAAATTTAGTAAAATTTAGCAATTTTCAAAATTTAAATTTTTATGCCCATAAATCAGAGAGATATGTCACACAAATTTCTTAATAAATAACATTTCCTACATGTCTACTTTACATCAGCACAATTTTGGGAACAAAATTTTTTTTGTTACGAAGTTATAAGGGTTAAAAGTTGACCAGCGTTTTTCATTTTTACAACACTTTTTTTTTTTTTTTTTTTTTTTTTTTTTTTTAGGGACCACATCACATTAGAAGTGACTTTGACGCGTCTATATGATAGAAAATACCCAAAAGTGACACCATTCTAAAAACTGCACCCCTCAAGGTGCTCAAAACCACATTCAAGAAGTTTATTAACCCTTTACGTGCTTCACAGGAACTGAAGCAATGTGGAAGGAAAAAATTAACATTTAACTTTTTTTTGCAAAAACTTTACTTCGGAACCAATTTTTTTTTTATTTTCACAAGTGTTAAAAGAAAAAATTAACCACAAAATTTGTTGTGCAATTTCTCCTGAATACGCAGATACCCCATATGTGGGGGTAAACCACTTTTTGGGCGCACAGCAGAGGTCGCAAGGGAAGGAGCGCCGTTTGACTTTTTCAACGCAGAATTGGCTGGACGCCATGTCGCGTTTGTATAGGCCCTGATGTGTCTAAACAGTGGAAACACCCCACAAGTGACCCCATTTTGGAGACTAGACCTCCTAAGGAACTTATCTAGATGTGTGGTGAGCACTTTGAACCCCCAAGTGCTTCACAGAAGTTTATAACGCCCGGGCGTGAAAATAAAAAAACATTTTTTCCACAAACCTGATCGTTTAGTCCCCAATTTTTTATTTTCCCAAGGTAACAGGAAAAATTAGACCACAAAAGTTGTTGTCCAATTTGTCCTGAGTACGCTGATACCCCATATGTGGGGGGGGGGGACCACTGTTTGGGCGCACGGCAGGGCTTGGAAGGGAAGGAGCGCCGTTTGACTTTCTCAAACCAAAATTGGCTGGAATTGAAATTGGACGCCATGTCACGTTTGGAGAGCCCCTGATACGCCTAAACAGTGGAAACTCCCCACAAATAACATCAGTTTGGAAACTAGACCCCTCAAGGAACTTATCTAGATGTGTGGTGAGCACTTTGAACCCCCAAGTGCTTCACAGAAGTTTATAACGTAGAGTCGTGAAAATAAAAAAAAAAAATCATTTTTTTCCTCAAAAATGATTCTTTAGCTCGCTATTTTTTTTATTTTCCCAAGGGTAATAGGAGAAATTGGACCTAAAAAGTTGTGCAATTTTTCCTGAGTAAGCCGATACCCCATATGTGGGGTGGAACCACTGTTTGGGCGCATGGGAGAGCTTGGAAGAGAAGGAGCGCCATTAACGGCGCTGTGGTTTAAGTACCCTTAATGACCGCCGTGAAAAGGCGTATCGGCGGTCGTTAAGGGGTTAAAGACACTTGTCCTCCAAATTTGAAAGTGTGTGTGGGCAGGGGGGGGGGGGAGGGGCGGGAGTGAGGAGGAAATGGGGGTGTGTCTTATAAGCCGAATGTAGCAGTGGAGAAAGGCCGCTGCTGCGGGAAGCTGGAGGGTGCAGGGGCTCCCCTGACATTTTGTGAAAGCCCAGAACCCCCACACTTTCTATGGTTTTCAATGTGGTGGACTTTGGGCACATGTCTCATCTCCAGAGATCTCAACCTGCGCATGTGCCGCCTTCGGAAGCCATTTTACAGATGCCCACGTGAGGGAGATTAATGAGAAGGAGACTAACAATTTATGGAAGCCCAAGGCCCGTAGAACCTGGACACCCCATGCTCCCAGCATCAACCCACTCTTGCAGCAGCAACCCTGCCTCCTGTGACCTCGCTCCGCCACAGCCGGTAAGAGAGTAGGATTATAAGACGCACCCCCAGTTTTCTCCCACATTTGGGAGGGGGTGGGGGTAATATGTGTTTACTGAAGGGGTTAACCAGTTGAAAGTTTTATAGATTGAGCCGCCCAGCACATTGCAATATCAAGTGTGTATTTTTGTAATATAATATATATATATATATATATTTTTTTTTTTTACCAAATTACTCAGTCCCTGTATGCATCAGCCCAAAGAGAAAAATCACATTAGATAGGCTCCCAGCAAAGAATATCACCTTGTAGAGGCTGCTGGGCACACATGGATTGGCCAACTTATGCACCAAGTATCTTTGTTTTTTCCTATTTTCTAGAGCATTAATGAAATTCCAATTTCATATACTTCATGTTTACAATCTATAGCATTACAGAGTGCTAATTTATTCGTTACTTATGTATGGAGATGGCTACTCTTAGTATACACCTGTTCAGACCAGCATTCTATTCAGTCGTGAAGGAACTTCCAGTGACGTTTAGAGAACATGTACCAGGATTATTCCATGGAGGAAGGAAGTTTGAATTTGTGCCATGCTTTCCTCTTTTGGCATCACTTTTTCTAACCCAATTACAATGTTAGTTCAGCTACCGTAGGGGGTTCTCCGGTCTCACCAATGGACAGCCAACAACTTATGGGCCTGAAATAGGATGCAAGAAATGCCAGTTTCAACAGGGGAGTCAGACCCGCTATCAAACACCCCCAAAATACACATCTGGGGAGTAGCTTGCGGCTTATCGGCATTTACTCTCACTAAAGGATAATATTCTGTAACAAATGGCTCCAATCATGGTTCGATCCAACACAATGTGCATGAGGTCTACAGCAGAGCTTCGGCACCTGGGACACAGAGTCCATATGGACTCCACATATGAAGCGGACACTCGAATAGTTGGTCTAGGGGTTTAAGACAAGAATATCCCGCCACTTCAGGGATATTCCTCACATCCGCCTACCACTTGGACTTCAGGGAATGGTCTTCTACCATTATTCTATTCTAGTCGGCATGTCAAGCTGCAACTATTGATCAAACGTCTTAATGGGCGATATAAAAAGTCCAAAATTGCCATTGTTCGAGACTTTCATACACGTCGCCATGAAATAAGTGCAGTCAGGCAGCCACAACCATCCTCCCAACTACTATACATTTATACAATTCCGGTAATAAAGGGAATTAGGGCAAGACTGATCTAAATTCGTGCAACTCTTAATCCTAGTAACTCCTTTCCACTGACAGGTTCCCTTTAAAAAAATAAAATAAATTAAACCAGTCAAGCGACTCATGCCACCCAAACCAAAGGCAGCATAAATCATATCCTGATTTCATGATTGCCGCTAGGTATATTTTTCTTTGAAATACTCCAGTATTTTAGGGAGAATATAATTAGATGATCCAGCTGGGGGACCACAGACCATGCTAGTCTCGCGCGATCGCTAGCTGGCTTCTCCTGCAGAGTTACAGGCAACTGACAGGTCTTGCCCTCATGTCTCCATAGAGAGACCTAACATAAAGAAGAAGCAGCATCCATCCAGGTGAAGAAAAGTAGAAAATCTTTATTCTGCCATAAGAAACCACAACGACGTTTCGGCCATTCAGTGGCCTTTTTCAAGTATGGAGGAACATACACAGGCGACCCTTATATAGTGTGGAGGAGCCAATCACTATAAAGGGAAACGCCTCCATGCTAATAGATATATATACAAAGTATAGTAAAATATATAACAAAACAGTGATCAAATAACAACGTTTGTATATCGTGCAATGATATCCCATATACAATACATAACCACCCAAAAGAAGCATTTAATAGCGGAGGTAAACAATAATATACCAACACCCCGCCAATCATAATCTGGCTACATCATATCCATGGTGACCATAGGCGAATCAAACGTGCCGGAACACCTAAATGGTCCGCACCAATCAATACTTGTATACCTTTTGCGCCTTCTCAGTCAGCCCATCATCGATTTAATACCTTATACTTCATTCTAGTGGTTGTGGTGACGCTATTGCCGCGCCAAGAAGTGACGCGTAAGGCTGCGCCGAGGATTCTCCAATCAAAACCGCCTAATTCTCGTCATGTGTTTCCAGGGTCACATGATCCATCGCGTCATAGAGTCCGCGCTTGCGCAGGACATATTAAAGTTGAAATCTCACAGAACAGACCTCCAGGCCATAGGTTTAGCAGCATAATATCGCGGTATTTCGGAACAAGATCTTAGATGGAAAAAAGACAAACCACAAGTGACTATAAAGCAAATAATGGGCGAAAAAGCAAAACACCAGATTAGCTCTTAAGAGTGGGGTGAAATTTCCAAAATTTAACATATATATTATAATTTAACCACCAACCTAAAAAAACAAAAACAGGGGGGAGGGAAAGGAAAAATAATTGAATCAATAAAAACATCTAAAAGCAATATACAGAAGGTGAGACTCGAACTAATGGGGCTAATCAAATACAAATCTGTAGATTATAATCCAAATTAAGACCCTTCGGCTGTAGCGTATCAAGAATAGATATCCAGCGAAGTTCTTTTCTCTTTAATAACTTGGACCTATCGCCACCCCATCTCAAATTGGGAACACCATCAATTACTCTGAATCTAAGCTGATTCACTGAGTGTCTGCAATCGACAAAATGTTTAGACACAGGTAAGTCTATTAGTTTGGTCCTAATAGTGCTCTTATGTTTGCTGATGCGTGCCCTCACCTCCATCGTGGTTTCCCCCACGTACATCAACCCACATGGACAGGTGAGGACATACACAACAAAACTGGAGGAGCACGTATAGCGTTCCCTAATGGAAAATCTCTTCCCTGTTTGCGGGTGGTTAAAGCCATCACCACGTAGCATATTACCACAACATGCACAACCCAGGCAAGGAAAATTTCCCAACCTAGGTGGGCATAATGTGGTTTGTCTCAAATGTTTACTTGTACCAATATCGGATCTAACTAACATGTCTTTGAGATTACGCCCACGTCTGTAGGAGAGTAATGGTCTATCAGAAAATT
Organism: Oophaga sylvatica; assembly: GCA_033576555.1. Lineage (NCBI taxonomy): Eukaryota > Metazoa > Chordata > Amphibia > Anura > Dendrobatidae > Oophaga > Oophaga sylvatica. The sequence goes on from JARQOD010000003.1 coordinate 102,626,908, forward strand.
CTGCAACATGTGGGAGGCCCATCCGCAGTAAGTTCCAATGTTTGTTGAGAATACCACCTATTTTATCACTAGCAGGACAAAACGTGGAAACAAAAGGAACACGTTTGGAGGTATTTCTACGCACACGGTTAGTACTATCCAGTGTCAAAACCATGGCTTCCTGTTTGTATCTCTGTACACTCTTCGCTGGATAGCCTCTTTTAATAAACTTGCTGCACATTTCATCAAGTCTCAGATTAAGCCTATCACTCTCTTTAACAATGCGTCGCACCCGCAACATTTGACTCCACGGAAGAGACTCTACCATCTTTCTGGGATGATTACTGTCAAAAACTAAAAGACTGTTCCTGTCTGTTTCCTTCGTAAACAAGTCAGTCTTCAAAATCCCCTCTTTTTTGTAAACCAATGTATCCAAAAATTGAATTTTATCCCTTGAGAAGGTAATCGTAAATTTTAATTCTGGATAAATTCCATTGAGGTACTCATGGAAGACCATTAGTGACTCCACATCACCATCCCACACACAGAAAATATCATCAATGTAGCGCCACCAGGCCCGGACATGGCTCCAGTGGCTGGATGTGTACACACATTGTTCCTCGAATACCGCCATGAAGATGTTTGCATAGGTGGGCGCCACGTTAGACCCCATGGCGGTACCGCGCAACTGCAGGTAAAAATCATCCCCAAAAAGAAAAAAATTCCTTCTGAAGATGAAACCTAGCAGTGCCAGGACCAACTGTGCACACTCCGGAGCCATGTCAGAGCCCGATAGCACCACACCGACTGCCTCCAAGCCTCTATCATGTTCAATGATGGTATACAGAGATATGACATCAAAAGAAACCAATATGGTCTCTGAAGTTACATTCAGAGTTTCAATTTTACTTAAAAAATCATTTGTATCTATAATATAGGATCTGGCAGCAACAGCATGACAGCGTAAAGAAAAAATATGAAAATGAGAAAAGAAAAATTCTCATATGAATTACATGCCACTACGTTATGCGAATATTATAAAATACGTAGAATACCGCGGGGTTTAAGACCTCATTTACGACCTACGTTACTGGCGGACAATCTACAATTCTGCAATAGGTTTGAATCTATTACTAATAAATATGCGTTTGACTTGATGTTGTTAAACATAGAGTTCCTTCGTGCTGAAGTTGGATCACTGAATAAAAGGTTATCTGAGTTGGAGCAACAACTGTTAACCCAGATGAATGCACAAGATCTGGATATCTTCAAATCCCAATTAGATGAAAAGCTATTGAAATTTCGTGCTGACATCGAGAAAACTAAAAGAACCAAATGGTTTCGTGACGCAGATGATTATGGCTCCGGTCGAGTTTTTTCCTGGCAGGGTGACAGACGCACATTTCCACCCAATAGGAGAAATAGGGCCCCACAGCAGAGAAAGAGATGGAGACCCTCTAGGAAGGAACCTCAACAGTTTGGTTTTACCACAGGTGATTCCGATTCCACAGACTATTCCAATATGGGTGCACATGCTTCTACTTCTGATTTTTTAGGCAGAAGCAGGACAGATACTGCAGAGATAAGAAAAGGACCCGGAGGGGCGGCAGGAAGCATCGGCGAAAAGTCGTTGGAAACCCAGACATCAGGTTCTATGCGTATTCCGGCAATGAGGACACGGAACATGGAAACGAAGAGGAAAGCAATATAGACCAGTTAAATCTGGTGGTAAATATCTCCTCACATGTTTTGTCTGATATTGACTGTGTAGTACTAACAAAGGGTCTTTCATTTTGTCCGACTAATTCACCGGACTGGTTTGGTATTGAATGTGATCTTTTTTCTTTTTTTAGGAGATTGAGATTAACATCTTACTTCAGTGATAAAGATACCGTGTGTGATAATACAACTGTTGGTGAGATTAATGTCTTTACATTACAAAAATATGGTCTTTACAATAAGAGCTCTTTTCAACCCCCAGTTAAAAATAATTTTGTAGAATCTTACATTCAACTTGTTGAAAGGGATGTGAATAAGCTCAAACGTGTATTCACAACAAATAACAAGAGGGGTAATTTGACACATATTCAAAGACAGGCATTAGATAAACTATCCAATAATCAGGCCATCACCATCAAGGCGGCCGACAAAGGTGGGGCTTTGGTGGTTATGGATACTCACAAATATGTGGCAGAAATTCATAGCCAATTGGCTGATGAGACGGTATACGTCAAATTGACAGCAGATCCCACGGTACCTTTTCTTACAGAACTTCGTCTCTTGGTAAATGACGCCCACATTGATGGCCTCATTGACCATAAACTATCTCAATTTCTTATAGTGGAGTCCCCAGTAACTCCACTATTATATACACTACCAAAAATTCATAAAGATCTGATGAATCCGCTCGGACGTCCAATCGTGTCTGGAAGGGGATCCCTTTGTAATAAGGTTTCAGTCTTCCTTGATAAGGTGTTACGCTGTCATGCTGTTGCTGCCAGATCCTATATTATGGATACAAATGATTTTTTAAGTAAAATTGAAACTCTGAATGTAACTTCAGAGACCATATTGGTTTCTTTTGATGTAATATCTCTGTATACCATCATTGAACATGATAGAGGCTTGGAGGCAGTCGGTGTGGTGCTATCGGGCTCGGACATGGCTCCGGAGTGTGCACAGTTGGTCCTGGCACTGCTAGGTTTCATCCTCAGAAGGAATTTTTTTCTTTTTGGGGATGATTTTTACCTGCAGTTGCGCGGTACCGCCATGGGGTCTAACGTGGCGCCCACCTATGCAAACATCTTCATGGCGGTATTCGAGGAATAATGTGTACACACATCCAGCCACTGGAGCCATGTCCGGGCCTGGTGACGCTACATTGATGATATTTTCTGTGTGTGGGATGGTGATGTGGAGTCACTAATGGTCTTCCATGAGTACCTCAATGGAATTTATCCAGAATTAAAATTTACAATTACCTTCTCAAGGGATAAAATTCAATTTTTGGATACATTGGTTTACAAAAAAGAGGGGATTTTGAAGACTGACTTGTTTACGAAGGAAACAGACAGGAACAGTCTTTTACTTTTTGACAGTAATCATCCCAGAAAGATGGTAGAGTCTCTTCCGTGGAGTCAAATGTTGCGGGTGCGACGCATTGTTAAAGAGAGTGATAGGCTTAATCTGAGACTTGATGAAATGTGCAGCAAGTTTATTAAAAGAGGCTATCCAGCGAAGAGTGTACAGAGATACAAACAGGAAGCCATGGTTTTGACACTGGATAGTACTAACCGTGTGCGTAGAAATACCTCCAAACGTGTTCCTTTTGTTTCCACGTTTTGTCCTGCTAGTGATAAAATAGGTGGTATTCTCAACAAACATTGGAACTTACTGCAGATGGGCCTCCCACATGTTGCAGAGTTTTCTGATAGACCATTACTCTCCTACAGACGTGGGCGTAATCTCAAAGACATGTTAGTTAGATCCGATATTGGTACAAGTAAACATTTGAGACAAACCACATTATGCCCACCTAGGTTGGGAAATTTTCCTTGCCTGGGTTGTGCATGTTGTGGTAATATGCTACGTGGTGATCGCTTTAACCACCCGCAAACAGGGAAGAGATTTTCCATTAGGGAACGCTATACGTGCTCCTCCAGTTTTGTTGTGTATGTCCTCACCTGTCCATGTGGGTTGATGTACGTGGGGGAAACCACGATGGAGGTGAGGGCACGCATCAGCAAACATAAGAGCACTATTAGGACCAAACTAATAGACTTACCTGTGTCTAAACATTTTGTCGATTGCAGACACTCAGTGAATCAGCTTAGATTCAGAGTAATTGATGGTGTTCCCAATTTGAGATGGGGTGGCGATAGGTCCAAGTTATTAAAGAGAAAAGAACTTCGCTGGATATCTATTCTTGATACGCTACAGCCGAAGGGTCTTAATTTGGATTATAATCTACAGATTTGTATTTGATTAGCCCCATTAGTTCGAGTCTCACCTTCTGTATATTGCTTTTAGATGTTTTTATTGATTCAATTATTTTTCCTTTCCCTCTCCCGTTTTTGTTTTTTTTAGGTTGGTGGTTAAATTATAATATATATATGTTAAATTTTGGAAATTTCACCCCACTCTTAAGAGCTAATCTGGTGTTTTGCTTTTTCGCCCATTATTTGCTTTATAGTCACTTGTGGTTTATGTCTTTTTTCCATCTAAGATCTTGTTCCGAAATACCGCGATATTATGCTGCTAAACCTATGGCCTGGAGGTCTGTTCTGTGAGATTTCAACTTTAATATGTCCTGCGCAAGCGCGGACTCTATGACGCGATGGATCATGTGACTCTGGAAACACATGACGAGAATTAGGCGGTTTTGATTGGAGAATCCTCGGCGCAGCCTTACGCGTCACTTCTTGGCGCGGCAATAGCGTCACCACAACAACTAGAATGAAGTATAAGGTATTAAATCGATGATGGGCTGACTGAGAAGGCGCAAAAGGTATACAAGTATTTTGATTGGTGCGGACCATTTAGGTGTTCCGGCACGTTTGATTCGCCTATGGTCACCATGGATATGATGTAGCCAGATTATGATTGGCGGGGTGTTGGTATATTATTGTTTACCTCCGCTATTAAATGCTTCTTTTGGGTGGTTATGTATTGTATATGGGATATCATTGCACGATATACAAACGTTGTTATTTGATCACTGTTTTGTTATATATATCTATTAGCATGGAGGCGTTTCCCTTTATAGTGATTGGCTCCTCCACACTATATAAGGGTCGCCTGTGTATGTTCCTCCATACTTGAAAAAGGCCACTGAATGGCCGAAACGTCGTATTGGTTTCTTATGGCAGAATAAAGATTTTCTACTTTTCTTCACCTGGATGGATGCTGCTTCTTCTTTATATTTGGACATTGGAGGTCCATTGGGATCCATGGACCTGAGCGTGCATCCTTAATCCATTGAGTGCTGTCTGCACTTTGTCGTTTCCATAGAGAGACCTGTCAATCACCTGTAGCAATGCTGGGAAGGTTCATTCAGGGCAAAGTCAATCTAGCCTAGTCACTCTCCGGCCAAGGTCCTCAGCTGGAACTTCTAAGGGTCCCGTCACACTCTTCAATGTCCCAGCAATCCCACCAACAATACGACGTGGATGGGATCGCTGGGACATTGTTAGCTGATCGCTGGTGAGCTGTCACATGGGCAGACTCACCAGTGAGCACGCTGGTATCCAATGTACACATCGGGTAACTAAGAACCACGCGGCACCTAGTTACCCGATATGTACCCTAGATACCAGCTCTCAGCGCTCTACAGCAGAAGCTCGCTGATTGTTGGTCTCCCGCTGTCACATGCAGCGATTCGCGCTGGCCTGCGGGAGACCAATGATCAAAAAATGGTCCAGGACATTCAACGACGATCAGAGATACCCAGCAGGGGGGCTGATCGTCACTGCGTGTCACACATAGCGAGATCGAGATCGCTGGTTAGGTCGATGTCGCCTCACAAAATCGGTGACGCTTCAGCAATCTCGCTAGCGATCGCGCTTAGTATGACGGGCCTTAACTATATTTTCTCTGAAATGCTGAAACAGTTAAGAAAAATACACCCGACTGCCATCAGGACCTGAGTTGTGCTGCCAACAGGAATCAGATGACAGGTTCCCTTTTTAAAGGTCTTCTGGAATCATAACACCGATGCCCCATCATTAATGTAGACAAGGAATATCACATCATTTGGGGGTCTGAATTCCAAAAACTCCCACCAAGCAGCTTACTTAAGGGGATGAATCCCCTTCATTGTTTACAAGGCAAAGCTTTGTACAAAATATTTCAGCTCCATCCGACAAATGCATCAATTTTGCAGTCTTTTAATCCCTTTATTATAGCCTATACAGGAGTTTTTACTGTGGCTGTGCAGGGGCTATGTACCTCAGCATCGCAAAAGCCCAAAAAGTCAGGCATCCTGTGGAGAGAAGAGAAGCATTGCTGAACACTGCCTTCTGTACCTCTGCATGCACAGCGCCAAGGGAGGGACGCAAGAGCCAACACTTATGGCCATGAAAGACAGTCCTACTGACCATGAATGGACTCCACCATCCCAGCACTGGGCAGTAGAGGTCTTTTTTGTTTGGATTAGAAGTATTGGGATGTATTGAACATTTTTTTTGTCGGAGAGAGGTTATTTTTTGGGACAGTAAATATGTCTAAAAACTGAATATATTTCTGGCACAATGGACAATAGTTAAAGTAGTTTTCAGGCCTTAGGCCGGGGTCACACTGGCGACAAAAACGGACGAGTGCAATGCGATGAAATATCGGGCGAGAATCACCAATGCAAGTCTATGGGTGCGATGAAAAATCGGATTACAAACGGACCATATGTGTGACTTTCGAGAAAATCGCACAGGTGTCCTTTAGAAAAGCCAGCAATTTATCCCTGGCTATACTGTAAAATCATAAAATCACACTGACAGGTTTAATAAAGAATAAAATTATATATATATATATATATATATATATATATATACATACATACATATATATATACACACATACACACGGTTTACATACAGTTAACCATGTCATTTCATGTAGTTTGATATATGGTTTTGATTAACAATTACATGTGTATGTGTGCAAAATTTCATACATGTAGGGGTTAATTAAATGTGTAAATTCGTTGAAAAAAAAAAAAAAAAAAAAAAAAAAAAAATGCGTGGGCTCCAGCGGTATTTTTTCCACCAGACAGGGAAAGCCAGCGACTGAAGACAGATATTAGTAGCCCTGAGAGGGACCATTTTTTTGTGCCCCCCCTGGCTACTAACATCTGCCCCCAGCCACCCCAGAAAAGGCACATCTATGATTAGATGCGCCTTTTCTGGCACTTAGCCCATCTATTCCCATTGCCCTGTAATTTTACAGAAGCCGGCAATTGAATTGGCAGCTATTATACTATGTAGAAGTGTATGATATATATATATATTCTCTCTTTTCTTTCTTTTATGATTTAAAGACCATCATTGGGATCCATTATATGTCGGTTTTGATAGCCACCGACAAAATCTCGCCAGACGGATGTCAAATGTACGCTCAGATGCGAGAAAATCGCATCCTCGCATTCCAACCAGATGACAGACGGATCAATGTTCAGGAAACATTTGTGCGATTATCGGCCGTCAAAAACAGTCCGATTTTTTAGACGGTGTGTGTGACTCCAGCCTTAGGCTACAAGTCTGCAGTCACGATAAATGCAGACTTGTGAATCTTCACACTGAACTGTAAGGATTCAAGCAGCAATTGCATATAAAGGCAAGCATATTGAGCGAGGTCAGATACAGTCCATCAGAAAATTTGGCCAGAAGTATGCATATTGCATACTTGCAGTCACATGACCGCCAGCTCTCAGAGAATACTCACAGAGCACAATGCAGTGACTGCAGACTTGTAGCCCAACACCAGACAGTCCCTTTAGAGAGAACCTGTCATCAAGCATGACAAACTAAAGAGATGGCCATAAAGTCACTGTTCTACTGATTTAATAGGTACCTTCCTGGTTATTCTTTAATCACCAATAGACGTTGATTAAACAAGCAATTTGTGCAGCCCTGTGGGTAGGGTCTTCATCTCGGCCACGGACCCTCACCCGCCTCTGGTGTAAGGATCTACATAATGTTTAAAATTCCATGCCATTCTAGCCACGGACGCTTGTTGCACCAAAATGTCTATTGGTGAATAAAGAATAACCAGGCTGAGGATTTCTACAGTGAAAGCACCTATTAAATCAGCGACTTAATACCCATATCTTTAGTTTATCATGCCTGATCGTGATGACTGGTTCCCTTTAAGTTAGTACACGAATTGGGATTTATTGTACTTTGCGATTTTTTTTTTTGACAGTTTAATATTCCCTTAACATTGGGCTCATATTTACACATTTATGACTGCTGTTATCCTTCTTTATACATATAGCTTTTCATATGACCAGGTAGGGTATACATTAGGGTCATGAGCGGAGCCGCTATATTGTTACATTTAGGGCATTTACCTCCACTGTAAGGTAGGGACTACTAGGGTTGTGTAGGGATAGTAAATCACAATATTTCACGGTCCTTCCTTTACTATTTACGAAGTATTTGTTTTAATTGTTAACATTTGTTTTTCTTGCATGTTAAACATCTGATCCACCAGCTGGTATATAACCATATTTAATGATTTAGTACTTAAAGGATAAATCTTTACATTAAAGTAGGATTTTGTTTTTCTTGGTTTATTATATATTGGCCCCCTCATAGAATTGGTTCCGAAATCAGCTATCACACAATCAGAGATCACCATGAAGCCTATGGATAGGCAAGTTGTTATTTGAGGACAACGCTTTTAAAGGGTTAAGCACCCAAAAAGGCTGCTCCAATGTTTTAAAATCCGTTTTGGAAGCGTGCCGGATAATCAGATATTTTAGACTAAAAAGGGCTGGCAGGTACGTATATAAACATTCCCCATAAAGAAGGCAGAAATATCAGGCAAGTTCAGACCAGAGCTTCATTTTTTAATTGTTGCGTAAACTGGGAGTGACGGCGCTGGAGTCATGTGGGCAATAAAGGGGGAAACGTCTGGAGTTCGTAGACCCACACAACTCACTACAGCTGAAGCCAGGACTGGATCCACACATGATACAAAACCTTCGATTACACTCCTGGCTCCACGATGGTGGCAGTGTATGACCTGGTCCTGTACGGCCGCGGGGCAACTGCAACTCAATCCATTCCTAATATTCAAGGGGGTTGTGGGGTCTTCATAAGCATTCAGACATCTCCCAGCGTACAGTGGCAAAATATAGCTACCATGTACACATATGAAAAGCTGCCCACACTCTCCTCGGATCTGCCGAGGCCCCCTGTTCTATCGGACATAGAAATATGCAGTAACACCAAAAATCTTGATTGCAAAAACAAATAAATATATATATATATATATATATATATATATATATATATATATATATATATATATATATATTTGAAAGGGAATGAGATCCGAGGTGCCTTTTATTTCTTACTTCACAACAGGGACTTGTTTAGCTCTGAGTAAAGTAGTCTATTCATAGACCCATGGAGCTACCCAGCTGTATAGCATAGAAAAACCAGGCCCAGGAGACCACACTAGAGAAAAGCAGATCTGAATATGGAGGTTTACTACCATCTGAGGGTGTTAACGAGAAAGTGAAGAAAAGGAGATTTACCCACTGGAACCACTCAGTAGGCAGTCTCACGGGTAATACTGCACACTCCACTATAAAGGGGCTCACACACATCAAAGCCATTGCTCAGTACCAGCAGTATGCAGAGTGTTGGATACCATGGTTGTTGGGGGGGTATTGCCCCCACGCTTCATAAAAGCAAACGAAACATCCAGCTTTAGAATAAAAAAAAACAACAACGAAAAACACAGAAAGGTATAGTGCTAAATTCTCAGAGCTGAACCCATCCAAATCCTGCACAAAATCGCCAACATCATTTATGGTCAACACTGCACAACAATGAATATTTATCATTGGATTTTAGAGGAAAAAAAAAAAAAGCTGAGGAGCCAAACTAATAACAAGTTCAAATAAAAAGGCCAGTGACTAAAGGGTATGCCACACTAAACAATATCGCTAACGAGATCGCTAAAAAACGTCACTATTTAGCGATCCCGTTAGCGATATTGTTCAGTGCGGCAGCTTCCAGCGACGAGCTTCCTGCTGTGATCTCGCTCGTCGCTGGAATCGCTCCGGACCCTATTTCATCGCTGGCGCTCCCGCTGGGTAAGTATCTTATCGCTGTGTGGCACCTTTTCTTAGCGATTTAGCGGTACTTTTGTACCGCTAAAGTCGTTAAGAAGATCGCTAACGGCGATAGCGTCGTTAACTATATCGCTAAATGTGGCCGCATTTAGCGATATAGAAACGATCCCGCTAGCGATCTCATTAGTATGCAACGCTAACGAGATCGCTAGCGGGATTGTTTAGTGTGGCAGTACCTTAAGGGTCTCTAAAAGGTAAATACAATGGCCTCTGTTACATGGCAATGGCACAGAAGCCAAACTGGAGAGAGCAACAAAGCAGTACCATAGATGGTCTCTACAGTGGAGACATCAGGAGCCACTCATAGCTCATCTAACCCAGCAACGGAAAACAACCCAAAACGTCAGGCACCGTGGCAGATTTCCAGGAACACTTAGAAGTTGCCAGGCTTTAGGGATTTGCCATGTCCTGACTTGTAGAATCGAGTCCTAAATTTTATAGCAAGGGAAAAAAAAACAAAAACTCAACATCTGGGTATAATCCTCTAAAAATGCAGTTTAACTCTTTATTTATAGAAATTTCTTAACCCCCGGAGCTTTTTTTCAGTTCTGCGTTTTCGTTTTTTACTCCCCTTCTTTCCAGAGCCATAACTTTTTTATTTTTCCATCAATATGGCCATGTGAGGGCTTATTTTTTGCGGGACGATTTGTACTTTTGAACAACACCATTGGTTTTACCATGTCGTGTACTCGAAAACGGGAAAAAAATTCCAAGTGCTGTGAAATTGCAAAAAAAGTGCAATCTCACACTTGTTTTTTGTTTGGCTCACTAAATGCTAAAACTGACTGGCCATTAAAAATTGCGCCATTTTCCGAGACCCGTAGCGTCTCCATTTTTTGTGATATGGGGCCGGGTGAGGGCTCATTTTTTGCGTGCCGAGCGGACGTTTTTAAGGATACCATTTATGCGCAGATCCGTTCTTTTGATCGCCTGTTATTGCAATTTAATGCAATGTCGAGCCGACCAAAAAAACGTAATTCTGGCGCTTTGATTTTTTTTCTCGCTATGCCGTTTAGCGATCGGGTTAATCTTTTTTTATAATTGATAGATCGGGCGATTCTGAACACGGCGATACCCAATATGTGTATGTGTGATTTTTTTTTTATTGTTTTATTTAGATTGGGGCGAAAGGGGGGGGGTGATTTGAACTTTATGGGGTTTTTTTTTTTTTTTTTTTTTTTAATTTTTAAACTTTTTTCTTTTACTTTTGGCATGCTTCAAAATCCTCCATAGGAGGCTTGAAGCATGCACAACTCGATCGCCTCTGCTACATATGGGCGATGAGCAGATCGCCCATATGTAGCAGATTTACTGCATTGCTTTGAGCGCCGACCACCGGGCGGCGCTCACAGCAATGTGTCGGCAACAACCATAGAGGTCTATGAGACCTCTGGTTGTCTAGGCAACGTGTCGCCGACCCCCGATCATGTGACGGGGTCGGCGAGGCGCTCATTTCCAGCCCGGCAGCAGTAGTTAAAGGCCCGCTGTCACCTTTGACAGCAGCATTTAACTAGTTAATAGGTGCGGGCGGATCGCGATTCTGCTCGCGCCTATTGCGGGCACATGTCAGCTGTTTATAACAATTGACATGTCGCAGCTTTGAGGTGGGCTCACCGCCGGAGCCAACCTCAAAGCAGGGGATACTGCCAGCTGACGTACTATTCCGTCAGTTGGCACAAAGGGGTGAAAAAGTGAGAGGGTGCCACAAAAAAAAAAAAAAAAAATTGGACTTCCCTGAACCCCAACGTTAGTGGTACTGCTGACCAAGTAACTCCACTGCGGTCACCGATGCAGCCAACTGATCCGAGGTACTAAGGCAACAGTACTAAGAAATGGAGTGGTCCAATAGTTTTCAGTGTCTGTAAAATATATATATATATATATATATATATATATATATATATATATATATATATATATATATATATATATATATATATATATACACACTCACTGACCACCACAGGCCCATTTTGTAATATGAGTGCACCCAAATTAATTACCGATAGCTTTTTAGCCATGATACTGAAGTACTGGAAACCCCACAGTCCTACTGAATGGAACCCAAATCACCGCATGGTCCTAGAGTGAAATAAGTACAATTCAGTAGTGGTGGAGGGGGAAAGGTGGGGGACAGGTCACCCATCACCACACTCACGGCAATATAAATTGTGGACTGAAGCCATGGTGATCTCCACAAGCCCCATGTGGAACAACAGCAGTAAACAGCAATCCTTACCATCAACTTCCTAGAGAAGATGAAGTCTTCTACTGATTATTAGGACCGCCCTACACGGACTGTTCAGCAGAAACACAAGGACAAAGGTGGGTAGCTTTGGCACCCCTCTCAAAATAAAGTAAAAAACTCTGGCGTGTGCCTTACCTGAACACAGATGCTCTATCTTGGTCAGGTTGAGCTGTAGAGACTCATTGATCCAGGCGAGCATGTCATGACGACTTAGATTGTCACTTGTTACTGACGTGGAATAAACATTGACAGCCATTGTTCTGGAGGAAGAAAGGATGCAGTCAGGAATCAAAACTATCATGTGCCCACACCGGCAGCCCCGACTACAGATCACTACACTCCCCAGTCTCCTCAAGACTATAACCAACTCCGTCACACAGAACGAAAGAGGAACTGACCAGATACTGTCCATCATTCTTCCTCTTTATCTGTCTGGTTTCAGAAGGCCATAACATCCGGGCACAACGCAGATGAACTAGGGTGGTCTAATGTTTGGGTTTTGCAGACAATATAGATGCCAAAACGTGGCCATTACAGCCAACTAAAGCGAGAATATGCCTATTAAAGGGAACCTGTCACTAGTTTCAGGCTGCATAGACCACAACCGGCATAAATCAGTTGACCAAATGTCTGGTTGACCAATTGTGACCAGGTATGTTACTCTGAAATGCGCTGACGTTCCAGGAAAATAAAATACATAGTCAAACTTTAAGAGCTGTCCCATACGCAACTTCTGCCCACAGATAAGTGTACAATTGATGGGACCCCCCACTCAGTGAATGGAGTATTTGGTCATGCATGTACTTCACTTCTGACCTCACACTGGAGACATCATACTCCCCCGCCTTATCAGTCAGATCCGCAGCGATCATATGACTATCTCCTCTCATGGGGATGCATTTACTTATAAGACAACCCTTTTTAATGATAAATTAGTCTAACCCATGATGCCCATCTTCCAAAAGTTGGAAGAGCAGTCATGTTTGATTTCACCAAACCCTTTACTTTGTTCCTGTACACACATGGGATAGACCAGTCAATCAAATAGAGCGATGGCAAAAGCCAGCTGCAGGTGGCACCGGAACAGTCACGGCTATTCCTGTAGTCCCCGGCTAGCTCCATGATAAGAGATATGTGCATGATCACTGAAATCTGACCGAAAATGAGAACAGGGGTCCTGAAGTCTCCAGTGTGAGTTCAGCAGTGCACATGTATGACTCGAGCTGCATTCGCAGTATCAGTGAGGGTCCCTGATCCTGCAGGCAGACATTCATTATGGGACAACCATTATAAGTTTATAGCCAGCTTTACCCATTTCCCCAGCAGTGGTGAGGTGGGCAGGATCTCGTCTCCCACCCAGTTCGGACTTCTGGTAAGTTTTACGGAGAGCAGGAAGTGACAGGGAACATGGCTGTCAGTCTTCAGTGCTGTGCCCGCCTGTTAAGTGACAGACTACTGCACTACACAGATTAGGAGACCTGCAGATATGGCAGACCCTTCAGCACAGAGAGCCGCTCATCCCAGCAGAGGGGCGCACAAACATGGACAAGCTTCAAGACCGGGCTTTAATTTAACAGTGCAGCAAAGTGCATTCAATAAGACAATCTGGTTATCAGATTGTGACAGAACAGACAACTGCTGTAAAGCCCCCGTCTCACACAGCGATCTCGCTAGCGTGTGACATTCAGCGACGATCAGCCCCCCTGCTGGGTATCGCTGATCGTCGCTGAATGTCCTGGACATTTTTTTGATCGCTGGTCTCCCGCTGACAGGCACGCATCGCTGCGTGTGACAGGCGTGTGACAGGCGGGAGACCAGCGATCCGCTGGTAATCAAGGTACACAGCGGGTTTCCAGGCGCGGGGCTGTGCCTATAAACCTGATGTGTACCTTGGATGCCAGCGCCCTGATGCAGGGAGCTGGTAACCAAGGTACACAGCAGGTTTCCAGGCACCGCGCAGCGCCTGGAAACCCGATGTGTACCTTAGTTACCAGCACCCTGCATCAGGGCGCTGGTATCCAACGTAGACTGCGGGTAACTAAGCGATGTTACCCGCAGTATCGCTGTCCTGATCGCTGCCTGAGCTGCCTGTTTGGCAGCTCAGCAGCGATCATGTAGCGATACACCAGCGATCCTGATCGTTGTAGGGATCGCTGGTGTATCGCTATGTGAGACCCGGGCTTTAGACTAGACAAGCTTCAGGACCGGGGTCCCAAAAAGCCCACACAAGGTCACAATCACAGGAAGTTTTGCTTTCAGTCAATATACAGCAATCAGATGCCAGATTAAAGTAATCTAAGCAATACAAATTCAGCCAATATGGCGACAGATCTGTCTTGTGTTCTTGGTGGTCTGCGCAGTGAGATTCTTGCTGACCTCATTCTAAATCAAGGGGTCTGAGGATTTATTGGGATACTCCTCTATCACAGCGGTGGAAGAAATAATGACAGAGTGGACAGACTAAAGGTACTGCCAAACTTAGCGATCTCGTTAGCGATCACGATAACGACGCAAGCTAACGAGATCGTTGGTGTGATCGCTTTTAGGTCGCTAGTAGCTGCCAAACAGGAGATCTCATAAACGACACATCAGCGGTCAGCGATCTCTTTAACGACTTTGGCGGTCGTTAGGATCTGTCAGCATGTACTGAGCGCTTCTGATTCATAATTTCCAGCATCGCTCCCGCTCTCTGCGTCCTGCTTTGCAACTTCTGCGATCCTCTCTGTGACGCAAAAGAGAACCTACAGATATTGCGATCCACTCCGTGACGCTAAAAAACCCTAGTCCCGCCTGCGACGCTGTCATATGCGTCACAAACGAGGTCACTCGTCGTTCGCAAAGATTGCCAAACACAGCGATATAGGCTCACCAGCGGGACGCCAACGATCAAAAACGGTCCAGAACGCTAGTGAACGATCAGCGACATCACAGCAGGGGCCACATCGTTGCTACATGCCACACACAATGACGTCGCTAACGAGATCGCTAAATAGTGACGTTTTAGCGATCTCGTTAGCGATCTCGCTTAGTGTGGCATACCCTTAATGTAAGATAATGGACGATGTATGGGGAGAAGGTGAGAGGGTAATGGGGGGGAATAACAGGCAATGTATGCGGAGGGGTAACAGGAAGCAGATAATGGTAAATGTACAAAAAGAAGTTGAGGGTGTAAAGGGGACAGGGGAGGGGTAATATGGGGTACATGATGGGTGACGTATGATGTGCACTTGGGGCAGATAATGGGCAAAGTACGAGGAGGTGATGGGTAATATGGGGCAGATAATGGGCAATGTACGGGGAGGTGAGGGGTAAAACAGGATACATGATGGGTGACGTATGATGTGCACTTGGGGCAAATAATGGGCAATGTATGGGGAGGAGGTGAGGGGTAATATGGGGCAGATAATGGGCAATGTACGGGAGGTGAGGGGTAATACAGCATACATGATGGGTGATGTATGATGTGCACTTGGGGCAGATAATGGGCAATGTATGGGAGGTGGTGAGGGGTAATATGGGGCAGATAATGGGCAATGTATGGGGAGGAGGTGAGGGGTAATATGGGGCAGATAAGGGGCAATGTACAGGGAAGTGAGGGGTAATACAGGATACATGATGGGTGATGTATGATGTGCACTTGGGGCAGATAATGGGCAGTGTACAGGGAGGTGAGGGGTAATACAGGATACATGATGGGTGACGTATGATGTGCACTTGGGGCAAATAATGGGCAATGTATGGGGAGGTGGTAATGGGGGCAGATAATGGGCAGTGTATGGGGAGGTGGCAGATAATGGGCAGGAGGTGAGGCAGTAATGGGGGGCAGATAATGGGCAGTGTACGGGGAGGAGGAGATAGGGCGCAGATAATAGGCAGTGTATTGGGAGGAGGTGATAGGTGGCAGATAATGGGCAGTGTACGGGGAGAAGGTGATAGGGGGCAGATAATGGGCAGTGTACGGGGGGAGGTGGTAATGGAGGGCAGATAATGGGCAGTGCACGGGGAGGAGGTGATAGGGGCAGATAATGGGCAGTGTACGGGGAGGAGGTGATAGGGGGCAGATAATGGGCAGTGTACGGGACGAGGCAGATAATGGGCAGATAATGGGCAGTGTACGGGACGAGGCAGATAATGGGCAGTGTACGGGGAGGAGGTGATGGGGCAGATAATGGGCAGTGTACGGTGAGGCAGTAATGGGGGGCATATAATGGGCAGTATACGGGGAGGTGATAGGGAGCAGATAATGGGGGGCATATAATGGGCAGTATACGGGGAGGTGATAGGGAGCAGATAATGGGGGGCATATAATGGGCAGTATACGGGGAGGTGATAGGGAGCAGATAATGGGTAGTATCCAGTGAGGCAGTAATGGGGGGCAGATAATGGGCAGTATACGGGGAGGTGATAGGGAGAAGATAATGGGCAGTATATAGGGAGGTGATAGGGAGCAGATAATGGGCAGTATACGGGGAGGTAATAGGGAGCAGATAATGGGGGGCAGATAATAGGCAGTATACGGGGAGGTAATAGGGAGCAGATAATGGGGGGCAGTATACAGGGATGTGATAGGGAGCAGATAATGGGGGGCAGATAATGTGCAGTATACGGGGAGGTGATAGGGAGCAGATAATGGGCAGTGTACGGGGAGGAGGTGATAGGGAGCAGATAATGGGCAGTGTACAGGGAGGAGGTGATAGAGAGCAGATAATGGGGGGCAGATAATGGGCAGTATACGGGGAGGAGGTGAGAGGGAATACTGGGCACGTACGCGGTGTGTACTTGGGGCAGATAACAGGAGCTGTGAGGGCCAGTAGGGGGCGCGCAGTGGCTGTGGGGAGGACGTGCCGGTCTCCGGACACATTACTGTGGGAGCCGGAAATCTCAGCCACGACTCCGATAGTCTCCTGAGGGACATCGCATGAAGGACTCATGGCCAGACCACCAAGCCGCCGCCCCTACCGTACACACCCGGGCCTTCCTTATCTCTCTCCCGCCGCTGCCGTTACCTTGTACTGTGTCGTTCAAACCGGCCTCACCCGTGCTGATGTCACACGCCTGTAGAAGAACGTGCCGTGCGGGATGACATCATCTCATGAATAATTTATACGTCGGACAGTTGCTAGGTGACGCTTTGTCTGAAGCTGAGAAAAAACCCCACCCGAGCGTCATGTGACAAGCGAGAGGAAGAGAATTCATCACTACAGACGTCATTTCCCCTGTCCCGGCCACAGTAGCCATTTTCCTGAAGATTCACCTTGTCATATAACGATATGTAGACTAAACAAAAATGGCGTTGCCTTTAGTAAGGTGCTGAGAGGAGTAGAGACGCTTTAGTTTTCGGTGCTGTCTTCTTCTATCGGCTGTGGGTGCCAGGCTGGATGTGACGGTTGGCAGGCAGATTCCGGCGGACACTACCGCATTGTCAGGCTGCTGGGCGGGGCTGCGCGTACTGCAGAGTAACGCCCTCCTCCTGTGTCATACTGCAGAGCTGCACGGACAGGTGGCGGCCTCTGGGGGCAGCAGAGCGGCTGTACCACTACCTAGCAGGGAGGACGTGCGGCCGGAAAGTTATCAGTGCGTCCGGTTATGTCACCACATGAGGTGTGGAGAAACTCCCTGGCTGCACACGAGGAATCAGGGTCTGCTCCAGGTTTTCATGGGCCCTGGGCGAAAGAGTCTCAGTGGGCCCCTTTAACACATACCACAATTCATGATGCTCAGATACGGCAGAGAAACATAGGTATAGTACAATGCCAAATACTTCACTTCTTACATTACATGACTGATATCTATTGTAAATTCTACAATAGCTCAAAAACCAGACAGTATATTCCTCCATACAGTATTATGGCCAACACATAGTGCGGCATACAGAATAATGATCCCCAAATATTGCTCCATACAGAATAATGAGCCCCATATATTGCTCCATACAGTATGTGGGCACCACATAGAGCTCCATACAGAATAATGGGCCCCATATGATGTACCATATATAATGGGCCCCATATGATGCTCCAGTATATGATAGGCCCCATGTAATGCTCCATATGTGATACTCCAGTGTATGATGGGTCCCATATATGATGCTCCAGTGTATGATGGGTCCCATATATGATACTCCAGTCTATGATGGGTCCCATATATGATGCTCCAGTATATGATAGGCCCCATGTAATGCTCCATATATGATGCTCCAGTCTATGATGGGTCCCATATATGATGCTCCAGTATATGATAGGCCCCATGTAATGCTCCATATATGATGCTCCAGTGTATGATGGGCCCCATATATGATGCTCCAGTGTATGATGGGCCCCATATATGATACTCCAGTGTATGATGGGTCCCATATATGATACTCCAGTCTATGATGGGTTCCATATATGATACTCGTCTATGATGGGTCCCATATATGATGCTCCAGTCTATGATGGGTCCCATATATGATGCTCCAGTATATGATAGGCCCCATGTAATGCTCCATATATGATGCTCCAGTGTATGATGGGCCCCATATATGATGCTCAAATGTATGATGGGTTCCATATATGATACTCCAGTGTATGATGGGTCCCACATATGATGCTCCAATGTATGATGGGTTCCATATATGATACTCCAGTGTATGATGGGTCCCATATATGATGCTCCAATGTATGATGGGTTCCATATATGATACTCCAGTGTATGATGGGTCCCATATATGATACTCCAGTCAGGGGTGAACCTAGCCTCTCTGCTGCCTGAGGCGAACTGCAAAACGGCGCTTCCCCCCCTCCTCCCATTGTAAAATCAGTACAAAGCTCCGCCCCCTTCTGAACGCGCGGTGAATCCGGATGTGCTCATTGAACACATCCGGAATCACCGCAGCGCTACACAGGCCTGTGTATTTCCCTTGTCGGGAGATCATGTTTTCAAGTCCCATATAGTAACTTAAGTAGTTGCATTAATAACTAGTCACCGACCTGACTTCTCCTAACTCTGAACATGAGGGGAGGGAGTCACAAGGATATCAAGGAAGCAGCACCGTGCGCAGCAGCCAGCAGCAGGAGCATGGGCATACCCAGGATCAAAACTAGGGGGGAGCAAGCCAATGTCACATCTTATACAGATTACATCATATACACTGTACATTATACTGCATATTAGGTATGGAGCATTAGAACTGTTGTATATTGTATAATACAGCAGTGTATGCGACACTACGCTGTATATACCATATATTATACATGACACACTCACCTCTATACAAAGAATAAGAGGCATTATAACCTGTATATGAAAAGTATAATACAGCAGTGTATATACACTCTATATACCGCACACGATGTGTATGACCCTGTATACACCATATACTACACTCTATATACCGCACACAATGTGTATGACCCTGTATATACCATATACTACACTCTATATACCGCACACAATGTGTATGACCCTGTATACACCAGAGACATACAGCCTGCACTGCCCATCACTGCAGCCTTGCCAATCCATATCATTTCATCATCAGTGCACATAGTGGCGCAACTCCGTGTAATGTATGTAGTACAGTTCATATAGCGTCTTGTGCTTGGGTGCGATGAAAACACAGGAGTCACAGGTTTGATATAGAAAAGTCCTGTATTACTTCATACAAGTTGGCAGAAATAGTCACACAGTTTGCAGACACAGAAACAGGAGACACAGCAGGCCACAGTAATCCAAGCTCAGCAATCACTCTCCAATACAGATTCAGGATCTTCTTCTCTGTTACCGTAAGTCCATGCAAACGTGGGTCTTTCAAAGAGCAGGGTTCAGAGTCCACAAGTGCTTCAGAGTTCCTCAGTAGGAATAGCTGGAGTACAAGGTCCAAGGCTTACAGGAGTCAAGTCACAGGTTCACTGCAGGCTAGATTCTGAAGCACTGATTGCTCAGCTGTGGCTGCTTAAGAAGCAAAGGAGAGAATCAGGGCGGGAACATGCAAGCTGGAAACTCCATTTTGACTGAGGGCAAGATAGCTGCAGCAAGACAGAAAGTAAAATGGCTGACGAACAAACTGAGTTTCAGGAATATATACATAGAACCTTACATTACTCCCCCTTAAAGACAACCTCCGGATGACCTCAGACCAGGCTTGTGTGGGTACCTCTGATGAAACTGACAGAGCAAGCGAGGAGCATTAACGTTATTGACCGGTTCCCATGAGTTGTCCTCCACTGGGTAGCCCTGCCATTTAATCAGATATTGTAACTGATTTCTATACAACCTGGAATCTAAAATCCTTTCCACCACAAATTCTTCCTGACCATCGACTAGCACTGGGTCAGGGCAAGGAGAGGAACGTCCAGGAAACGTATTGGGTGTCGCAGCCTTTAGTAGGGATACATGAAAGACAGGGTGGATTCTCATAGTTCTGGGCAGTTGAAGACGACAAGCAACGGCACTTATAATTTTACTGATTTTATAGGGTCCAATGTACTTATGTCCCAACTTAGACGATGGAATCCTTAACTTAAGATTTCTGGTTGACAGCCAGACCAAGTCTCCTACCTTGAAAGCTGGTGCAGGTTTACAAAATTTATCTGCTGCTTTCTTGTACCTTTCTTGAGCCGATTCCAGATTTTCCTTTAGAAGATCCATATTCTTCTGTAAAGACGTGATTCTTTCAGCCACTGCTGGTAAAGGCGTTTCTATGGGAAATCGTGGTAGAATGTTAGGATGATAACCTAGATTAGAGTAAAAAGGAGACTGTTTAGTGGAGGCACTCTGAGAGTTGTTATACGAGAACTCAGCTAATGGAAGTAGATCCACCCAATCATCCTGTAGGTGGCAGGAGATACTGCTCCAGGGTTTGATTGGTTCGTTCGGTCTGTCCATTAGTCTGGGGATGAAAAGCAGAAGAAAGGTTTACTTTAATGTCCAATGCTGCACAGAAATTTTGCCAAAACCTAGAAGTGAATTGCACCCCTCGATCCGAAATAACCTCATCCGGTACTCCATGTAAGCGAAACACATCTTTAATCATCAAATCTGATGTCTGTTTTGCAGTGGGTAAGCCGACACAAGGGATAAAATGAGCTGCCTTTGTTAGACGGTCAACCACCACTAGAATGGTGTTCTTCCCCTGAGAGGTTGGTAACTCCACAATGAAGTCCATAGAAATGGATCCCCACGGGCGGGACGGGGTGGGAAGAGGCTGTAACAGACCAGTTGGTGAGGAGCGAGGTGTTTTGCATCTTGCACAGACCTCACATGAAGTAACATAATTCAAAACATCCTTCCTGCAAGTGGGCCACCAAAAGAAACGAGAAAGAAATTCCTGTGTCTTTAGAATTCCTCTATGCCCAGCTATCTTGGAATCGTGAATGAGTTGCAATACTCTTAATCTGACTGTTTCAGGAATATACAGACGTTGTCCCTGAATCCACACACCATTCTTAAAGACAAGACTTACGTCCCTTGGGGGTTGTGCCAAAAAGGAATCCGCATGGTATGCTTCCTTGATGTCCTTAAGTAGGTCTTGATTATGAATTACTCCTAGGAATCTAGAGTCAGGAAGAATAGTCTTAGGAGGAGTAATTGGACGTGTCTCTGCTGAGTAAATCCTAGAGAGTGCATCAGCCTTTCCATTGCGCGATCCTGGTCTATAAGAGATGATAAAATTAAATTGGTTTAAGAAAAGATTCCAGCGAGCCTGGCGAGGAGTCAGGCACTTAGCCGACCTGATAAACTCAAGGTTACGATGGTCTGTCAGGACGACTATTTGCTGTGCAGCTCCCTGAAGAAGGTGTCTCCATTCTTTGAAGGCGGCAATAATGGCCAACAACTCTCTATTGCCCACATCGTAGTTCCTCTCAGCCGAAGACAACTGCTGGGAAAAGAAGGCACAGGGATGCAAGACATTCTTCTCACCTGTTCTCTGAGAGAGTATAGCTCCAACGGCACAGTCTGAAGCATCCACCTCTATTATGAAGGCAAGCTCGGGGTTGGGATGTACCAGGATAGGTGCAGTGGTAAATTTATCTTTTAGATGGGAAAATGCTTCCTGGGCTTGGGGAGTCCAGGAAAACCTAGACTCTTTCCGGGTAAGTTGAGTGATAGGTGACACTACCTCAGAGAAATTTCTAATGAAACGTCTATAGAAGTTGGCAAACCCGATGAAGCGCTGTACCTCCTTCACATTTCTAGGACTTGGCCAATCCTTGATGGCTTGGGTTTTGCTTCCATCCATACTAATTCCTTGTGTAGACAGTACATACCCCAGAAATTGAATTTCGGTCCTATGGAATTCACACTTTTCAAGTTTGATGTAAAGATGATTTTGTCTTAGACGTTCCAAGACCATTCTCACATGTCCATGATGTTCCTCTGTGGAGTTAGAAAAAATTAGAATATCATCCAAATAAATTACCACGAATGTATCTAGGAGATCCCTGAAGATGTCATTCACCAAGTGTTGGAAAGTGGCTGGAGCGGTACTCAGACCAAAAGGCATAACTAGATATTCAAAGTGTCCATAGCGTGACCTGAATGCAGTCTTCCATTCATCCCCAGGTCTAATACGGACTAAGTTATAGGCCCCACGAAGATCTAGTTTAGAAAAAATTTTGGCATGTCGCACTCTCTCCAATAACTCAGGGATTAAAGGCAATGGATAACGGTTTCTAATAGTAACCTTATTGAGTTCCCTATAGTCTACGCATGGTCTCAGAGATCCATCTTTCTTCTTTACAAAGAAGATGGGTGCACCTGCAGGAGATGAAGAGGGGCGTATGAAGCCCTTGGCTAGATTTTCATCTATGTAATCCTTTAAAGCCTTTAGCTCGGGGCCCCGCCAGGGGGTAGATCTTACCAAAAGGTATCTCTGCTCCAGGCAATAATTCAATTGGACAATCATATGGACGGTGAGGAGGAAGCTGGTCAGCGTTCTTCTTGTCACATAAATCCACATAGTCCTGGTATACAGCTGGTAGTTCAGGGACTGACATGATTCCTTTAGGAACAGAGCAAGCTGAAACTTTTGGACTCATCTGTTTCTCTGGAAAGTGTAATTCCTTGGTCTCCCAGTTAATGGTAGGATTCTGAGCCTGCAGCCATGGTAGCCCTAGAATAATGGGAAAGTGGGGAGAAGAGATAAGCATAAAGGACAGTTTCTCTTGATGATCTTTACCCATAAGAACCCTCAAAGGCTCTGTTTCCTGATCCACTGGTCCAGAGGTCAGCAGGGAGCCATCCACAGTTTCCATCTGTACTGGAGTAGCCTTCTTCACTGAACGTATTCCCTGTTTCAGAGCAAAGGAGACATCCATAAAATTTCCACTTGCCCCTGAGTCGATCATAGCAGAGCTAGACACCCAAGCTGAGTCAACCCAGAGTTTGATGGAAAGAAAGCAATGAGAATTGTTTTTCTTACAACTCAGCTGGGACACCGCTGAGGAAACTTGAAAAATGGCAGCGTTTACACAGTCAACGTCCTCAGAGGTAACGGAGTTTAAGTCCGAGAAATCAAGATCTGTTGCTGCAGATCTCTCTGGAGCCTGAGGCTCGGACCTGACAGATCCCCTCTCGCAACACTCACAATGAATGAGTGCTGCAGTAGTCTTACGAGAACGGCTGGGGCAGTTTATAATGAAGTGCCCTGACTTACCACAATAGAAACATAGATTCTCCTTAAAACGATGTTCCTTGCGTGCATCACTAACCCGTCGTTGTAAAGAGTCTACCTGCATGGGTTCAGGTTCAGGTTCCCGTGTAATCCTACTCAAAGGTTCCTTAGCTGGAGAGGAAGGTAGAAAAAGGTTAGTACGATTGCTTTCGAACCATCTCTCTTGCCTGCGTTCAGTCAGACGAGTATCAATACGGATGCAGTAGTTAATAAAGTCACCTAACGCAGTGGGAGGGTCGGCACGAGCAAGTTCATCCTTAATCAGTGGAGATAACCCCTTTCGAAAAATAGATTTTTTGGCGGAACTGTCCCAGGTGGTATCAAGGGCCCATCTCCTGAAATCCAAGGCATATTCAGCTACCGAGTGCTTACCTTGGCGCAAAGCTAACATGGCTGCTTCAGCTGTTGCACCTCGATTGGGGTCATCAAACACCTGCCCCATGGCTGAAATAAAATCATCAAGGTGATTCAAACAATCATCCTCAGTCTCAATCAGAGGGTTTGCCCACATTAAAGCCTTGTTGGTAAGCAACATAATTATAGTAAGCACCTTAGATCGTTCAGTGGAAATTGTGAAGCATGTGCAGAAAAAAAAAGATTGCATTGATTAATAAATCCCCTGAATTTCTCACGTTCACCGCCAAAACGAAAAGGGGGCAACTTGGGAATCCCAGCACTCGGGGCTACGGCAGGAGCCTGGACTCGCCCCTCTAGAACCTCAATCCTGGCTCGCAAATCCTGGGTAGTCTGTCCAACCACTTGCAAATTGTGATTATTGAGGTCCTGTAGATTTGTAAAACGGGTCTTTATATTCTGCAAATCTGCAAGGATATTATCAGTCACTCCGCAAAGTTCCTTTATGCGGGCCTCCATTTTCCAGATCTTTTAAGACAGGATTACTGGAAGAAGAGGAGAGAAAAAAAAAATAGTGTTCACCTGTGGCAACACTGCAGAGAGAAAAAAAAATTAAGGGAACTGCTCACCTGGAATGGTTGTGAGAAGTCACAACCACTATCATCACAGAAAGTTTCAACCAGACATCTGATATCCAGAGTTACAGCAGACAAAAAAGAGAAAAGAAAGGAAAAAAAAAACAATAGTGTTTACCTGTGGTAACACTGCAAAAAGAAAAAACTTAAGGGAATTGCTCACCTGGAATGGTTGTGAGAAGTCACAACCACTGTCATCACAGAAAGTACAACCGGACGTCTGATATCCACAGTACAGCAGACACAGCCTTCCAGACCCAGCAGACACTAACGTTTTGGCTTCAGAATCTTGTAATGTATGTAGTACAGTTCATATAGCGTCTTGTGCTTGGGTGCGTTGAAAACACAGGAGTCACAGGTTTGATATAGAAAAGTCCTGTATTACTTCATACAAGTTGGCAGAAATAGTCACACAGTTTGCAGACACAGAAACAGGAGACACAGCAGGCCACAGTAATCCAAGCTCAGCAATCACTCTCCAATACAGATTCAGGATCTTCTTCTCTGTTACCGTAAGTCCATGCAAACGTGGGTCTTTCAAAGAGCAGGGTTCAGAGTCCACAAGTGCTTCAGAGTTCCTCAGTAGGAATAGCTGGAGTACAAGGTCCAAGGCTTACAGGAGTCAAGTCACAGGTTCACTGCAGGCTAGATTCTGAAGCACTGATTGCTCAGCTGTGGCTGCTTAAGAAGCAAAGGAGAGAATCAGGGCGGGAACATGCAAGCTGGAAACTCCATTTTGACTGAGGGCAAGATAGCTGCAGCAAGACAGAAAGTAAAATGGCTGACGAACAAACTGAGTTTCAGGAATATATACATAGAACCTTACACTCCGCTTTTAGCTCAGG